>JAYEPQ010000020.1:22105345-22585345 GCA_036321105.1 Dracaena cambodiana | reverse complement strand
TATAATTTTTGTTCTTGAACTCCAATTGAGTTCATTCAAAATTTATTTGAAAGATAATTGAATTATCTATAATATTCTAGATCTTACGTTTTAATTTTAATTCTGCCTTGGTCAAAAATAACCTAAAAGTTTTAGCTGTTGTACCAAGTTTATAGTTTAGAACTATAGAAAAACAACCATAACTTTTGTTTTAGAGTTCCAATTAAACTCATTTAAAATTTATTAGAAAGATAATTAAATTTTCTAGAATTATTCCAAATATTAGACTCTAATTCTATTTTCACCCTACTCAAATAAGACCTGAAAGTCTGACATGTCCATTGAATTGCAGCAATATAAGCATATATAATATGTCCGTGTATATACCGCTTGACTTATGATATGATACACATTTATACATGTATAATTACTTTTGTTCTTAAGTGTACATTGGTGAGTTCAAACATGTAATAATTCATGTCTAGATATACATGTCATGTTTGTGTATATTCTACTTGACTAGTGATATGCTATACATGTACACATGTTAATTTACACATGTTCTTACCTATACATAGTTTTTGATGAGTTCCATATATTAAATATTTATATCTCTCATCTTATCTATTTTTGTATATAAATAATGCTAGTTGAGTATGTTTAATTATTTTTTTCAAATTAAGTGTATTGCAACAAGGATTGGTATAAAATTAGTAGAAGACCAGGAATACTGAGTCTAGAAGGAGCAAAAAAGGAGAAAGCTACAAAATTACTAAGCTAGAGACCATAAAATTAGAAAAAAAAATCATGCAAATAAGAAGAGAAGAGCGAGATGTCTCAGTGCTATAGAGCACAACTCCAAAGGAGCTACTTTTGCTGCTAAACAACGATATTTACCACTGTTTGGAAGCAAAGTGGGGCCCGCTTAGCTCAGGATTTTTTTGTGTTGACTCGGATGGAGATTAGGAGTTTGTTTAGAAGCTTTGACCATTGCTATTTGTTGGTCAACGCTGCTATTTGGCCGCAAATATAAAGAGTCTGTATCTGAAATTTTTATGAGTGATCTCTTGTAATTTTATGGTTTTATGGTCATAACTGGATTAGGATTTTGAAATTCAGAAATCTATATATTGATCATATCCCTGTAAAATAAAGTTTTATGTACTTTTAAGAATAAATAGAAAGAGGGTTTGAGATTTGTCAAGTGACGACTGCCGTACCAGACCTCAACATCCTCAACCTGTGTTCTTTGCTGAATTATTTGCTTATTTTAATAAATTTATTTGCAATCTCGAGCAGAATATTAATGTCTTTCTAGGAATTAAGGATTTTTATATATTTTGCATAAATTAAAACATGATCTTTATAACTAAAGGCATGCATAACTAATCACTATAGCTCTAGGATATAGATGAAAATAGGGTAACAACTGTATCCTGATTTTTATATATCATTTTTCTATAGAAATTATAAAGACATGATTTTTCTATGATAAGATTAAAAGAAATAAATTCATAGATCTAATGCTTTAATAGTTATGCTTAATATTACTTTTGATAGCCTATGCTTAGATAGGATCTAGAATTACGTCTTGGAATTTTGTTTATAGAGATTTCTATCGATATAATTTGATTTTTATGAAAGTCAACACCTTTGATGATCTATTCTTACACAACACTTGATAGGTTATACATAGGGTGATTCAATAAAAATTGAATTAAAAATATCTCCTTTTCTATATGATCATAATTGTTCATGTTAAAAGGATAGGAAGGAGAGAATAAATTAAGTGTTTGATAGTGAACCTAATAGATTCAACATTCTAAACTAATTCTAAATTAAATAAAAACTCATCTTTTCAAACTAGAGCATCATAGTTAACTTGTTATGATTATAGAATAAGTAATATTGCAAAAAATCCAAGATCCTTATTGGAAAGACTTGTTCAACACTACAACTACACTGTACGCCTGTAGTAGATACTTCACATCAAGTTTTTGGCGATGCTGCCGGGGTTCAACGGTATTTTCTTACTTTCTCTTATATGTTATGAGTTAATAGTATGTGTTGAATGTGTAAAGTACAGGCACAAGGAGCTTAAAAGGACCAAATGAGCAACATGGAGCCACTGCAAAAGTTAGGGAACCAACCCCTGGTTTTGTTGCCAAATAGTAGCCAGAGTCGCCATTCAGTGGTAGGTATGCCTCTGCCTTTGCCCAAATTTTCTCATGTTATGTGTTTTGGGTTCTTAATTTTTCTAAAGTAATAAATAAATAAATAAATGAACTATAGGTGCATCATATTATATTTGGCCATTTTCTTCCACCTTTCATCTCACCACACCCCAACTGATATTTCTTGCATTAGTTTTAGGAAACTCACACATTCATCCACATATGTTGGTTTATGCCACATTGGACCCATGATCAATTTGGTTGATTCGTGATATCAGATTCTATCATGAATGAAAAGATAGACCAATTGATTCCGATCATTCAGAATCATTGTTATCTGTTGCACGCATCACTACCATCATGCATCAAATTTCCACAAGTCGCGTGTAATAATTATAAGTTGAAACCACAATATATCACCATGCTTCCTAAGTTCACTAGATCTGATTCCGAGGATGTATATCTTTATCAGTGAATTTTAATAAGTGTGCGTGATTATCAAATTACAACACTTGTCGAAGGATGCAATAAAACTCTACTTTATCCCATTCACCTTAAAAGATAATGCCAAGAAGTGGTTATATAGCATGTCTATTGATTCAATTACTTCTTGGAATGGATTTGAGACAATATTTCTAAAGAAGTACTATCCCATACACAAGATGACAAAGATAAGAAATACTATTAATCAATTCTGTCAAGTGCAGAGAGAATCCTACTAGAAGTATCTGGAATGATTCAAGGATCTATTAATACAGTACCCCAACCATACAATAGAAAAGTGGTGGCTATGTTAAATCGTGTTCGAAGGACTCGATTACACTTTCAAAACTCGGCTTGAGTCTATGCGTCAGAAGGAGTTTATGAGGAAGAACGAGGACGAAGCATGGGATTTCTTAGAAGACAGTATGGAAAACTATGCAGTGGGATATTCTTGTTGAGAAGCTCAATACATCAACCCCTACGAATAAGGAGATCCATAGTGTCGACAACTCTATAACTGCTGAAACTAAAATTGCAGCTCTCATAAGGAGAATCGAGACATTGGAAACTTCTAGTTCTCCACAGATAAGTGAATCAAATGCAAACTCCCACATGTTTTAATTGTGGAACTCTGAATCACGTAATGGAGAAGTGTCCTCTCCTAAATCTATGGGTTTGATACCTGAGCAAGCTAATGCTTTATACCCACGACCCATGTAAAATCCATACACTCCTACATACAATCCAGATTGAAGGAACTATAATTTTTTTGGACTCAGGGGCAATATCAGGGAGCCTCCAACTCTAACATATAGCTTCCAGCCACTGGTCAGTTTCCAAATTCAAATGTGGGTGTCTATCAATACCCAAGTGCTACGAATCATGGGAATAATCATATTAGACCACCCCACCTAATCAATCTTGTTGTGGGTGTAACAGCGATCACGAAAAGTGTCTGTCGTTACATGAGAAGAATGTCGAGAATCTTCTCAAAATTTCATCCAACCTTGACACTCACATGCAAAATCTTATACCTGCCTTTAACTTATGTAAAACAAATTCAGACCTTAAAGATATCTACCTTAGTAAATTTAACTGAACTTATAAATAATTTGACAAATGTAGATAAATTTAAATATTGGCTGATATATTGGTATATCGGTCGATATCCCAGTTTTTGCCTCCAACCGATATGATATGTATGCTTCTATACCGTTTCGCATTTTCGACCAAAATAGATCAATATATTGGCTCAAAAACGAGATATCAGGCAATATTTCAGTCTCAAAATGTCGCTAGATAAATAATATTATCAATTTTTTTTCAATTATGACAAGAACTTAATCCTACCAATTAGCTCATAAACCCGACTACCTATATATATGAGGAAGAGATAGAATTAGGCTCAATTAGTAGTCTTGTGCCCTTTTTACCAACCATTTTTCCATTGTGAGTGGCGATTGAGAGATGTGACTAATAGCTATACTGTATATATTGATTTTACTTTTGTGTTTTGAAGATTGGATATTTAGCTGGTATATTTATGATGCATTCCAAAAATTCTACAATTGTCAAATTATTTATAAGTTTAATTAAATTTACTAAGGTAGATATCTTTAAGGTCCGTATTTGTTTTAAATAAGTTAAAGGCAAGCATGAGCCGCACGATAAGTATGTTTATCATTCAAGAAGATATCCAATATGATAACTGATATTTAGTAAATACCGTGAAATATCACCCAATATAAGATATTCGATATAAGATCTTGCCCTACTAATATATCACCAATAGCTGATATTTAAAATATAGATGCAAATTGACAAAAGTAAGTATTCCCTATGATCCTAAACTTGTTCTAAGTAGTTTAATATGATTTATGTGTGTAATAACATGTATATTATTTAATTGGTATGACACTAATATTACGTCCGGTATTTAATACCATATTGCGATATATCGTCCGATACCCGATTTCCGGTATATAATTTTATCAACTGATATATCGCCGATATCTGATATTTAAAACACTGCTCACATGCAAAATCTTATGAAAAGTGTCAACTGATTTCATTCAAAGACTGACTAGCACGCCTACTTGTAAATTCTCAGTCGATTAAAAGTTTAGAGCAGTAGGTGGGACAACTAGTGAGTAAAATGTGTGAACGTGGCTATAGGAGGTGAAAATTTGCCTACTGTTGATTAAGACCAACGAAAGGAAATTGATACATCATCATGCTGAGTTGGTAAATATACAAGTCAGATCAATGCCTATCCTCACCACACAGAATCTCAGCCTTGCCATCCAAAGAGTTTCAACTCAACTTCACCAATAGAAGAATCCTAGCTTCACCAATGGAGTAAATTTCCTTGCCAATTAGAACCAAATGGAAGACTTAAAAAGACAGTCCACCCCGTCAGCGAAAACATCTCATCCTTGCCAAACCGAATAATATAAATATATCCAAGACAGTCATGACAAATGACTAAAATTAACTTTACCAAAGAAGACATTCCGACCTCCCTAACTAAAGGAGTCAACTCCATCAAAGAAGGCATCCCATCCTTATTGGCGATTGGCTATTCAAACTGATTAAATCATGGTGCAGCTTTGTCACGATCCCTCGAATCATATCATAATGCAGGTCTACTATGATCTTCTGCAAATCAAGGGACAATTACAACCATTCAAGCTATAAAACTACTTTGAATAGGTGGATAAAGGGATTAGAAAATCAATTCCTGAAGATCATACAGAGAGAGTTCTAATTCAACTAAAATTCTCTTCTGGATAATCAACGGAAGTAAAAAGGATCGCTCTGATTATACTTCCATAATCACACTCTCCAAAAATTTCGATTGTAATCCTTTTGATTAGTAAAAAAACATATTGAGTGTTACAATTTCCAAATATCAATAAAATTTTATTTTATTTTCGCAATGGCTGCATTCTCTAATCATGTTACAAATGACAAAAATAAGTTGGTGACTCTGCTGGAGAGTCAAAGTTTGTCATATGGCATTTCATGCTGTAAGCGGTAAGGTGGCTATTGGTGCCACTGTTAACACCTTGGAGATTGAGTTCAACTAGGAAAAGTCTGAAGAATTTCTTCATACCAACTCTCTCTTCAACAAACGCAAGAACATCTTCCATTCGGCGAGGAGGGTCACCTCGTCTCCCCTAGGGAAGACGACATACCTCGGCATTGTAACAAACGTGGTTCATTGTAGGACATTATCCCGAGTCCATATACCTGAGAAGACTGACATTATGATCACATCCTCTACAATTCATCAACGCACTTCCACTAGTACGATCCCGCCCATTACTGATATGAGATCATCGATCTCTCTTGCTAACTAGCCTGCTGCCTCCCTCAGTAATAGAGAGCGAAAGCAAGCATTTTAAGAGGCCATCATTGCCAGGCAGATGGCTAGAAAAAAAATATGGCTATAAGTGTCCCAAGTGACAATAAACTCCAAAGTAGTGCAAAAAAATGTCTTGAGGCCAAAGCTCGACTAGTAAGCAAAGCCTCAACCTCCATGCAATTGATGTGTTAAATTTACTGCAAGTATACAGTGTCAGTTGTAGCGCTAACAGGTCGTTTCCACAGGGATCTAGAGTGTTTTGCAATCTTACTAACTCTATTATCTTGACGAGATAACAATGAGTCTAGATTGATGAGATTTGCAAATCTAATTAGCTTAAGATACTAAATATATTGGTTCACAACCAAATATTATCTATTCGTCTTCCTTCTTCAATAAAAATATGATCTTTTAGTTTAATTCCTACTTAAAGTATCCTAAGTATGGACTATCAAGTGGTGTGCAAGTATAATCCATCAAAGAAATTACTTTATATAGAAATAAACTAAATCGTTAGATAATTTCAACAAAATGAATAAAAAATAACAACTTCAAACCCTAACTAAGCATAGGCTATCAAAATATTTAAATTAAGTATAATCTATCAAAGTTCTAATGTATGAGTTCTTGTATTTTTATTGTTTCATAGAAATATCCTATCTTTTTTATTTTTATTTTAGAAAGAATATAAATAGATTAATATGATCTCTTGTTTCATCTACATCTTAGGACTAAACTAATTAGCTACGCATACTTCTAATTATAAAGATCATATTTTTCCTATAAAGCAATTAAAGTTTTACACTAGAAAACAAGATAAATCTATATAAAAAGCAATTAGAAGAAGATTACCTAAGAAACAATGATGAGCAGAAAAGGGTACCTCTGGAGTCGGTATGGCGGCCGTCACCTCTTCAGCAAAATCCTAATTTTATTTATAATTACGAGTACAAAATTACATCATGAAAAACCCTAGTTACAAGTATACGACAAATATATAGGTTTTGAAGAATCAAACCCTAATCCGAGTACAAGTGAGAAACTACAAAATTATATCGAAGCCCCGTAGAAAATTCACCCAGATTGGGCCCCATGGAGCCGCCAATTGGCGACAAATACCGCCAAATACTAGCAAAAATATGGTATCTTGGCCCCAATTTTCTTATGCATTAGTCTCTAGTCCTTTGCCTTTGATCTGAATGACTGTATTGAAATTTGACTCTCTGCAGCATCATGGTCATGTAGCTTTGCTCACTTTTAACTCCTCTCTGGACTTGGTTTCCTAATCCGGCTTTGAGTTTATTCCATCTCCTTGTAGGAATAGTTTTACCTAAAAACACACTAAAAACACCCGAGTAGTATTATTTAAATACATAAATAGATAATATGGAGACTATAAATATGCAATATATGATACTCATCACACCCCACACCTATCTTTTGCTAGTTCTCGAGCAAAACCTAGACCGAAAAAGAAAAAAAATCCTAACTCACTTTCGTAGGAATCGCGGTTGCACTTAGCATGTGCAACAAACCGTTAAACCCCTATGTTACCCTAGTGGACGAGTGGCGTCTCATGAGGGTTTGCAGTGAATGTATCCACAAAATTCGTGAAGAAGTTTGATTAAGGAAATAAGAAAAGAAAAATAAGGATAATAAAAAATCAAGAAAAATAAAAGAAATTTATACAAAAGAAAGAAAAATCTTTTTAATTTGATATTTTTTCAATTAATCTCACTAATATACAAACTCAAGAACGCATTTAGATTATCAATTTTCAAGTCATGCGTCATACCAAATACACTTATCATTTTAATCAAAAATTTAAATCTTATCTTTCAATACCCACTAATAGATAATTCATTGGCTTCTAGACATCTATGTGCACGTGTGATAGTTTACTTCGGTCTTGAACTCCAACTCTAACTCATGATTCATCTCCTCTCTCTAAATATTTTCTTTTTGCGAATATTTCACCTTTCATGTGAATATTCACGCTTGCTTAGGCGCAAAGTAGCCAATTACTCTGATCATACTCTTTTTTTTTTTATTTCCGAGGCTATTGCCTTAATAGCAGGCTCACCCTTTTTTTTCTTTTCTGAGGCTATTGCCTTAAATATCAAGCTCATCCCTTTTTTTCTTTTTTTATTCTTGTTTAGAAAGAAGACTATTTAATCGTTATCATTTTTGTCCTTAACCTAATAAACTATTGTGAAGTAAAAAAATAGATGTATACTTACATCAAAATTACTATTAGTGGTATTTATATTTCGGATTTTAATCTTTTGCATAAAATTCTTAGTATATTATCCAATCTACTCTCCTATCAAATTTTAAATCTAAATTTATTTTTTATTTATAATTAGGTTAATTTATTGATGAAAATATATAAAAAAAATTTACTTTTGTTTTTTTTTCAGTTAGTTATCCTAAAAACTTCCCGAAGTTAAAATAATGAAACTAAAAAAAAAAAAAATCTAAAAGTAAAATAAAAATCCTAGAAAAACACAAATAAAACAAAATCTCCAAATCCCACTCCCCACACATAAACTTGTGTATGCCGTTATACACAAATCATTGGCATCGTCCTCTTTGCCTCCCACTCGATTCTCCAGGTGCACGACGTGCACGTGCACGACTTATTTCAATCGAAGCCAAGTTTTCCCAAGACCACCCCAGACAATATTAATTTTCTCAGTAGGATCCGCTGGTAAGTCTTGGTCAAAGAAGGCGTCATCCTCCTCTTGTGTTAACTCAGTGGCATATATGTTTTCATCAATCATGTTTCTGTTCCAATCCTCTGGAACAGCAGCTTGATATGTCACTGATATGTACTCTACGGCTATGGACACACGTGAGGGTGCATATGCATCGAACTCTGTACCAGACATAAATCCACGATATAATTGTGTAATCAAATACGGTAGAGGCAAACTAGTTCTCGACCGCGTCTTAACATCTATAATGGTGTCGACTAATTGTGTGCACATACAAAAATGAGTGTCCTGACGCATGATGCAATCAACAATGTGTAATGTGGGTGTGTAAAATGATGATGTGTGTGTAATCCCCATTACATTAGTATTGATCCAGCAGCAAGTCGCGTGTATATTGCGATAAAATGTCTTCCTGCTGATCCCTCTATCACGTGTCACTCTGCAATTAGAACCCATCCGTGTAAGATATTGCTCAATCGTATCTGGGGGTGAAGGAGGATACCGGTAGATGTAGAGATGGTCGCTGCGTTTACTTCGTAGATTTCTCCATGCCAGTGGAGTTTAATGGTTTTGCGATTCTCCGAAATATCGAATTTCATAAAACTTTCATAAAACTTCTCTACTAACTCTGGAATGTAGAATGAATTATGCATGTATACTAAGTAATTCCATCCCAAAGTTTCTATGGTGGATAAAAAAATATACCAAAAATGCAGCAAAAATCTCACCAAAGTATTTTTCACAAGCATACCGTGCCATTGGATTCTAACAGAGACCATAAAAATTATTTGAATTTAACAGTAAATAGAGGATTCAGAAATCTCACCTCCCCTGAAGTTTCAGGGAGAAAATTCACAAGAATGCTGCTATATGGCGGCTTTGGCTGCTGATTGGCGACAGAATTGGATGAACTGGGGCTCGGCCACTTGGAGGAGGAAGCTGAAGGTGAGATCTACTCTCTAGTCACCTCTGGTTTGAGCAAGAATGGAGAAATCTCTGCGGATCTGAAAGGAGCATAAAGATAACAATGGGGAAAGAAGAGGACAGCTAGGGTTTGGGTTTGGGGTTGGTTGTATATTTATAGAGATACAAATTTCAACTAGCCCCTTCCTCCCCTATATATTACTCTGCAGCCCTCAACTTCTAGTATACCCTGTATTATGTTAGTCATACACAATATACAAAATATACATTCTAATATACAAATGAATACATGCCTCTACACATAAATTGGGTCGTGAAGTATCACGACCTCTACATTATTGCTCGCTCGAGTCTCTAAAAACGTTTTTAATCTCTGACCATTCAATTTAAATAAATTACCATTTTTAGGGTCTCGATATCGATTGCACCGTGATGGTGCACCACTCGTACTATGTACGGTCCATTCCATCTTGACGTCAATTTTCCAGGAAATAAATGTAGTCTTGAATTATATAAGAGAACTTTTTGCTCTGGTGTAAATGACTTGCGAATAATCGCATTGTCATGAAACACTTTAGTCTTCTCTTTATAAATCTTAGCGTTCTCATATGCAACCCTTCTAATCTCATGAAGCTCATTAAGTTGAAGCCTCCACTGCTCGCTGGTTTTTTCAAGTTCAAAGTTGAGGAACTTAATAGCCCATAAAGCTTTATGCTTAAACTCTACTGGTAAATCACATGCTTTCCAAATATCAACCGATAGGGAGACATGCCTAGATTGGTCTTGTGAGCGGTACGGTAAGCTCATAATACATCTGCTAGTTTATATGACCAATCTTTTCTCTTGCGTTGTACTGTCTTCTCCAAAATCAGTTTGATTTGGCGATTAGAAACTTCCACTTGCCCACTAGTTTGTGCATGATATGGTGTAGCTAACTTGTGGGTAATGGAATATTTCCATATGATCACCTCAAATGACCGGTTAGTAAAACGGGTACCATTATCGCTAATGGTAGCTCGAGGAATGCCAAATCGAGAAAAGATATTCTCTTTTAAGAACTTGATAACAACCTTTTTGTCTTTCTATTTTGCGACAATTGCCTCTACCCATTTGGAAATATAATCGACAACGACCAATATGTATTGGTTTCCAAATAGTTGAGTAACGGTCCCATAAAATCTATACCCCATACATTGAATATTTTGACCCCAAGGATGGGTTGCGGAGGCATCATATTGCACCGTAAAATTTTGCCTACGAATTGACATCGTGTGCATATTTTGCAATATTCCACAACATATTTAAAAATAGTTGGCCAATAAAAGTCACTCTGCAACACCTTTTCAGCCATTTTTCTGGGACCAGAGTATCCTCCACAAGTGAGATCATGATAAAAGGAGAGGACACTATGAAACTCATTGTCAGGTATGTATCCTCCACAAGGGGGAGGATTCGGAAAAAATCGAAGAAGATAAAAGGAAGTCTGATGTAAGTAACACACTTCTCTTCTTGATTATTTCTTTTTAATCATATATTTTTTATGTTGATTATATTGTTGCAAAATTGCTTAAATGTTCACTATTTCGTCAAATTAAGTTTCAATTTGGAGTAGAAAATTTATTTTTGATATGAGGGTGCTTCTATTTACAATTATGTTTTTTACAACAAATTTTGCAAATAGGTAAACAAATAAAATAAAATAAAATAAAATAAAAAGAAAAAAAGTAGAGAGGAAAGAAGAAGAGGAAGAAGCAGCAGCGATAGAAAGAGAGAGGAGAGAATTTTGTGGGCTGGGCTGAGAGAAGAGAAAGAAAAAGAAAAAGAAAAGAAAAGAAAACAAGGGGGGGACTGGGCCTGGCCCAGCCCAGTAAAATAAAGGAAAGAAAGAAAGAAAGGGAGCATTGGACTTAGATTGGGCTTGGGCCAGAAAAATAAAAGAAAAAAAGACTGGGTTGGAAAGCCCATCACAATAAAAGAAAAAAAATTAAATTAAAAACAGTAGGCTTGGGCCTGGACCGGACAGAAAAGAAAAATAAAAATAAAAATATAATTAAGTGGGAATTTAATAGGTTTGGACTTGATGGATTAAATAATTGATAGATTGGACTTGGAACTTAATTGGGAATAATTGATGAATAGAAATAAAGTGTAATAATAATAATAATAATAATAAATAAATAAATAAATAAATAGATAAATGAATAAGTGGCAAATTAGGCTTAGATTTTAATTGAAAATTTATCAAAAAAATATAAATATATATGATTGAACTTGAAAATGAAACAAGTCCATAAGTTTACACTTAGAAATAATGCAGTATTATTATATGATATACTTAGTTAACAAATTGAGCATTGATTGGTATTGAGAACTAGACTAAATGATTTAATCAATTTTGATAAATTATATTGTGATATAATTGTGCCCTAAAAATTTTAAGATGATACGGATATCTAATTCATCATGCTACAAGTCATGTGCTCTGATATTACAAAGCATATGCTATGATACTACATGTCATTTGCGGTCATGGAAATGCAAGTATGCTATCATGAAAAAAAATATTATTAAAGAAGGGAAAGGAAAATAAACAGTAAACGTAAAATAAAATTATCATGTGTATAATGTATTATGAACACGGGGATGTGAGAAACTATATGATGGATAAGAACCATATCGTATAAGGAATTATTATAATGTTAAGGTCGGAATTACTGCAGCGGCCTGGGTGATTACTGGATCACCAATTTAAAATTGATACCTAGAGTGGTATGTCCGTTATTGTAAAACAGTACGAAAATTGATTGTTATGCCTAGCGGTTGTCATGGTTCAGTGCCATGATCATTGAGGCCAGGTCCCGGGTATGCACGGGCACTTATATGACAATGGAGAATAGCGCTATCATATCTATTAATACAGTTTTTACAATTAAATTAGATGGTGACTGAGACTAATAGAATATAAGATTAAATAGATAGAGCAATTATTATCATGTTTGTTTATTTATTTATGTATTTATTTATACTTGCTTTCATGTTTAATTTATATGTATACGAACAACACGAACATAAACATGCTCATGCACACTGATATTCCTGTATTATGATAGTACACAATTTCTCTTTTTAAATGTGTTATTTGCTGGGTTTAATCTCCTGAGTTTTGAACCAAGATTTGAATGGTGAAGAAGGGGATCCAACCCCGACTGAAGACCCGTACTTCATTGGGCAGATTGAGCAACAATAGGCAAGTGAATTACCCCCTAAAGAATTTTGTATACATTTTGTTTATATTTCCTTTAATTCTTTTGTGTTCATATTTAAAATAGTGTGCCATCTTATGTAAAATGTAAGGGTAAGTAGTCCTTCCTAGTTGTAGCATTCAGCTTTCTATAGTTAATATCGCCATCCCGTCTGCAAACGCATCGGGATAATCTCATTTGCATCGTTCTTGACTATAATAATTTCGGACTTCTTAGGCACTACTTGAACTGGGCTCACCCATGCACTATCAACGATAGAATAGATGATTCCATTATCAAGTCTCTTAAGAATATCCTTCCTCACAGCTTCTTTCATTACCGGATTCAACCTGCGCTGAAAATCTTTTGTAGGTCGTGCATTATCTAGTAAATGAATTCTATACTGCACTATAAATGGACTAGCCATACTCTAGGCTTTGGCTTCTCTAAGTGCTTTCAACACTGATATGAGTGCTTCCTCCTGAGTTTCAGTCAAATCTACAGAGATAATGACTAGTAGTGTGTCATGTTTACCCAAGAAAGCATACATGAGATGACTCGGAAGGGTCTTCATCTTAAGCTCAACTGGACACTCAATAGATGGTCGTAACTGAACTCGTGGTTCAGTCATCAATGGCTTAGATGGAAGTTCTCATCGAGTGGATGATACATAATTAGATGACTCATCGAGCGTATCCAAGAATAAGCTCTCATCAACTAAACCATCCAGCTCATCAAAGAATTCCTCCTCTTGGTGCTCACTGGACAACCCTTGGATTATATTTACTTCTAGGGGCTCATTATGTGGATCACTCGGTTGGGGCCCTAGATTGAATATATTCAAGTCAAGTGTCATATTTTCAAAGGAAAGTCTTATCGATCCACTCCGACAATTAATAACAGTACTAGAAGTGGCCAGGAATGGATGCCCAAAATAACTGGGATACAATAATGTGGATCCACAACAGGTTGAGTCTCGAGAACTATGAAATCGATTGGAAAAATAAACTCCCCAATTTTAATCAAGACGTCCTCAATCTCTCCCATAGGCTTCTTCACAGATCTATCGGTTAGCTATAAAGTAATCCTTGTAGGTCTCAACTCTCCCAGTCCTAACTGCTGGTACACTGAATAAAGAAGCAAGTTGACACTCACTTCTAAATCTAGTAGAGCTATTTCAATCACTGTAGTTACTATGGTGCAGGAAAGAGTAGGACTTCCAGGGTCTTTGTACTTCATAGGTACAGACTGAGAGAGAATGCTAGAGATATTAGCAGCTAGGAAGACTTTCTTTGGAACATTATTGTTCTCTTTTTTGTGCATAAATCCTTTAAGAATTTTACATAAGTAGGTATTTATTGGATTGCATCAAGAAGAGGAACATTGCCCTTAACTTGCTTGAATAACTCAAGGATGTGCTCAACCTGTGGAGAATTTTTCTTCAATCGATTTGGATAGGGAGCCATTGACTTATTAGTATGATCGATAGGAGGATCAGATTTAGAGAGGTCAGACTCCTCTGTCATGCTAGTGGGTGGATGCTAGGATGATGATGAATCATGAGGTAATGATAGAATCATGGAATTAGGGAGTGTATCCTGCTATGCATTAGGAATAGAATCAGGTGGCATGACTACATGATTGTCAACCAGTTTGCCAGAGTGAAGCGTGTGAATTGCATTAACTTGGTTGACATGTGACTCATTGGAGCTAGAGGAACTGGCATTAGGGTTTGTTAAGAGTTGACTTGGGAAAGTACCCCCACCACGTTCACTCATTTGACTCGCTAATTGTCCAACATGCTACTCTAAGTTCTTAATAGCTTGAGAGTTCACAAGGAAGTGCTGATATATTTTTTGAATAAAATCTGTTCATACTTTCATGAGATTTTGCATATGTATGTCAAGGTTGGATGAGGACTTGAGGAGATTTTCAACACTCTTCTCAAGTGACTGGAGTCTCTTTTCTTAATCATTGTTAGACCCCTGTTGTGGATGTGATTGGTTGTATGCAGGTGGTCTATTCTGATTGTTCTCATGATTTGAAGCGTTTGGGTGTTGATAAGCACCCATATTTGGTCTTGAAAACTGACCATTGGTTGGAGGCTGCATGTTAGGGGCTCCCTGATATTGCCCTTGACCGCAAGAGAGATTTGGATGGTTTCTCCAACTAAGATTGTATGCAGGCGCGTATAAATTATTCATAGGTCTTGGATATAAGGTGTTTGCATGCTCAAGTGTCGGACCCATGGAATTCACTAACAGTGAACACTCCTCCATAACGTAATTTGGAGTTCCGCAATTAAAACATGTGGGACCTTGTATTTGATTTACTTGATCCATTGGTGGAGCACTAGGAGTCTCCAACACCTCAATTCTCCGCATAAGGGCTCCAATCTTAGCTTCGACAGCTATCGAGCTGTCGACACTATAGATCACACCCTTATTTGTAGATGTTGATGCATTGGGTTTCTCAGTGGGACTTTCTTACTACATAGTTTTCCACGATAGGTTCTCAAGAAAGTCCCATGCTTTATCCTCATTCATTCTCATGAACTCCCCCTGACACATGGACTCAAAAAGAGTTTTGGATGTGTAATCGAGTCCTTCGTATACGATTTAACACAACTCCCACTTTTCTATCGTATGGTGGGGGTACTGAGCTAACGAATCTTTGAACCGTTCCAAGTATTTCTAGAAGAGTTATCCCGAGGTACTTGATGTAATTGATTTATTTGATTTTGATTTTTTGCTGTCTTGTTCGTGGGATAATACTTCTTGAGAAACACTGTAACGAATTCATCCCAAGTAATGATTGAATCAGTAGGCATACCGTACAACCACTTCTTGGCATTATCTTTGAGAGCGAATGAAATGAAGCAGAGTTTAATTGCATCCTCCGACAAGTGCTGCAGTTTAATCATCACGCACACTTCCTGAAATTCACTGATAAAGAGATGCATCCTCAGAATCGGAACCAGTGAATTTAAGAAGCATACTAATGTACTGCGGTTTCAGTTCATAGTAATTACCCGCTGCATGTGGGAGTTTGATGTATGATGGTAGTGATTTGCACAACGGGTAACATCAATTTTGAGGGATCGGGATCGGTTGGTCCATCTTATCTCCCATGAACAAATCTGATATCACTAATCGACCAAATTGATCACAAGTCTAATATGGTATGAACTAGCGACCGTGGATGCGTCAGTTTCCTAAACTAATGTAAGAAGTGAGGTGTGGTGAAAATAAAATGGTGGAAGAGATATGATAAAAAAAAAAGATGTGATTCCTACTGTTCCTACTGTATTTTTTTAAATTTTTTTTTACAAAACTAGATAACCAAAACACAGAACTGGAGAAAATATGGGGTCAGAATTCACCTGGGCTGCCGCTATTTGGCGGTTCTTGCCGCCCCAATTAGTGGCAGAACCAGAGAGATTGTCTCTCTGGTTTCTACTACGCAATTCTGAAGCTCCTCTAATCCTTTTTATCTTCTTGTATCTGCACTTTCTGGTCTCTGCACACTCAATACACACTGTTAACCCGTAAAATGCTAGAAAAAGTAAGAAAACACCATCAATCCGCAGCAACAGTGCCAAATACTTGATGTGTTAAATTTACTGCAAGCGTACAATGTCGGTTGTAGCACTAACAGGTCGTTCCCACAGAGATTTAGAGTGTTTTGCAATCTTGCTAACTCTATTATCTTGACGAGCTAACTATGAGTCTAGATTGATGAGATTTGCAATTCTAATTAGCCTAGGATATAGAATCCACTGGTTCACAACCAAATATCATCTATTCATCTTCCTTCTTTAATAAAAATCTAATCTTTTAGTTTAATTCCTACTTAAAGTATCCTAAGTATGGACTATCAAGTGGTGTGTAAGTATAATTCGTTAAAGAAATTACTTTTATAGAGATAAACAAAATCTTTAGATAAATTCAACAAAACGAATAAAAACTAACAACTCCAAACCCTAACTAAGCATAGGCTATCAAAATATTTAAATTAAGCATAACCTATTAAAGTTCTAATCTACAAGTTCTTGTATTTTTATTGTTTCATAGAAAATTCCTATTTTTTATTTTTATTTTAGAAATAATACAAATCGATAAATATGAGGTTGATCTCTAGTTTCATCTATATCCTAGGACTAAATTAATTAGCTACTCATACTCCTAATTAAAAAGATTCTATTTTCCTATAAAGCAATTAAAGTTTTACACTAGAAAGAAAGATAAATCTATCTAGAAAGCAATTAGATGAAGATTATCTAAGAAATAATAATGAGCAGAAAATGGTACCTCTAGAGTCGGTATGGCGGCCGTCAGCCCTTCAGCAAAATTCTAATTTTATTTATAATTACGAGTACAAAATTACATCATGAAAAACCATAGTTACAAGTATACGACCAATATATAGGTTTTAGAGAATCAAACTCTAATCTGAGTACAAGTGAGAAGCTACAAAATTATATCGAAGGCCCCGTAGAAAATTCACCTAGATTGGGCCCCATGGAGCCGCCAATTGGTGGTAAATACCGCCAAATAGAAGTAAAAATATTGTATCTTGACCCCAATTTTCTTCTGCTTCAGTCTCTAGTCCTTTTCCTTTGATCTGAATGACTGTATTGAATTTTGACTCTCTGCAGCATCATAGTCTTGTAATTTTGCTCAGTTTTAACTCCTCTCTGGACTTGATTTCCTAATCCGGCTCTGAGTTTATACCATCATCTCCTTGTAGAAATAGGTTTACCTAAAAAACACACTAAAAATACTCGAGTGGCATTATTTAAATACAAAAATAGATAATATGGAGGCTATAAAAATACTATATATGACATTCATCAGCAATCCCCTAGCACCAGAAGACCTAAATCAACAATGAACAAAGTTCCTAAATTGAATAGCGTTCAGAAATTGGTGAGTGCTGATTATCATTTACTACTCAAGTGAAAACATCAAAAGAGATCACTCCAAAACTAGTAAATGCAAGGCTAGGATGATATCTTCCAAAATATATTTTGCCCCAACATCATATTTGAGAGAACGTCTTAGTCAGATTTGCCGGTCCCGACAAAACTCATTGGTGGCAAAAAACCCACTAGCCAGACTGACTGCGATCTAAATCATATACTTCCAAGTGCAAGAGATCAACAAGTAATACAAGAGTAGTAATCCAAAATCGTTCTCTCGAGAATCATTTGTTAATTATGTAAGACTAGAATAAATTACGATACTAAATTAAAAATAAAGATTGGATTTTTATGAACTAAACTCAAATTAAAGATGGAAAATTTACTAATATTAATATTATTGGTCAGATGGATGTAACTCCTTCATAGGATAATTTACTGGATACACTCATGGTGTTTTTTTTTTTATCTTAGTTATATAGATCACATGGTCTTCCTACAATTGAAAAATAATTCATTTAAGCATAAAATATATAAAGTTGTGAATATTGATACTTTGACTAATTTCTCCCGTTAATCCTATATGAACTTTGAGTTTATCTAAGCATGCAATATGAATAACAAAAATAAATATTCAAAATCTAAGCATGCACCGTGCCTAAAGAGTTTACAGTATATTAAAAACTAATCAACGAATATATCATCAAACTATAAATCATCAAAGACTCAAAATCATATTTAATCTATTCAAAGATAGTAGAGAATCGAAGATATCAATTTCCTATAAAATATCTAAAACCAATAATCATATAAGAATAAATACCAGTAAGTCACCTAATGTTTGTTATTCCATCTAATCCAACTTAAGAGTTTAACCACTCATACTCATCATAGTCAAAAATAAATAGAAAAAGAATTCTTTTATTGATTCCTATAAACGAGTACAAAAACTAAATCTTGAATCTAAAACTCTATATTATCTCTCTTCTGTTGTTATATCATATCTTGATTTGAACTACATGGTTATTTATAGCTTTTACAAAACCAAAATAGGAATTCTATTTACAAGAAAACTCTTAATTCCCCTAAAAAATTACCAAAAAACAACTTTGGGGCCGTGCCCTTCAATAGACCTATCGATAGTTGCTCTCGGGTATGATCCCAGTTGACGCCCATCGACGGTATTACGTATGGCCTTCGATGGCCATTCATAAAAATGCACAATTCTGAGCAAATATTTAAAATACGCTTCGATACTTCAATTTCTTTACATATAAAATCCTATAAAAATATTAAAAAATACTAGAAAAACATCATAGTGAGGAATTTGATTAATAAAAATAGTTTTTCAATAATTTCTTGTATTAATCAACAAAATTAGATTATACTTGCATAAAATAAACTAAAAATATGACACTTTTCAAGCGTAATCACACCCTCAACTTGAGCTTTGCTAGTCCCTAGCAAATCTAAAAACTAAAGAAAATAAATTAAAGACATAAAAAATCTATCTCACTTTCGTAAGAATCATGATTACACTTAGCATATGTAACAAGTCATTAAACCCCTAAGTTATCCTAGTGGACGAGTATTGGCTCGTGAGAGTTTCTATTGATATTACCCACAAACATCAAGAAATGTTTCAGATTATGGAATAAATAAAAGAAAACTAAGGATAAGTGTAAAATAAAAAAATAAAAAATATTAGTATCATATTAACTATTTATAGTATACTATTACTATTCTTATATTTTTGGGGGTTTTTACATATCGGTCCTTTAAATCTTTAAAAATTGGATATTGATCCCTGAAAACTTCATATTTTGATTTTAGTCCCCCAAAACATTTAAGTTACTTCACTTTAATTCCTCCGTTAGCTATTCCTTCCAAATAAACGGTGAATTTTAATTTTAATATTTAAGAGCTAGATGAAATGATAGATGTACCCTCATTTAGTGTTAGCCTTAGGTCTAACGTCTGTTCTCCATCTCGTTTCGAATGAAGGGGGTGAGGATTGGGGAAATTGACGTGTGGGGTGAGGCAATCGGGGAAATCGACGACGCGTGGGGTGAGGCGATCGGGGAAATCGTCAGTGGCGCGTCAAGCGAGCGATCAGCAAGGCGTGCTTGATTGGGAGAAGGGCGCTTAAAGGGAGCTTGAGTGAGGAGAGGGGGGCAGATGTCGATGTTAAAAAGGGAAAATTTGAGGAAGTTCTGTGGTTGTTTGGGTGTTTGGAGAAGGAGGAGGATGATGAGGAGGGGAAAGGTGGGAGCTCGGTGGAGATGAGACTGGAGATTAAGGAGGAGGGGGTTAGGGCTGGGGATGTGAGGATGGGCGAATGCGATCGAGGGATATGTTCTGCATTTCGAACAAGGTATTTATTTTAGTAGTTCTAATATCAGAAATGCTTGTGTTACCGTTGTTTATGGGTAAAGCTAGATGGAGAATTAGGAAGGGAAGAATGATTTGTGCATAATGATGGAAAATTATTTGAAGATTTCGTCATGCATAAGCATTGCACTTCGTTAGTAAACTCATTTTTCTTTAGTAAAATTGAAGCGGGCATGTGCAAGTTAAGTATCAAAGTTTTCATTTTGGTGTTTAAGACCCCATGTTTTTTTTTCTGTGAAATTTGCCATGAGCTCATTTTTGCAACTTGACTAATAAGCATGATTCATACTATTCAAATACGAAGCATATTGAGCTCATATCCCTGATATGATTGTATATCGTTCAATATATGTTATTCAATATGAACTCCCAACACCCAATGCACACATACTTGATATCCAATATTTAAAACCTTGGTGGAAATCAAGAGACTTGGGAAGTCTTGTTTTTCGATTAGGTGGTCATGTATTTTACTACCTTTGAAGAGAGTATTAGTGGGTGCATTTAAATTTCAATAGATAACTAGTATCACTGTTTCATATTAGTATTTCCAAAAATGATAAATTAAACATGAGTTAGTTCTTTATATCATTGTTTCATTTTGCTCGTGATTCTTGGCTTTTATGAACATAGGCGTGGGATTGCATTGTGTATTGTAGGTTCTAAATTTAAGTCCAATTTAGAATTCCTGCAAGGATAGATGGAGCTCTTTCAAAGGAGTCCTCTACCACAACAAATAATATTCCAGAGGTAATTGTAGAAAAGCTAGAAGATGTTGTTATCACAAAAAAGAAAGAAATAAATGATGTTTCAGAGATGACTCTGAGAAATGGGAAGATATGGTCATCATAGAAAATAAAGAACCAGATAAAGGGTCATTAAAGTCATCCAAACGCAAAACACAAGGTAATAACAATATTGACAAAGTATACAATAAAGATGCGGGTTTCACAAGCAGTATCATCTTTGGCAATGAGTTCGATGCGGCTCTTCCAAAAACATGCGATGAGTTCGATGGGAGTTGTACTGTGTTGATTACTTCACAATCCACAGTTCGATGGGAGCTATACCACTGCCATCGAAGGACCACTGGATTTCTATTGACAAGGGCTACATAATTGGACCACCTAATGCATATGTAAAAATTTATGTAATGAGTTTTGTTGTGAACAAGTTCTTAAAACATTATTATCATTCGAATATTTTATGGTTTGAACAACTTGTTGTTGAAGCTCTTTTGTGATATGGAAGTTTATGTAATGAGCTCTGTTGTGAACAACTTCTTGAAACAAATTGTTGTTGAAACTCTTTTATATATATATATATATATATATATATATATATATATATATATATATATATATATATATATATATATATATATATATATATATATATATATAAAGCTTATTGCATATGTAATGGTTTGAATAACTTGTTAAAAATCTTTTATGATATGGATGCATTTGTCACA
Organism: Dracaena cambodiana; assembly: GCA_036321105.1. Classification (NCBI taxonomy): domain Eukaryota; kingdom Viridiplantae; phylum Streptophyta; class Magnoliopsida; order Asparagales; family Asparagaceae; genus Dracaena; species Dracaena cambodiana. Next base: position 22,563,673 of record JAYEPQ010000020.1, on the reverse strand, counting down.
TTTGATATGTGTGTTTAATCTAATGTCAAATTTTCTTCAAACTTTTGTGATATGGATGCATTTGTCAACTTGCTGAAAATCTTTTCTCAGGTATAGTGTGAGCTCTGGACTGAGAACAGTTCTTAGTCCAGAACTAAGAAAATAGTTCTGGATGGAGAACTATTCTTAGTCCGTGACTGAGAGCCAGTTCTTAGTCATGGACTTAAAACTGAGTTCTCAGTTCATAATAGAGAGAGAGAGGAGAGATGAGTACTTCACATAAGATTTTGATTAAAAATTATAACAATTACAGAAATAATAAAAAACTACATGATAATTTTGATTACAATGCTAATTACAATCATCACACCAATAATCTTCACCAATTTCATCACCTCATCCATCTTTTTATCTATACTTACTAGATGATCTTCTATTTTCCTCAAACGAAATCCTTGATTCTTGGCATCTTCTACCCACTTGAAATATTCATAACCTGGATTTTTTCCCCTTGTATGCAGCGCAACCCCAGAAATCCAAACCCTGATTTGGACCTTGCCTGCATGTCCACATCCGAGTCGGGAATCCACAACTACAAAGCTCTACATTACCATCCCTAACATGGCTTGGATTTATAGATCACTTGCTACTTGAAGAAGCCATACTTCACAAGATGAGGGATTTAAGGTTATGAAACGATAAGAAAGAGGGAAGAGAGAAAAATTAGGGTTTTTGAGGGGAGAGGTTGTGAGAGAAAGGAGAAGAATGGAGAGGGAAATCCAACAAGAAGAGGAACAGAAGAGGAGGGAAATAGAGAAGGGAGGGAAATAACTGAGTTTTCACTCCCTTCCAGGAGTATAACGAAAATTTTGGGCCAAAAAATTAACTTGCCTAACAGAAGTGACCCAAAGGGACTAAAGTGAAGTAACTTAAATATTTTGGGGGACTAAAATCAAAATAGCAAGTTTTTAAAGATCAATATTCAATTTTTAAAGATTTAAGGGACCGATATGTAACCCCACCCCCCCCCCCCCCCCCTTTAGTTTTCACTTCTTTTCCATAGTAAGGTTAACTAGAGATACATAAACAGATATTCATGTTAATCCTAATAAATCACTTATAATCTAATACTCTATATTTATGTCTTGATCATTTAAATCATATCTAGATATACTTTATTTTCAATTGTCATATTCTTTGCACTCTTGTGAACGTGTAAATAAGCCTTGTTAAGTCTCAAACTATAATCAGACTTATAGGAACCCTTTTCATGTATATGCATATTTTTTTTTTCATTTTTTCCTCTCTATTTTTTTTCTTCATAGACACTTGCTTTTTATGTGAACATTCATGCTTACCGAGACACAAATGCCCAGTTACTCAACTCATGACTATAATAAAAGTTCACAAGTATCATTCGTGTGAATAAGCACGAGTACGAAGCGCACAGACCCAACTACTTAACACTTACTTTCTCTTATATATATATATATATATATATATATATATATATATATATATATATATATATATATATATATATATCCAAAGTATATTGCCTAAGTACCAGGCTTACTTGGTTTTTTTTTCAATTTTTTTAAACATATATGATAGATCTCCCTTTTAAATTTTCTCTTTGTCATCAACTCTTCATTACTTATTGAGTAACTACATAGAGTGCATAATAGATTCTAATCTTAAGTATCTATATATCTTATTGTCGGATTTAAAATCTCAATTAAGACTATATGAAAACTATTATCATATAAGTATCAAAATTAAGATATCTATCTTATAAATATGCAATGTAAAGTACTTCTAGTCTTACATTTTTACTTCAAAGAAATGCAAATTTTTTTGAAATTTTTTTAGACTATGTTAGTTAACTATATTACAGTAAGTCCAACTTAAATTATGCAATATTCTTAGTGCATCAAAAATATAACTATGAAAGTAATACACTAACAAATAATATAAGAGGTTAATATTAGAATACACCTGGTTTTGTTGGTTCTAAAAAAAAAACTCACTCCCATTTGTAGTCGATATTAATGACATTTCAGATGAAGACCTTTTTGTCACTTTCATCTTTGATACCGATGGAACCTAGTGGTCTCCTAGCTCGTCCTTTCATCCTCATCTTTAGAAATAGGGAATTCTCACTAGCCATTTGTCTAAATATTCTGGTGAGTAGCCGATAATGACATTGTTGATAATGCCCAGTTCGGGCCTACTTATCTTCAAGTATGCTTATTCTCACAGTGAAGGCATTTGACATCCTTATAATTGGCTCGTTTATTGTGTGGAGTGTTACTTCATCTAGTCGGGTCACCACATCTGATGCATCTCGTTATTCTTCCCCTTGTCTGACACATTTCTAATCATGTTCTCCGTGACCAGCAGGTTGGGCAACAGCATGTTGTTGCTTGTATTGCACCTGCTGTTCCCACTGGGTGTGTCAGGCACTCATACTTCTTCGCACAGTAGTATCTATAAATGGTTACTTAGGAGGCTCAAATGTATCACATCGTGCCAGAAGAACTCCATTATTCATGCAAATTTTTGTAATCAAAGAAGGCAAAACTAAGTGAGGCTTCACCATTCTCGGATGCTGGATACACTCATGGACTTGACCCATGCATTGAACTATCGTGAATTACATGATAATACAACATCGAATGCGTGCCTTTCCAAAATCATGTTTAATAATACTACGTCTCTCGTCTATAGTTCTATTATTGAGGAGGACAGTAGTATGTTATATTTACTATAGAGACTTATTAAGACTTACTTGTCTGACATAGCCAACCTTCAAAAAGCTCTCATTGAAGGCAATATCGATTAAGTCCTCGCAAAGCTTTTTGAACTAGCGAGAGCCGCTTGGTATTTTATTCACAATGTCTACAAAAGAAGGGTACTCCTCAGGCACATTGGGTATATGGAGTGTCCTTACGTTTTCTTCCCTTGTGAACGGTATCTCCCTGCCCCTGACAATAGAGTATCCATAATTATCTCCCATCGTTGGTTGCAACTTAGCATAAAACTCACTTATGATCTCATTGCATGCCGGAGCGTGTTGATATCTTGTGCATGCTTCCAACTTTGAGGCTAGCATTGGTGCTCTGAAAGCCAAATTTAATCAATCTTGAATAATCTACTGCTCATGCTAGCCAAAGCTTGAAATCATCGTATTTCTCTAACATCTTCTTGTTTACTTTTGCAATTCTAGTTCTTTATGGAGAAGACGAGCCAGAAGATTCTACTTTTGGCCTCTTGGAAACTATCTGCTTCTTTGGTGCCATTCTACAAAGAATAACCAAAAATACATAATTTAGAATAATTATTAATTCAAAAATCTATTCATGATTTTTTTTATAATTATCCTATTTATTATTTTTCTTTTGGTTAATTTCTTTCTCTTTATTTTATTTTATTTTATTATTATTATTTTTATATTATTTTAGAATTTTAGAATTAACTTCATCCACATAATTTTATATTTTCCCAGCTTCTTCAAAAATCAACAAATTCCACTTTAATGTGATTATTATTTCATGAATTTGATAAACCATAGTTACACTAGCAACCCATGAAATATAATACTAAAAAGGTGAGATTGTCACCTTTTCTACCTTGATTTTTGCATATTTTGACAATAAATCTATAAAATTCGTCAAAAATCTTCATATCTCTGCTAAACTCTACCAAATCTAGGATCTAATTTTGATTCACTCAAATTCGTTCATATAAATTATAGATCTAGCATCTACTTTTCATTAAGAACAAATCAAAGAAAAATCAAATGGGAAAAAACTTACTTGCTTGTATATTGATGAAAATTTGAAAAGAATTACATGGGAAGACATTGGCTGTCAAAAAGAGGGATTTTGGGGCGTGGTCGCTATAGAAGGAAGCTAGGGTTTTTCTTTGTGGAGAAAAAAACTCTAAGATCTATTTATAGATATCCTTCCCTACCAACGACTGTTGACGGGCGCATCGATGGCGCCTTCGACGGCCAATCTCAGCTAATTTTTTTTTCTTTTTGTAGAGGCCATCGTTGATAGCAGCTTTGACCACTGCTTTGACGGCGGTCGTCTGTCTGATAATTGTCAAGCCAAGTTTTTTAATATTTTTTAGTTAGTTATTGTTAGGCCCTAAATTAAAATTATTTCTTATATCTAGTTGTTAGTTCCTAATTCTAAAGTTAATATTAATTAAAAAAAATTTTGTTTGTTTTTTTGAAAAATTTTTAAAGAAAAAGAAAAGAAATTTTTGAAAATCATTGAAATCATCATAAGTATCATAAGTAAGTTATCTTAATAAGCCACCCCCAACTTAAAATGCACATTGTCATTAATGAATCGATATATCCATTTAATTAATCAAGAACAAGTAGAAACTTAAGAGAGAGGAGTTTAGAAATTACCTCGTCTGGTACTCATGATGCAACAATCTGCAAAACAAAATTGTTAGTACATAATATGCAATAATATACAGAGTGTCTTCATTTAGTGCGTATCAATGAGATGTTGGAGGATCCCTAGATCGTGAGATTCCTTCGACTGCTTTGGAAATTTCATGTAGTGCTTCAATCGTTTCCCATTTACTTTGAACGTATGACCATTTTTTGGATTCTCAATATCAATTGCGTCATATAGATACACAGTTTTAACTATGAATGGTCCTGTCCACTGCGAATGCAATTTTTCCGAAAATAGATGAAGGCGTAAATCATATAGAAGCACTTTGTCAGAAGAATAAAAATACAATGTGTGATATGATGATCGTGCTGTATTTTCATTTTCTTCTTTGAAATGAGTGACTTGTCGTATGAATTGTGTCTTATCTTTTCCAACTCATTTATTTGTAGCTTCGTAATGGGCCAACTGAATTGGGATCAAGATTTACTGATTTAATTGCCCAATATACTTTATGATCTATCTTTACAGGCAAATCACAAGCATTTCCATAGACTAATTTATATGGAGACATACCTAAGGGTGTTTTGTATACTGTATGGTAAATCCATAAAGTATCGGTCAATCGAAACGACCAATCTTTGTAAGACAGATTAACCATTTTCTCAAGTATTTGCTTGATTTCCCTATTAGCTAGCTCAACTTGTCCATTTGACTATGGATGATACGGTGTAGAAATCTTGTTCGTGATATGATATTTCTTCATTAAATTTTTAAATGCTTTATTACAGAAGTGTGAGCCCCTATCACTTATTATTACTTTATGAACTCCAAATCTCGATAATATGTGTTTCCTTAAAAATTTAATAACAGTTTTTTGGTTATTATTCTACAAGACGCAGCCTCTACCCATTTTGAGATATAATCCACTAATACGAGGATATCCATTAGAAATAGGAAATAGTCCCATGAAGTCAATGCCCCAACAATTAAATATCTCAATTGTAATTATGGTTTTAGAGGCGTATCATTCTTCCTAGTTAACACTAGTATTCTCTGACAAGGCTTGCATCTTTTACAGAATTCATATGCTTCTCTAAACATGGTAGGCCAATAAAAACCACATTGTACTATTTTGGCTACTGTGACCCCCACATGTTTTTGTATAATAAAAGGCAATAATGCTTTGAATCTCGTCATCGGGCACACAATGCTGAATGATTTGATCTGAGCAATATTTAAATAAGTACGGATCGTCGAAAAAGAAACGACGTACCTCGTATGAAAATCTTCATTTGTCTTGTGCACTCCAATGATTCGATATTTCTCCTGCAATAAGGACATTAATGATGTCAGCATGCCACGAAGTTATTGTGATAGAAAATAGCTGCTCATCAGGGAATGAGTCCCTAATTAGTACCTTATCATTTTAGAAGTTAGTCTAGAGTGGCAATCTGCAACCACGTCCTCTACTCCCTTTTTATCTTCCATTTCGAGATCAACTTCTTGGAGAAATAAGATCCATCGAATCAGCGTGGCTTTGCATCTTTCTTTGATAAAAGATATTTGAGTGCTAAATGATCTGTAAAAATAATACATGTGAGCTCAAAATATATGAATGAAATTTATCAAGAATAAAAACTATAGTTAGAAGCTCATTCTCTATAGTAGTATAATTTATTTGAGTGTCATTGAGAGTCTTACTAGTGTGGTAGACTACGTAGGGCTTTTTATCTCTTCCTACCCTAATACAGCTGCAATTGAATAACCGCTTGCATTGCACATGATTTTGAATAGAAGTGTCCAATCTGATGGTTGCATTATTATTTGTACATGTTGATTTCAGACATTTCCTAGCTTATATCTTGACATACTGATTAGTATCATATATTGTATTTTTCCTTCCATATTTTACCTATTTTTGTATATAAATAAATGTTACTCGAATATTTTTAGTGTCTTTTTCAGGTAATCCGATTTGTACAAGGAGATGGTATAAAATCAGAGTCTGATTAGGAAACAAATCTTATAAAAGAGTTCAAAGAGAGTAAAACTACATGATTAAAATAGTTTAGAGAGTCAGAGTGCAATACAGTCAGGAGAATCAAAAGAATAAGATACAAGACTCGTACAAGAGAAAAACCAAAAGTCAACTCCATATTAGTGCCGCTATTTGGTGGCATATTGCCGCCATTTGGCAGCACAAAAGTGGGCCCACATGCTGAATTTTCTTCGTGGGTTTCAATGTAATTTTTTAGTTTTTCAGTTATATTAGAATTAAGTTTTGATTTCCGAAGCCTATATATTGGCCGTATCCTTGTATTCTAGGGTTTTTTATGCAGTAGTTAATATAGAATTAGGATATAGTTTGTACTCGTTTTTAATTTAATAAAATTAGGGTTTTCCTGAAGGGGTGACGACTACAATACCAGACTCCAGAGGTAATTCTCTTTGCTCTTCAATTTTTTCTTAGTTAATTTATTTTAATTACTTTCTAGTTTAGATTTATTTATTTTCTAGATTAGATTTAATTGCTTTCTATGAATGAAAAGATTTTACTTGTTAGAAATATGAGTAGCTAATTTAGCTTAGCTCTAGGATGTAGATGAAGTTAGGATTCACCATGTAATTACTCTCTAGAATTTTCTTCTTAAATAAAATAAATAAAGGCATGATTTTTCTATGAAAATATTAAAAACAAGAATTTGAAGATTAATACTTTGATAGGTTATACTTGAATTAAGTTTCTTGATAGTCTATGTTTAGTTAGGGTTTGGAGTTATTGGTTTTCATCTTATTCAAAGAATTATCTAATGATTTAGTTTATGTTTATGAAAATTAGTATCTTTGTGAGTTATACTTGCACACCACTTGATAGCTCATACTTAGGGCACTTTAAATAAAAATTAAAACTAAAAGATCACTTTTTTATAATAGAAGAAGATAATAGAAGTAAGAACATAGTTGGAAACTAGTGGATTTTAGATCCTAAGCTAATTAGAATAATTCTCAACTCCAACTTAGAATCATTTGTTAATCCGTTAGACTATAGAATTAGTGAGAAAGCAAAAATACCTGAGATCTCTGTGGGACGACCTGTATAGCGCTACAACCGACACTGTACGCTTGCAGTTAAATTATCACATCAAGTTTTTGGCGCCGTTGCCGGGGATCGACAGTATTTTTCTTGCTTTTTCTAACGTTTTACGGGTTAACAGTGTGTGTTGAGTGTGTAGGAACTAGAAAGTATAGATACAGGAAAACAAAAAGGACGAGAGAATATTTTGGAGTATACTGCAAAAGGTAGGGATTCAGAATCCCTAGTTTTGCCGGCAAATAGCGGCAATTGCCGCCATTTGGCGGCACTTTTGGGACAAACCTCCACCTAGTTTTCTGTAGTTCTGTATTTCGTGTCCCTGGTTCTGTAAAAAAATACAAAAAAATAAATAATATTTAGAACTTATAGGACATCACATTTTTTTATCATATTTGTTTCACCGTTTCATCTCCACCATACCCCACTTCTTACATTAGTCTAGGAAATTCACGCATTCATTCACGATCGCTGGTTCACACCACATTGAACCCGTGATCAATTTGGTCGACTAGTAAGATCAGATTTGTTCATGGGTGACAATATAGACCAACCGATCCCGATCCTTCAGGATCGATATTACCCATTGCGTACATCATTACCATCATGTATCAAACTTCCACACGCAGCGGGTAATCACTATGAGTTGAAGCCGCATTACATTAGCATGCTTCCTAAATTCACTGGTTCTGATTCAGAGGATGCATATCTCTTTATCAGTGAATTTCAGGAAGTATGCATAATGAATTTCAGGAAGTATGCATAATGATAAAACTACAACACTTATCGGAGTACACAATTAAACTCCACTTCATCCCCTTTGCACTCAAGGAAAATGCCAAGAAGTAGTTGTACAGTATGACTACTGATTCAATCACTACTTGGGATGAATTCGTTGCAGTGTTTCTAAAGAAGTATTCTCCAACCAGGATTGTATGTAGGAGCGTAAGGATTGTTCATAAGTTGTTGATACACGACATTAGCCAGCTCAAGTGTGGGATCCATGTGATTTATTAATAATGGACACTCCTCCATAACATGATTCGGAGTTCCGCAATTGAAACATGTGGGAACTTGAATTTGATTTACCTGACTCACCAGTGGAGCACTAGGAGTCTCCAATGCCTCAATTCTCCTCATAAGAGCTGCAATCTTAGTTTGGGTAACTATAGAGCCGTCGACGCTATATATCTCACCCTTATGCATAGAAGTTGATGCACTGGGCTTCTCAGCAGGACTCTCCCACTGCATAGTCTTCCACGATAGGTCCTCAAGAAAGTCCCATGCTTAACCCTCGTTCTTTCTCATGAACTCCCCCTGTAAGTCTCAATCAAAGTTTGACACGCATATGTCCGACCTTGACACACACATGCAAAATCTTATGAAAGTGTCAACTGATTTTATTCAAAGTATAGGTCAGCAACTGCTCGTAAACTCTCAATCTATTAAGAATATAGAGCAGCAGGTTGGATAATTAGCAAGTCAGATGAGTGAACATGGCCAGGGTACTTTTTCAAATCAACCCATAATGAACCCTAATGCGAGTTCTTCAAACTCAAATCAGTCGCATGTCTACCAATGCAATGTCATTCACACACTCAGATCTGGTAAGTAAGTGGTCAATAATGTAGCCATGCCCCCTGATCACACTCCTACTATTTCACAGGCTACACCACTTTTCCACCCTTTCTCCACGACCATCTCTATTACCTCCATCACCGTCACATACTCATTCAGAAGAACCTGTTCCTGAGCTGAAAGTACCATATCCCAATAGGTTTAGGAAGCCTTCACCGCAAGTAGAAAAGATTCTTGAAACATTTCAGCATGTGAAATTTAATATTCCACTCCTTGATATTATACAACAGGTTTCTACTTATGATAAATTTCTCAAGGATTTGTGTACTAAGAAACGAGCAAGAAACGTTCCTGAGAAAGTTTTTCTTACTGCAAATATATCACAAATTTTCTCTAACTCCTTGCCTATCAAGTACAAAGATCCAGATTCCCCTACAATCTCATGCACCATTAGGAACACTACATTTGATAGGGCATTGCTTGATCTAGGGGCAAGTGTCAACTTGCTTCCTTAAACTGTTTATCAGCAACTGGGGTTAGGAAAACTTCAATCTACTAAGGTCACATTACAGTTAGCTGATCATTCGATCAAGAGACCACTTGGTATGGTTGAAAATGTGCTCATTAAGGTCGGTGAATTCATCTTTCCTATAGATTTCATTGTCATAGAAACTGAGCCGATTTTTAATCCACGAAATCAAATTCCCATTATCTTGGGTAGACCATTCCTTACAACATCAAATGCATTAATTGATTGTAGGAGTGGCCTCATGAAGTTATCGTTTGGGAATATGACTGTGTCATTGAGCATATTCAATATGGAAGAGCACACAACGAGCTCCCTCATTGAGGAAATATGATTCACAGTTTACACTCTCATTCTACCTCGTGCACTGATGATGAATGTCATTTGAGCAATTGTTCAAAGATGAGCTCATATTATTAGATGAATTGGCACATACTGATTTAATGTGTGATGATACTTGTGCAAGTGTGTCATTGATTTATGAGCAAAATTTTGAGGATTTGTTTGCAGTGGAGCTCGAATTACTTCGTGAGTTAGAAGGGCCACCACCACATTTACTTGATCCTATAGCACTCTTCTCAACTCACGATATTTCTACATGTATGCTTGTTACAAAGATGATTGACAGGTTTATAATGAAGAATTCTTTAATTCAATTATTAATGCTTACATGTGGACAAAGAAAAAGTGAGGACGATATAAGAAGCAGACAGATAATTTCTTAACTCGTAGGAAGATGATGAGATATAATAATGCACCCACTTTACGTTTAAAATGCTCACACTATGAAAGTGAAAAGAGATCGAGAGGTCATAATGGCTTTCCATGTGTTAATAGGGTGATGATATTGAGATCGTAACATTTTACGACTCTTATTATTTGTATAGTATTTGTATAATAGTTTTCATATTTTTTTTACCACACTTGGTATGTGTATGAGGGCATACACGAGTTTAGGTGTGGGGGAGTAGGTTAGGGTCTTTTCTTCGTATTTTTCTAGGATTTTTAGTTTTTTCTAGAATTTTTATTTTATTTTTAGATTTTTTGGGTTTCTTTATTTTACACTTCGGGTAGTTTTAAGGATAACTAACTAAAAAAGTTTTTAAAAAAATAATAAAAACTGAAAAAATTATATATTTTTATCAATAGATCAACCTAATTACAGATAAAAGAATAAATTTAGATTTGAAATTGCATAGGAGCGTAGATTGGACGATACACACAGAATTTTATGAAAAAGATTAAAATCCGAAAAATCAATACCGCTAACAGTAGTTTTGAGGCAAATATACATCTATTTTTCACTTCACAATAGTCTATTAGGTTAAAGATAAAAATAATAACGATTGAGTAAGTCTTCTCTCTCTAAACCAAAAGAAAAAAAGAAAAAAGAAACTTAAAAAAGTGAGAATAAAAAAATGGGATGTGCTTGGTATTAAGGTAATAGCCTCGAGAGTGATAAAATAATGGGGTACGCCTGATATCAAGGCAATAGCCTCAAGAGTGAAAAAAAAGAGTATGATCCGAGTAATCGGGTACTTTGCGCCTAAACAAGCGTGAATATTCGCATGAAAGGTGAAATATTCTTTAAAAAAAGAGAAAGAAAAAAAGAATAAAAAATTTGATTTGAGAGAGAAGATGAATCATGAGTAAGAGTTGGAGTCCAAAACTGAAATAGACTAACACACGTGCACGTAGATGTATAGGAGCCAATGGATTATCTGTTAGTGGGTATCGAAAAATAAGATTTAAATTTTTGATTAAAATGATAAGTGTATCTGATATGATGCTCGATTTGAAAATTGATAATCTAAATGTGTTCTTGAGTTTGTATATTAGTGAGATTAATTGATGAAAATATTAAAAAAAAAGATTTTTTTTTTCTTCTTGTTGTATAAAATTTTAATTTTTCTTGTTTTTTGATTATCCTTATTTTTTTCTTTTATTTCTTAATCTATTTTCTTCACGAATTTTGTGGGTATATTCACTGCAAACTCTCACAAGACACAACTCGTCCACTAGGGTAACCTAGGGGTTTAAAAACTTGTTGCACATACTAAGTACAATCGCGATCCTACAAAAGTAAGTTAGGATTTTTCTTTTTCTTTTTAAGTTTAGGTTTTGCTCGAGGACTAGCAAAAAATAGATGTGAAGGTGTGATTAGTATCATATATTGTATTTTTTCTTCAATATTTTATCTGTTTTTGTATATAAATAAATGCTATTCGGGTATTTTTAGTGTCTTTTTCAGGTTATCCGATTCCTACAAGGAGATGGCATGAAATTAGATCCGGATTAGGAAACAAATTTTATAAAAGAGTTCAAAGAGAGCAAAACTATAAAATTAAAATACGTTAGAGAGTCAAAGTGCAATACAGTCAGGAGAATCAAAAAAATAAGACACAAGACTCGTAATTTATTAGTGCCGCTCGGCACTAAAGTGGGCCCACATGCTGAATTTTCTTCGTGGGCTTCGATGTAATTTATTAGTTTTTCAGTTCAGTTGTATTAGAATTAGGTTTTGATTTCCAAAGCCTATATATTGGCTGTATCCTTGTATTCTAGGGTTTTTTATGCAGTAGTTAATATAGAATTAGGATATAGTTTGTACTTATTTTTAGTTTAATAAAATTATGGTTTTGCTAAAGGGGTGACGACCACAATACCGAACTCCAGAGGTAATTCTCTTTACTCTTCAATTTTTCCTTAGTTAAATTATTTTAATTACTTTCTAGTTTAGATTTATTTGCTTTCTAAATTATATTTAATTGCTTTTTATGAATAAAAATTTGATTTTGCTTGTTAGAAATATGAGTAGCTAATTTAGCTTAGTTTTAGGATGTAGATGAAGTTAGGATTCACCATGTAATTACTCTCTAGAATTTTCTTTTTAAATAAAATAAATAAAGACATGATTTTTCTATGAAAATATTAAAATACAAGAACTTGAAGATTACTAGATAAGTTACTATGTAATCTCATTTTTTTAAGAGGAATGTTAACTAGATAAGTTACTATCTTTTGTTCATTAATTATTTTTCTAAAAGCTGTATACCCACTTCGTGTTGACTAGGTATTTTCCTTGCAATAAATGAGATTACCTTTTTTGTTAAGAGAAATTAAAAATTGAAGGGGGGTGGAGAGACGAAGAGAGAATCACCACTTAGATTTAAAAACAAATGGTATTAAAAAAAAGGCTCTCTATTCCTCATGTTACCATTTGTGCTAAGCTTCCTAAGTGCGATTTTTCATCATCAAGATCCTTTTATATACATATTATTATGTAAAGGTATTTGGAATGCCATACAAGCTTTAAAAATGTTGCAAAAACAGTGTCCACTCACACGTCGAAAAATTTGATAGAATTTAATATGCATGTCCTGTCACACTAGGCGCACTGTAGAACCAACCTGGGCTTATCAAAGGTTAACAAGAATTTGATAGGATTACATGTAAAAGAATCCGTTCACATGCTTTATGAAGCGTTCTTGGAAAGAGATTTGCTGAAAATTTAACAATATTCTTTGCAATAAAATGCTAAGATGGCGATGGTGCATTTCATATGGGGAGGGGTCATTTGTAGGATAGTTGCTTAATCTTGCGGTTAAACTCTTTCCCATCTTAATGGGGCAAGTTGGGAACAGAATTCTAAATCGTGAATGATTTAGAGGGTTCACCAATGTTAATGACCACTTGTCAATCTAATGGCTTTTCAAACACTGTTAAGTTATTGGCTGAGCAATCATAAGCAGGAGAGGTGCCTCTGTAAGGCCTAGCAACTGCGACAGCTATGGAGTTTTGAGTTTTAGTTTTTAAGGGACAAAATGTACATTTTACATAGTCAGAGCCAAATTGAAATTCCCAATTTTATGAAGCTGACTTTTAATTTGAAGATGGACCATAGATATTTGTGCATACTGCATATCTAACAATAGGACTTGTTTACCATGTTCGGATGTCACTCATGCCAAGTGACATCCACATCCATGTTCCCATATCTCAGGTTTCGGTAACAACTTAGTTATTTCAGATGATATATTAGGTAAATTTGAGTATGGAATCTTCTTTTTTTTCTGATAATTTACTGTCTGCCTGTCAAATAGATACATGCTGACATGGTTTGATAATTGGTCATACTAGTCATGCTCAAATCAGCTCACTAAATAGATATTTAAAGAAATACTAACGGAACAAAAGTAGAGAAATACTAACGAAACAAAAGGCACCCTACACTGTTTTTTAGTCCATAAGGAACATAAGTTGTTATTATTTATACCATCTAAGTTCTGACAGACTGTGATTAAGATCTGAAGAACAAAGGTGAATAAAAATAATCTCCTTGTGTAGTAAAATTGGTTGTGGTGGGACTGTACAATATAATTAGACTTTTACTCCCGATCTCTTCATCTAATAAAATATTCAGTTAATTAGTACTGTACGCTTGGACATTCTAACGGAGGCTTTAGAAAATGGTCGGCAATAGACTCCTAGATGTCCCTTGGAATTAAATAGGATTTTGGAGGGATTGAGCTCACTGGGAAGCACAAGGAAAAATTTATTTTTGGTCCATACAAGCAAGTACATAGATACGAGAAACAATAGTGACAGTACATATAAATTTGTAAAAAAGAGGGCATGATAATATGGTTATGTATGTTAACCATAATAGCATCACAATTGCGAGCTATAATAAGCTTTGATTAAAATAAAATTAATCAATTATTAAACAGCACAACTGAAATTAGTTTGCTTCCTAAGGTAGCTGATCGGTGATGAGAAGTCACCCTTGTCAACAGGCAAGGTCAAAGTTGCAATAAGTTCGGGCTGATTGGAAATAATTCAAGTGTGTTTTTTCAACTACTGGCTATTAGGTAATCATATTGCAATTTAAAACTAAAATTTCCATAGAGTGACAATACCCAACACTTGTCTAGAATGAGTATATGCATCATGGAAAAGTGTCAATGCTTCATATCTACGAGACAAGTACAAATAATAATGGTTAAAACCACTTGTTTTAGATTTAAATAATTGTCACGTTATTATTTTCCATCCATTCATCTACAAACTTAATAGTGCTATTCAATAAGATGAAAGATGGGACCATATATTATACCAGCTTACATGTGTGTCCATACATTTTATTAGTGGACCTAATACTTAAAGGAAGAAAACCACGATGCAGTAATTATACTATCCGATTAATAAATTGAAACTTAAAGTAATCTCACTAATACTATCCACAATTGTAGGACTCCGAAGGGAATTTGCTTTACAAGAAAATCTGTTCAGGCTCAGCCTAGAATATATCAAACAGTGAACAAAATACAAGATTCATGAGGTTGAACATCCAGAGATAATAATGAAATCCAAAGCCAAAAAAACACTAGACAATCACTCAAACAAAAAAGAGTCGAGCAAAAATAACAGATAACTAAGGATAAGATCTGAAATTCTATCTAGATACCAAAGATGAGATAAGGAAAAAAAAAACGGACTACCAAAACAAGTTAGACAAGCAGAAGTAGCTAACTACTAAAAATAATTAGTGCAATATCCTGGCCATGGAAACTCTGGAGGCATCACTCATCAAAACACTTTGAATCTACGGTTTATATGACAATCTGAATGGAGCTATAACCTAGGGAAGATGCCTCATACTAAGAAATTGATGGAGCTATAACCTAGCCAGACACAAGATATTACTTAATTGGGGTTTTTTCAGATTGATTCCTCAAATGTTCCATATTTAGATATCGATCCTTTAATTATTTGATTTTCATATTAGCCCCCTAAAACTAGTAGGTTACTCCAATTTAGTTCCCCTAGCTAAGATTTGTTAAAAAAGTTGTCTTTGACCTCTTTTTCACGTTATACCCTCACCTTCAAATTTAGAACAAATGGATTAGGTCAACCACCTCTCCCCCTATTCAATGAACCCTATTTCTCTCTCTTCCTCTCATTGAAAAGAATTTCTCTCACTCTCTCTCCCCTCCCTCTTTCCTCCTTAATAACTGAGCGCCATAAATACATAGCTTCTACGCCCTAACTAGAGCGGACGAAACTTCCAAGGTGGATATTAACCCAATACCTCACTATACCCAACGGCTAGATTTATGCATTCTATGTGTATATAGGGTGAAGATTGTCCTTAGTGCTTTGAATCCGTTCTCGGCCTTTCCTTACTCAAGGTAATTTCTCATTGTCTCCCGAGAAAATGGCTTCCTTGAGTGTCGATTATAAACTGGACGCAAGTGATAGGGGTGCCAGAATGGTGGAACTTTGCAGCTGCGGTTTGCCGCCACGGAAGTAGACCTGCAGGTGAGGGGCAAACACAGTTTGGATTTTTAGGGCTGTGCCACATTCAAGGGTCAAAGAAGTCCCAGTTGTGCGCATTTCCGCTGGGTTGATGACTCGAAAAACGTAGGGTACAGCTCAGAAAATTTGAAGAAGACATCATGTTGCTAGATAACAAGATGGATCAGCTCCTAAAATTGATGAAAGTGCTTTAGGTCTTATTTTACTCATTCATATTGTAAGGATTATTAGCATTGTATTGTGACAAGAATGGAATTTCTATGTAACAATAAGAAAGCAATGTACCCAAGGCAGTGTATTAACAATATAAGAAACTGATGTATTACTTATGTGTTATAATCACTTCCAAAATTCTGAAGTATATCGAACATCATGAGAAATATTGCTTATCTGCATTACACATATTCAACAGATCCAACAATGCACAATAATATTACCGTAATGCAGTTATCCCAAAGAGATTAACCATATTACCCCAAATCAACCCTAAAGCCCTTGCGAAAATAGCTCAAACATCTTCTAGCATGCATTCAACCTAAAAAAACAAATTTTGCAGCAACCATACATGCAGTTGGTCATTCTCTAACTAATTACAAAACATGCAAGTAATAAAAAAGGTATTTTTTTTACATAATTTAAAATTCAAAGACACCTTCCCATGTACTGTGCAGCCTCAAAACAACTACCCACTGCCAAATTATCGCAAAAGATTACTACAATCATTCACACAACCTTCTAATTGAAGGTAGAATACCAAAAATTTACTCCAAAATTGGAGATCGAGTTACTAGTGGAGCTTCACCTTGATTAATGAGAACCCTTGCCTCCAGCAAGCCTTCAACCCTTACTCAAACTACTCATCGATGTCGATGCTTAGATTATGTGGATGCAGCTTGTGATTTCGATAATCAAAGCAAACCCTAGTGCAAAATTTTCCCTTTCTCCCATTTCTCACTGCAACTCCTTATTTTCGCGCCAAAATTAAGGGCAATGAAAAGGCAGTTTCTTTACATAATTCAATAAGGGAACTATGGTCATTGACCATGCCTAATTACTCTCTAATCAGGGTTCGTAAGGATTAATGGATGGAATAGCTGACGTAGGGATTAAATTGGAATAACTTACTAGTTTTTGGGGACTAATATGAAAAATCAAATAATTAAGGGATCAATATCTAAATATGAGTGAGGGATCGAAATGAAAAAAACCCCTATTTTGTCTTTTTATACTATGGGCATAATGTAATAATACTACACATGGGACGAGTATGCAAAAAGAAAACTGACACCATGATTTAAACTTTAAATTGCTAACCCTAAAGTATGTTTTCCTAAATAGATATGCACATATATTTAACAAAAAAATGCTAATGTAAGAGTTTAACAAAGATCGCACTAAATAATTAGAACTCGGATCCTATCAAGTGAAAAATTTAAGATAGAGAGCCAAAATTTAAAATTCAACAGTAGAAGCGTGAACTATGACACCTAAGTAGCAAAGTATAAAAACTCATAGGACCTAAAGATGTTAAACCATGAGTTAACACCTTTCAATATTTATGCTTCATCATGCTTTTTAAGCTGCACATTTTCTAAGGTCTTGATCTATGTGTACAACTTCTTTAATTCATATTAATTCTTTTTAGGTAATAAAGATGATAGCAATAAGACCATTTTTAAATTTGATGCTCTAATCTATAGCTTGCATTTGATATAGTCTAACTTCCAAATCATGTTGATAGAAACATAAGTAAATTCTAATTATAAATACCTACTGAGACTCGATTAAGATAAAGAAAGATTACTCATGGCTTCTTTTCTAAATAAAATAATGATCCTTATGCCTAAGTGAGTAACAGGTTACAACATTAAGTTAGAAATATATCCTAGGCACAATTATGGAAAAAAGTATCTCTCCTTTTAGCCAATATATTATTATAATCTCCCCATTGATATCAATGTGCAATATTTTCCGTTAAAAGTCTAGCCGAACATATTCCTTCGACCTCTCCCTAATAATTACTATTCACCTAGCCTAACAATGCTCCTACAATCTCTCACTTGAAATTATTGTGCAAAACTTCCCTTTATTAGCCTTTCTTTCATACCATGTATAGGCTAACCGTTACCGTAGTTGTAATCAGTTTACTGTGTAATATTTCCCTTTATTAGCCTTTCTTTCATACCATGTATAGGCTGTCTATTACGTAATTTGGAGTCATCAATTTCTCTTTTAGTTTGTATTTATACTTATTATACTATCAATACAAAATAAAGAAATCTATCCCATATCTGTCTTGAGACTTTTTATGGTATAAGGGCAAATTTGTCTCCAACGAAAGAATTTGATCGTCAAAATAGTAGCCTCTACTCAGACCACTCCTTCAGTCATGAATGGTCCTCTCACTGAACCAACTAGCAGAACCACTAGTTGCTATCATGCCCACGATCAATTGGTGTTGCAGCTTGCCAACAAATTTTTTGACATGGCATGCCCAGCTTGAATATCTTCCTATTGATTATAATTATCTAGAATATCTGGATGGCACTTTCATGCATCCTGAAAAACATGTTGTTCCTTCTGCAGCCTACTCTTCCTTCAATCTCACCACAAGTGCTGCCCTTGGTTGCCACAACAACCGTGTCCTATTAAGCTAGGACGAAAATCACTCGATTATATGCTAATCAATCTCATATTCATATCATGCAGCTTAAAGAAAATGACTCATTCAACAAGGGTCATGGAGCGTCACTGAATTTCTTCATATGCCATCAAAAATCTTATTTAAAGCACCATGAAACAACCACACTTCTCTTGTTGCCACAACCAACAAGATGTACTGTCAGCTACAACAACAACGATAGCCATCTCAACGCAACTGATCCTCTTGATCACAAAATCAATCTAACCACAACAAGCTAAGAAACACAAATCACCAGCAAGGCCGCAACTCAAATCAATGCTCGATATTGTCTCTCAATTGCAACATACCAGGCCACTCTGCGAGCCTGCATCACGCAGAATTCCACCTCTGCAAATTGCACCACAGCAGGACAATCCAAAGACACCAATTAGCACGTTGTTGATTCAGCCACATCTCATTTCATCACTGGAGACTTGCTCAACTTGTCCATTCACTCGGAATATGACGGTACATATGAGGTTATCATTGAAGATGATTCAGATTTGAAAGACTCATGTTGGTTCCTCTACTCTTAATTACCTTATGTGTTATAAAATTCCTGACATTTTGTGCTCCAAATATTAATAAGAACTGGCTCTCCGTGCATCATTTTACCGGAGCCAACAATAACATTATCATTGAATTTCACCCATTTCATTTCTTTATTTCTTTTTGAAGGTTTAGAAATTGGGAGAGACATTCATCTGCAGTCCATGTGAAAATGGTCTCTACTTTGGCTGCCAAAGACAACAAGGTTTCTATGAGCATTTATTGGTGAGCAGATTACTCCTGATGGTTGGCACCGCCAGCTAGGTCATTCGCCTTATAAAATAATTTCTCAACTTATTAATCAATTTTCCCTTTGAGTTACAAAATTCCAATATTTCTCATGAATGTATTTCATATAATTTCAATAAAACTGCCAAATTCAATTTGGAGAAACTTCCTTGCAGAGCACACATTCTCTTTATTTTATATATTCAGATGTCTGGATTCCAACACGTATCACCGCTCTTAATGCCTTTAATAAATGCTATATTATCTTTGTAAATCACTTTACCAAATATAAATAACTTTTTCCTCTTATGTTATATCTGATGTGTTGACCATTTTTCAATAATTTAAAGCTCTTGTAGAAACCAATTTGGAAACTATTGTTTCAAAAAGTGACTGACCCAAGCCCAAAGGATATGAGGCCCTATAAACACATGTTTAGACCTGCAAAGATCCACCTAAACAAAATCTAGTCCAACACATACAAGGAAATTGAAGTTCATACAACAAGAAAGTCTCTATTTATGGGCAACAAAATCTATATCAACTCAAGAAACTGCATGGGTTCAATTCGACTAGGACTCCACCTACAAATAACTCTAAATACATCCTTCCTCAATGGGGAGAGAAAGAACTTTTTGCATACTTAGTATTTGAAACTTATAATCAGAGGAGAGATTATTTGAGCGGTCTTCTATTTCCCGCTAATATGAAGATCATGTCGATCCGTTAATGTTTCCTCTAAGGATGTAGGCCCAACCGAACCTCGTTACATCTGTGTGTACTTTCTCATTCATCTTTGATTTACTTTGTTAACAGTTCTACTGTACTTTATAATTTTCCTTCAATTTACTCCTTGAATCGAGTCCTGCTCGAGTCCAAATATCATGTTTTGATTTGGTAATTGATTCAACTGATTAACTCTTAATTAGTCAACAATTTTTGAAGTCAACGATTGGCATCATCTAGGGTAAATGCAACTGCATCATGGCTGGGACATGATCAAAAACTCACGCGAACCAATGCCAAGCAACAAGCTAGGGGATGAGCTCAATACTAATGAGGCAAGTAATCAGGCAGACCTCACCTCTCTATAATCCGTGTTGAACGACAAGAGCTTATCCCCCAACTCACCGGTCATATCATATCGCTTCCCACTACAGAAAAGTGGCAGATGTACAATGACTATAAAGATCACAACAAAACACATCAAAAATATTGCTTCCCGCGTCAAGAATTGATCAACTCGTAGACTCTGCATCTAGATAGTAAATCCTCAATTTCATGGATGCGTTTTTGGGTTACAATCAGATCAAAATGGCTGAGGAAGATGAAACGAAGACTTCATTCATCTTGGCCAACGTGCGTACTTACAAAGTAATACCATTCGAACTACAGAATGTGGAAGCAACCTACCAGCAACTCATAAACAAAATTTTCAAGCTACAGCTTAGGAGGAATGTAGAAGTCTAAGTCTCTGTAACTCGTTGATCACGTCTCCAACTTGCAAGACATGTTCTCCAAATTGAGGAAAGTACTGCATGACGCTTAACCCTCCAAGTGCACCTTTGGGGTGACCTTGGGCGGGGAAATTCCTCAAGTTCATAATCATTTTAGAGGAATGTAAGTAAATCCCAAAAAAATCTCTGCAACCCTCAGCATGGAGCTGAAAACTATCAGGAAGTACAATCCCTGAATGAGAAACTTGCCACCATGAATCACTTCTTGGCCAACTCACCAAAAGTCCCTTCCCTTTTCAAAAATCTCAGAGGCAAGACTCAAAGACTTGCAACACCATATGCCAACAACAACAACTAAGCCTTTTATCCCAATTACTTGAGGATAAAAGGTGTCAAAAATTGAGTGGCTTACATAAGCATAGAGGGCATTCGACGAATTAAAAAGATATCTCCAGTGGCCACCTCTCCTAACTCGCCCGGTGCCAAACGAGAATATGTATGCCTACCATGCGATCACCGAGGCTGCTAGCTTAGTCTGTATTTGCTAAGAGTTCTCGCTCCAAAGGCCAATCTACTATATGAGTAGGATCCGAAATGATTCAAAAATAAACTACTCCAAATTAGAGGTCACACATTGGTACTGCCAAGAAGTTGCACCTATCTTTCATGCTCACCCAATCATTGTTATCAAATAAACTAGGTCGACCCAATGTCACCAATACGCAAAGAGTTGGGCGCATGTAGAACTGGGAGGTCGAACTCACCAAGTTCGATATTCGGTAATCATTGCGCCAAGCAATCACATCTCAAGCACTAGTCGAATTTCATCAACTGCAATATTGAGGAAGGTGAGCCGAGTCGAGCTGAAGACTCCATGCCAAAAGGAGGTCTAAATCCATCATAGCTGTCAAAAGATAGATACTTGGATAATCTCTGGACAAATCTTCATGTGAATCCAACAACAAGGCTAATGTCATCTTGAACAGGCTAAATGGCAATGTCTCAAAACATGCCCTTCACTTTCACTTTTGAGCCTCAAGTAACCAAGCTGAATATGAGGCAGTGGTCGTAGGACTAAAAATCTCACTCCAAGTCAAAGTAACCAAGCTTGTGGTACTAAGCGACTCCAGACTTGTGGTGAGTCACATTAATGGAGAATATGAAGTGAAATTTAATAAGATCATCTCAAAAGGTCCAAGTCGAACGAATATCCAAAGACAATGACACAAAGGCATGACACCTTCACAAAACTCCCTCATCAACGATTGACCTCCTGATTGAGCCTAGTGTCAAAGCAAAAGATATTATGAGTGTCGATTCAACTCCGAATTGGATGACCCCTTTGATCCAATATCTCATACACAAACTGCTACTGGCTGACTCTCAAGAGGCAAAAAAAAATATGCAGATGATCATATAAGTATGCCATAGACGACTTTCTCCTTCGACGAAACTCCTTTGACATACTTGAATCCTTATTTCACGTGTCTTCGCACGGTAACAAGCGGACCAAACTCTTTCCGGCATAAGAGAGAATGAGGTAATCATTACAACAGTTGAAGTATCACACTCAAATCTCTTCGACATCACTTACTCTGGCCCACGATGAGACAAGATGCACAACTCGTCCAAAGATGCGATCGTTGCTAGAAATTCTCTCCAATCATGCTAACTGCTATAGTTAAACTTATGTGATTATTCAATACCCTGCCATTCACACAGTGTGGGCTCAACCTATTGGATCCTTCCTAATGGTGCCAGCTAAAATACCTAACAGTCACCATCGACTACTTCACAAAGTGGATAGAAGCTGAACCTTTGGTCATAATCTTCTCAAAAAGGTCATCTCCATCTAGAAGTCCATCATTTGCAGGTTCAGACTACCGAACCCTAGTCCATTGTTATTGACAATGGCATACAGTTCTATTCGTGACACTTCAGAGATTTTCGCAAAGAGTAAAAGATCTCGCTACACTTTGCTTTCGTGCCCATCCCTAGATCAATAGCCTGGTCGAACCTATCAACAAGTAGATCGTATATGCTCAACAGAAGTGCATAGGTAAAGCAAAGAGTGACTGGTGGAAGAATTACCAGGAGTCTCTTGATCATACCTAATGACTTACAAAGTTGCCATTAGGGATACAACGTTTTGCCTCGTCTTCTCAGATGAGAGGCAGTCACTCAAACGAAAATCGGTGCTCAGTCGCTCGGATCAAACAAAACAAAGGTACAACTACTATATGCTGTTACCAACTCAAGGGAAACTTGATCCTACGCCTCAACAATGTCAGCTCCCGCAGTCTTCTCCTCACTTGCTTCCCCCTTAGACTTCGGAGGAGGCATCACCGGCTCTGGCTGGCCTAACATCCAGACGGGGTTCAACTTCTCAATGTTGGCTAGCCTATCATGATATAACTTGGCCACCATGGCATTATAGGCTTGACACCCCATAAGGTACACTCGGCCATATCAAATATGAAGCCAAAACCATCCATGTACTTCTAGATGATTAAGGCTTCGTATTCATCATATTTCAGGCACTAAAGTTTTGCCTTCAGTTTAGCAATCTCCTCTATGGTGAGCTTATGAGTCTCGAAGTTCTTCTACATACGCCCATTAGAGGCTTGAAGACTTCGAACCTCAGCGTTTGCGATCGCTTTTGTTGCCTTTAGCAGGACGAACTCCATTTCATGATTGACCTTCTTCTCCGAAGTTTAAAGAGCAGCATAGCTATCAATGAACTTTTCCCTAGCAACGTCCCTCTCCTCTGCCTTCTTCTTGGTGTCGATAATCTATAATGTATCCTTTGCATCCAGTTTCAGTCCACATGGAATGAGCCAAGGATGGCAAAAGATTTAGTCGTGTAGCTCTTGGCCAGTAGGAAGCGTGCTCCATATCCATGTACAGCAATAGGTCTAAATCCACTGCTAAGAGAGTGTTGTTGTTCATCACCTGGGCCACCTCCACAGATTTGAGCACCTAAGCATGCCTCCAATATGCTATCGGTGTTATGAAGAACATCAACCCCACCCCACCCCCCGGTGCACGTCATCTTCCACCACTGAGGGAGCATCCTTTAGAGCATCCTCCTGACTCTAAGATGCACCTGGTATCTCGCTCAAACTCTTGAGCATCATTTCTCCAGCCTTAACATAGAGAAGCTTAAGCACTCTTGCGGTATTGTCCCCTTTGTGCGCTTCATCTAAATTGATGATGTGAATCATTCTTCATCTTCTGCACCTCCTGTGTAGGTGCAGGGGTTTCTCTTGTACTGCTAAGCAGTAGTAAAGGTAGGCGCAATCATCACCAAGGTAGTTGAAGCCAATGCAACCTACATATCATCACCTTTCTTCTCAAAATCAGCAAAATGAAGGGCGAATGTAGCTCTCTTATCAAGGATCGACATACTGCAGATATTGTCAAACTCTTCATCAAAATGACATGTTAAGGAGCAGTCTAAAACATGTATTCAAAAGACATAAAGAATCAAGGACATACCATCACCCTTAGCCCTACTAATTCCAACAGCGATTAGAGCAAGTTCGCAAATCAGATTCTCGATGTTCCTCCAGAATGCAAGGAGTTTGTACATCATCTTAGCATGCAAAACCTCTTAGTCAGTCAGACGATCCCACCCTCCTATATTTGACCTGGTCCTATAATACAAAAGATCCATTGAGAAGTCCACGATGCTCACGAAGATAAATTTACCATCCACCCTTTATTGCTTAACAAATAATTGATGAAAAGTTTCTTACCAGGTCGACGAGCAAAATAAATCCAGGAATTATTGACGGATCATAAAAGAAATTGTAAATTTTCATGGCCGAACGGATTGCATGAAGGGAAAGGATGTTAAAAGAAATGACCAACTCTAAAGCAATTGGTGTTAGTTGATTCAATCCAACATGATAAAAATGAAGGATTTCGATCAAGAAGCGGGTAGAGGAAATCTAAGTCCTAAGCTAAGGGCATGGGTTTATACTCCAAAGAAAACCTACGGGAGAATTAGTGGTAGAGATGACGGTTCCCCTCGCAAAAAGAAATCTTTTTGCGAAAGAGATTTACTTAATGGTCAAAGATTTAGGCTTTGGTAATCTTTACAACCTGACCTGACTCTTTAGCTGTTAGATCAACTTTATGGTCTAATGCCTTCATAGAAAGGATGTTGACATTCTAGAAAAATGTGACTACCAGGATCCCTTTACGAAGATGTCCAGTGGATCCACTAGACGCAAAGTAATTTCCAGACATACTTCTAACGGAAAAGAAAAGAGTTAGATTTCACCTTAAAGTCGGAAAGCTTGAGGCTTGAAGACGACGGAGTGGCTCTAATAATCCTTCAGTAATAACGCAATGGCAACAGAAAAATTCTCTCAAGTAGATGAGCCAGTATTCATCCTCAAACACAGGCATGACTTTCCAAAAGTGATGAAACTACCATGCCAACCTATGCTCCCCACTTGGCTGACAGCTCACTCTAATCACTCGCTGCAAACTGCCAGTTTTGAATTTCGAAAAAAAATCGCCCTTTCTTGGTGCCTGTTTCAAGAAAAAGGCAAGCACAAACTGCACCTTGGATCTCGAGGTCACATCTCAACTACTAGCATATTCAATGGGAGATTTTGGATTTAGGGGTTGCAAATAGCAAAAAGTGCCACTTGCAGTAAAAATGGTTGTAATTGCAATCACTTTACACACATGAGCAACCAAACTGTAACGCCCCATTTTCCGGAGGTGGTTAATACATATACATGTCTAGTAACAGGCAAGATGTGGTCCATGTCAAAATCAAGTTAACAGGCAAGTCAGGATCCATGACACTATCAAGATATGTGTATGTACTAACAAGAAAAATCTGATATATTTTCATGTATCTTGTACAAGTAATTAGTATGTATATGTCAAGGCAAGCATGATGGAGTGTCAAAATCAAGATAATAGGCAAGTCAGGATCCATGGCACTATCAAGACATGTGTATGTAGTAACAAGAAAAATCCGGCATATTTTCATATGTCTTGTACAAATAATTAGTATGTATATGTCAAGACAATTGTACAAGTGACTAGTATTTAGTTCAATTCATTTATACTTTTACATACTTATAGGCCTCGTGCACGTCGACTTACACGTGCCCGCCGGTAACGCACTCTGTTTCCATATCTCTCCAGGAAATGGGGCGTTACACAAACTCTTGCAGAAAAAGTGCTTGTAATTGCAAAAATTTTCAAACAGTTGCAACCACTTGCGCACTTGCAACAATTATAGTTACTTTAAAAAAAATGCATGACACTTTTCATCTTCCATTTGCAAACAGTGATTGTATTAGTATAAATGGAGTATTTCTCAGACCACCTGAAAATAAAAAATTACTATTTGAAAATTTTGCATCTTTAGTCACCACCTACAACTCCCAAACCAAAAATAGTAATACAAGTTTCAACAATTTCTATTGTTGCAACTTCAAGTAAACTGCAACTTGCAACGTCACTTGCAAGCAACCAAGCAGTCCTATTAACGCACTAGATTCGGCATAAATCTCATTATCGAATAAGCCAAGGTTCGTTCTCCAAGACATTAGTTCAGGTTAACAAATTGTTCACCTTGCTCATCTAATGGTTATTTCTCCATATGGTCGATACAAAAGCAACCTCTCTCCAGAAGTCAACTTGGATAAAACCCCCCTACATGGTGACAAGTTGCAAATTTCCCATAGGATGTCAGCCTCATCCAAGTAGCCTATGGATGGGAGCCAAAAGGGGACTGCCATTCATGCAAGTTATAACTAAAAAAAGAGAACCAACCACCAAGCGTCAGATGTAACCCCTTTAGGAAGTCCAACCAACTTGACACATGTATGTGTGATTCCCACAGAATTTTGTGGAAGGTCGCCAACATGGATCCTCCACTCATGTAATACTGTGTTAAGTGGACTTAGCGTCAGATGTAAGTTCTTAGGACAATTAAAATCCCACAAATATTTATGGAAGAGCACGAAAACAGAACCTCATTTCATATCAAAACATTGTTTAAATATGACATGCTAGTGCTTATTTTTAATTCCTCCGGGAGACTATTCATAAAGTCCTTCGAGCATATTAAATCTTCCAGATTTGTTTTATCAAAGTTGCTATATAATCTTACAGCAAGTAGCAAACTTGTCACTACTAGATTAGTGCAGCAACTTCTTCAAGCAAAAGATTGAAAAACTCAGAGGATCATAAAGATCTGCTTACAATTAGGTTAGAGTCGAACCTTTATCATTTTATATAATTTGTCAGATGCAAATTAGCCAACTGTATCCATGAAGAAATCAAGGCTTACACTCCAAGAGATCATTAGAATGAAGTCAGAAGTGGAGGGCCATTGTTGATTGAACATGTGACAAACCCTACGAGGCCAAATAAACCGATATGTTCAACACTGCGAAGAGCCATCTAAAGACAATCCAATCCAACATGTACAAGGAAACCGTGCTCAACTGCATGGAAGTCTCTCTCTAAAGGCAACATAATCCATCTCATTTCGGGAAACTGCATGGGTTCAAACTCGATTACGACTCCACCTACAACTATAATACATCCCTCTTCCATGGGGAGAGAAATCTTTTTGCATACTCGATATTTGAGAACTTGTAATAAAAAAGAAAGACTATGATAGATCACATTTCCCATTAATATAAAGATCATGTAGGTGCATCGACGTTTCCTTTCGATGACATAGGTCTGAGATCTATCTCAACTAATCCTCATTATATATGTGCATACTCTCTTTGATCTATGATTTATTTTGCTAACAATTCTACTGTAGGTTGTGCTTTCCATTTAGTTTACTCTCCAGCTCGAGTACAAATCACAAGTTTTGATTCAGTAATTGATTCAACTAATTAGCTCGTAATTAGTCAATATTTTTGGAATCAACAAAAACAAGATTCAAAATCTGTCTTCTGACAATGAGATAGAATTTCGAAAACACAAACTATATCTTGTCAACCATGGAATAAGCCGGTTCACGATAGCCTCTTAGACAACATAGCAAAACAAGACCATCGAATGCCGACATCATCACATTTTTACCACAAGCCTCACCCTTCTTCACCAAGCCAATCTCCCGCTCACCTTTCGGACCAATGATCTTGAAACTATAGTCTATTTGACAAATAGATTACCCACCTCCATTAAAGTTCAAAAGCACATGAGTTCCTCTTTCGTAGTCAGCCCAAATACACTAAATTGCGAACATTTGGTTGCATGTGTTTTCCATGGCGTAAACCTTACAATAGTTACAAGGTTGAACCATCATCTCGACCTCATTTGTTTGTTGGTTACTCCACCCAAAATGCATACAAGTGTCTTGATCTTATATCTAATCGGTTCTATCTCTCCTGACATGTCAAATTCAAGGAATGCATCTTCTTTTCTATCACCATAGATCAGCCGCCATCGCAGCCCTCAATAACTGCATCAGCCAGCATCTCATTGCGTACAAACCTGCTGCCTTGGCCACCTCCCTTGGTAACAACCTCTTATCGTGGTTCGTCAAATGAAGGTATATTTCTTCTTTTCACATATACGATCCAGGTCATCCACAATTGAGCCCCATTCCACCGAGCAATCTATGCCCCTTGCCCACTACCTAATCAGGTGCAAAATCAAAATGACTCACCTCCTCCAAATATAACAACCCACTAGGAACCATGAACCTCAAGCTACTAGCCCAATATCAACCTCTAGAACCCACACCATGACCACTTGATCAATGAATAATAACTACAAGTCCAAAATCCTCAACCTTGCCACCAAACATTCCTTAGAGCAAAGTGGAGCCCACTTGTGTGAATTTGGCCCTGAAGGAACCAAGATGGCGACACGACATGTCCAAAGAGTTTAATGCATGACTTCGACATGGCACTTGGAAATTATTTCCACCTAATCGGGTCAAGAATCTAGTTGATTGTAAATAAGTTTTCCATATCAAACAAAAATCAGATTAAGAACATGGATCGAGTGGCAAAAGGTTTTCACCAAAAGCCTTAGCTTGGCTATTCAGAAACATTTGGCCTACATGTAAAACCTATTACTTAGGGACCATATTGGCCCTTGTTATAAAAGAATAAGGTTTACGACAATTAGACGTGAACGATGCCTTCCTGCATGACACCCTCACTAAAAAAGCATGCACGACCTAATCATTGGGCTTTCTTAACTCATCTCTTCCTTTTCATGTGTTCAAGCTTAGAAAATATCTCTATAGACTAAATTAGGCACTTGGACCTGGTTCCAAAACCTCGTAATGTCTCTCACACATTTAGGATTTCAATAAGCCAAAATAGGCACCTCCTTCAACCTCAATAGGGAAGGTCATCGTATTTTCTTCTTGGTTTATGTTGACAATGATCTAATCACTAGCAGCAGCTCTGTGCTCCTCAACACTATAAAATAAGATGAAGAACGATAGGACTAGGTAGATGGTGCACTAGAACATGTCACTTCTGATCACCTTCCACAGAAGGTAAGGAACTGGGACGGAATGCTAGCCAGAGGCAATGCAGCTTCTTTATGACTTAGTACAGGAGGATGTGCATAGTGGGGAGTAACCACGAAAGTAGGAGCAGAGTTTATTGTCTCTCAATTGAGCTACCAATTTTCTCTTAAGGATATTGGAATTCCAACTTATTTTTTATGAAATGAAGCCTTGCC
Organism: Dracaena cambodiana; assembly: GCA_036321105.1. Classification (NCBI taxonomy): domain Eukaryota; kingdom Viridiplantae; phylum Streptophyta; class Magnoliopsida; order Asparagales; family Asparagaceae; genus Dracaena; species Dracaena cambodiana. Next base: position 22,534,143 of record JAYEPQ010000020.1, on the reverse strand, counting down.
ATGTACCCAAGGATTATTTCCAAGTCAATAAAAATATATTTCCAATATCCTCTAACAAAACAAAATGGATGGTGCACCGCCCCTACAAACTCCCACCAATGGCTCATCACCATCTGATCTGACACAATGCCAACAAGTCATCAGTGCACTTCAAGAACTCACTCTCACATGATCTGACATTGCGTTCTCTGTCAACAAATTAGCACAATTCATGCAAAACCCCAACTACAACATATCAGAAGATGGCAAAAATATTACTACGTTACATAAAGGCTACCATCAACCATGGTCTTCATCATTCGACAAATTTCTACCTCATGGCCTTCTTCGATGCCGATTGGGCCGACAATTTGGATGACCGAATTTCCACCTCTGCCTTTATTGTCATCTTCGGGCCAAATTCTATTGCCTGGAATACATGCAAACAACGTGTTGTTGCCTGCTCATTCACTAAAGCATCATATTGGGCTCTTACTACTGCTTCCAGTGAGCTTCAATGGATTCGTCAACTCTTTCATGAACTCTTAATTTCCTATTCAAGAGTGACTATATTTTGCGATAATCTTGATGTTTCTTAATTAAGTTTAAATCCGGTGTGCACTCCTGAATTAAACATATTACCATTGACGTACATTTTCTTCAAGATTTAGTTGCCAAAGAAGTTCTTTATGTTTCTCATATCAACAGAATCAATTGGCCGACTTGCTCGCCAAACCCGTATGCTAACCACAATTTCAGCATGATATCTAAAAGTAATCAAGAGTGCATATATACATACATATATCAGCATGATCATGGTACCAAATGTCTAAACGCCTATTTTTACTAATCTACTAACATACAATTTTAATTTATATATGTTAATGATATAACAAAGTGTCCACTTATGACTTTCCAAAAAACAATATGCCTTACCTATTTGATTCATATTATCACTGTTTTAAATCCCCGATACGGCCGGTATATTCCCGATATATCCTTTTATTGGGTCAGTAGAGACGATAGTTAAAAAAATAGATATCATTTTGTACGGATATCAACAAATATTTATAGTATCGCCTAATATATAGGTCCGATATACCACCCCGATATATTGGTCAATATGATTCATTTTTTCAAATGAGTTATAAACTAAGAAATAGATTTGGTGTTATACTAATTTAGAAATAGATTTGGAATTCATACCCAATTTATTCTTATGTACAAGTAAAAAACCAAATTGTTTTATCTCTCCTTAACTCAACAAGATTTTTAAATTGTTTCTATGGAAACTTGAGAGGAAGAAATACAAAGAGTTACAAATACTCGAGATGGACATTGCAAAACTTATTTAAGTACTAAAGACTTAAAACCTTCTCCATCTTTCATTTCTGTTTTTACGTATTTGTTTTGTCAGTTTCTCTGATTATTGTTGCTATTATTATCATTCTCATTGATCCTACTATTGCTATCAATATTCTACAATTACTGTCCTTGTTGTGCCCGAATCAAAATTATTTCTATAATATATATTTTTCACTTTAGTTGAATTTGTTCTATAGTTTATTTTATTCTAATATGCTTATATAGATGATTATGTTCTTGAATTTTTTTTACTATATTGTGTCATAATAGTTAGATATATGGCATTAAACTACTTCTAAGACACCATATTTACATATGTGACGTGTATATTTAATGTTTAATATGAACATCCAATATGATCTCGTATCTGTAACGCCCCATTTTCCGGAGGGATACGAAAACGGAGTGCGTTATCGGCGGGCACGTGTAAGTCGACGTGCACGAGGCCTATAAGTATGTAAAAGAAAAAAAATGAATGGAACTGAATACTAGTCATCAACTAGGATCTTGGAAGTTAGTCTACAGCCATATAAAAGAGAAGATATACATATCTAACATAAGAAGCAATAAGTACAATACTGATATAAAAGTTGGAAATAAAGTCCCAAAGGGGGATACATACCAAACCAAAAATATAAAAGCGGAGGCCTATAAATTTACTGCTGTTTAACCTGCTCTAGAAAGTACGGATCGTGCAATGGCGGATCCTCGCTCACATCTTCAGTATCTGAGCGTGTGGGGGAGCTCAGGGTCAAACCCGTCAAGTAAAACAATAAGAAGTAAGGAGCGTATAATATAAACAAATAGGTAAGATATGAGTGGATATGAAAGTATGCGCATGTGTGGAAAATATTAAATGATGTAAAAAGCATATGCACATACATGGAAAACAGTAATGATTCAGTAACAATATCAAGCATGGATATACATGCATAACAAGTCTAACTTAATATCATATTTTATTTTATATTTGAACTAACTGGTGAAGAAATAAACCTGTATCGTGAAAGTACCCGTGCATACCCGGGACCCGGCCAAGATGCTGGCGCTGAACCAGCCGTGCAGCTAAGCACTCAAGCAGATACCGATTACTGAGTAATCGGTCGTCCCATCAACATGGACTAAACTAGAGATAATGGCTCAGTACCACCCGGGCGCCCCCGCGGATATGCCCCTATTTCGGTTGCGCAACCTATCCTAAATCTTTCACGATACAATATTTGTTCACCCTTTAGTTCTCCCATAACCCAAGATTTCAAGTTATATTACATGCAAATCAATTCGGAATATGATGAACCAATCATGTCAAGGTTAATACATATACATGTCTAGTAACAAGTAAGATGTGGTCCATGTCAAAATCAAGTTAACAGGCAAGTCAGGATCCATGGCACTATCAAGACATATGTATGTACTAACAAGGAAAAACCGGCATATTTTCATGTAACTTGTACAAGTAATTAGTATGTATATGTCAAGGCAAGTATGATGGAGTGTCAAAATCAAGTTAATAGGCAAGTCAAGATCCATGGCATTATCAAGACATGTGTATGTACTAATAAGAAAAATCCGGTATAATTTCATGTATGTTGCACAAGTGATTAGTATGTATATGTCAAGGCAAGTATGATAGTCATAGAATACTATAATATGTTATTCAAATAATGATCATGTATGTAAACCACACATATATACAATTATGCATATAAACATGTATTATGTAAGTGGGTACTAAATTGTAAGAATAAAAATTAAATAGGCTTAACACTATTATAACGATTGATTTAACAATGAATGAATTTTTCAAATTCTAAAATGATTTCATAGTATGGAAAGTAGCAAATTTATTAAACCTTACTAATGTATATATATGTTTCAAGTAAACATGAATTAGCATAAAGCAATTATGACCTAATATAATAGCTTGCATAAAAGAAATATTTTAGTAAATTTAATGTAATACTTATATGAAACTCTCTTTTTAAAACATGATAATGAATAAATAAATAAATGTATATATATATACATATTTTCTAATGGCAAGTAGAAAATAATTTTAAAATCATTGCATTATACAATAAGAACTTATGTAGGAAACTTCAAATTTATATCCAATATGATGAATATTCATAAAGGTGGTTTCTTTGTAATTTCAAAATAAAACATATAATTTAAGTTTGTAACTTATAGTTTAAGTATAGGAGACCACAAATAAAATCATATATTTAATACATAAACATAGAGTAGAGTATAAGAATCTTATTTTTTTATATTTAAAATAATCATAGAGAATTTCGTATAGAGATATTATCTTTTTTAAGTTTTAACAAATCAGATTCTAAATTAACCATAAACAATTAGAGTTAGAAATAAAACATGAGAGTGGATGTGGTTTTACTTGCCTTGATGGGTAGGAAGATAAGCCTATTTTGAGGCTAAAAAACTTCTTCTGCTTTTCTTCTTCTTCTCTTTTCTTCTTCTTCTCTTTTCTTATTCTAGCAAAACAAGAGGAAGAGAGAAATGAAAAATGAAGGAGAGTTGATGAGGAGAAAAAAATAAAAGGAAAGAGAGAAAAAATATAATAGACAAAGGAGGGATATGGGAGTAACATGATGATTGGTCATGCTTGGCCAAAGGATAAGCATGGTGAAGGAGGTATGGGTGAATAAAGACAAAATAGGAATATGACAAATAATTAATAATAATAGGTTATTAAAATTATTTAAACTTATAATTTCAAATTAAACTAAGCCAAATAAAATCAAACTTCATCTTTACAAGTCAAAAAAAAAAGAGACTAGTAAAAATATATGTAGGACCCACCGGTGATTAAAATAATATTATTTTAAGTGACTATCTTAAAAATTTTAAGAAAATCACAAAAATATAGAAAATGAGACAAACACAACACATTTATTTTGGGATTAATCTGATATCAAAAAAGTAAATTATGATGAAATTAGGTTGTTACATTCTACCCTCCTTACAAAAAAATTTCGTCCTCGAAATTTAATTTTTTTTTTTCTGATTGGAGTAATAAGATATCAATCAATTGATAAGAATTTAGTTATTGAGAAAATAATTCCAATCAGAATATAATTGAAAACTAACTTGTCATACTATCTAAACTAGTGGGATAAATAATCAAAGATATATGATGGAAAAAAAATATCATAAGTTTCACTTGTTAAGATTCTTGCGAATAGCTGCAATAATTGCCTGCAAATCAATTATTGCCACGCCAATAGATAAGACTCATTATAGAGAAAGCATATGATTTTAGTCGTAAATCAACTATGGAGTATCTCATAAATCCGCTTGCTATAGTTCTAATGAATGACTGTAATTGTTGTCGACTGAGAATAAAGCTCTATAATTACCACGTCAACTCAATAGGACTCGAACAACAGAAGTACAAGACTAGGTACATAGAAAATCAAAAGATATATATGGTATGGATAAAAAAAGGCAAGATAGAAAATTAACTAATAATAGAATCAAGATAAGATTTCAGATCAAAAAAATTTTTGGACATATTTATATATGGCAGTAGTACTAAAGGCATCCTAAATTAACCTAGAGCTCTGATACCACTCTGTAACGCCCCATTTTCTGGAGGGATACGAAAACGAAGTGCATTACCGGCGGGCACGTGTAAGTCGACGTGCACGAAACCTATAAGTATGTAAAAGAAAAAAAATGAATGGAACTGAATACTAGTTATCAACTAGGATCTTAGAAATTAGTCTATTGTCATTTAAAAGAGAAGATATACATGTCTAACATAAGAAGTAACAAGTACAATACTGATATAAAAGTTGGAAATAAAGTCCCAAAGGGGTGATACATACCAAACTAAAAATATAAAAGCGGAGGCCTATAAATCTACTGCTGTTCAACCTGCTCTAAAAAGTACGGATCGTGCAATGGCGGATCCTCGCTCACATCTTCAGTATCTGAGCGTGTGGGGAGCTCAGGGTCAAACCCAGCAAGTAAAATAATAAGAAGTACGGAGCGTATAATATAAACAAATAGGTAAGATATGAGTGGATATAAAAGTATGCGCATGTGTGGAAAATATTAAATGATGTAAAAAGCATATGCACATGCATGGGAAACAGTAATGATTAAGTAACAATATCAAGTATGGATATACATGCATAACAAGTCTAATTTAATATCATATTTTATTTTATATTTGAACTAACTGGTGAATAAATAAACCTGTATCGTGAAAATACCCGTGCATACCCGGGGCGCTGAACCAGCCGGGCAGCTAAGCACTCAAGCAGATACCGATTACTGAGTAATCGGTCGTCCCATCAACATGGACTAAACAAGAGATAATGGCTCAGTACCACCCGGACGCCCCCACGGATGTGCCCCTATTTCGGTTGCGCAACATATCCTAAACCTTTCACGATACAATATTTTTCCACCATTTAGTTCTCCCATAACCCAAGGTTTCAAGTTATATTACATGCAAATCAATCCGGAATATGATGAACCAATCATGTCAAGGTTGATACATATACATGTCTAGTAACAAGCAAGATGTGGTTCATGTCAAAATCAAGTTAACATGCAAGTCAGAATCCATGGCACTATCAAGACATATGTATGTACTAATAAGGAAAAACCGGCATATTTTCATGTAACTTGTACAAGTAATTAGTATGTATATGTCAAGGCAAGCATGATGGAGTGTCAAAATCAAGTTAATAGGCAAGTCAAGATCCATAGCATTTTCAAGACATGTGTATGTACTAATAAGGAAAATCCGGTATAATTTCATGTATGTTGCACAAGTGATTAGTATGTATATGTCAAGGCAAGCATGATAGTCATAGAATACTATAATGTGTTATGCAAATAATGATCATGTATGTAAACCACACATATATACAATTATGCATATAAATATGTATTAGGTAAGTGGGTACTAAATTTTAAGAATAGAAATTAAATAGGCTTAACACTATTATAACGATTGATTTAACAATGAATGAATTTTTCAAATTCTAGAATGATTTCATGGTATGGAAAGTAGCAAATTTATTAAACCTTACTAATGTATATATATGTTTCAAGTAACATGAATTAGCATAAAGCAATTATGACCTAATATAATAGCTTGCATAAAAGAAATATTTTAGTAAATTTAATGTAATACTTATATGAAACTCTCTTTTTAAAACATGATAATGAATAAATAAATAAATGTATATATATATATATACATATTTTCTAATGACAAGTAGAAAATAATTTTAAAATCATTGCATTATACAAGAAGAACTTATGTAGGAAACTTCAAATTTATATCCAATATGATGAATATTCATAAAGGTGGTTTCTTTGTAATTTCAAAATAAAACATATAATTTAAGTTTGTAACTTATAGTTTAAGTATAGGAGACCACAAATAAAATCATAAATTTAATACATAAACATAGAGTAGAGTATAAGAATCTTATTTTTTTTATATTTAAAATAATTATAGAGAATTTTGTATAGAGATATTATCTTTTTTAAGTTTTAACAAATCAAGATTCTAAATTAACCATAAAAAATTAGAGTTAGAAATAAAATATGAGAGTGGATGTGGTTTTACTTGCCTTGATGGGTAGGAAGATAAGCCTATTTTGAGGCTAAAAAACTTCTTCTGCTTTTCTTCTTCTTCTCTTTTCTTCTTCTTCTCTTTTCTTATTCTAGCAAAACAAGAGGAAGAGAGAAATGAAAAATGAAGGAGAATTGATGAGGAGAAAAAAATAAAAGAAAAGAGAGAAAAAATATAATAGACAAAGGAGAGATATGGGAGTAACATGATGATTTGTCATGCTTGGCCAAAGGACAAGTATGGTGAAGGAGGTATGGGTGAATAAAGACAAAATAGGAATATGACAAATGATTAATAATAATAGGTTATTAAAATTATTTAAGATTATAATTTCAAATTAAACTAAGCCAAATAAAGTCAAACTTCATCTTTACAAGTCAAAAAAAAGAGAGACTAGCAAAAATATATGTAGGACCCACCGGCGATTAAAATAATATTATTTTAAGTGATTATCTTAAAAATTTTAAGAAAATCACAAAAATATAGAAAATGAGACAAACACAACACATTCATTTTGGGATTAATCTGATATAAAAAATGTATGTTATGATGAAATTAGGTTGTTACAGTATCACCAATATATCATGCGATATTTGCTATCTGATATGATGAACCCATCTAATATAATCCCAATATCTGATATTTAGAACCATGCATATCATCATCATCTTCTGAAGCCTTTATCCCATCAAGATATAGATCAAAGCTCTATGAAAGATTTGACAAAGTTCTACAAATGGTTGTCAACCTAACATCATCACTCACATAATTAGAGCCAACATCTTGGCCAAGAAACTCGACGTATTGCTCGCACACATACTACAAACCTATGCTGGATATGGTGCTAATGTGATTTGAGCTAGGGGAAGATTCCATGTTCCCTGTTTCCTGGGCTACTCTGAGTAATTTGAAGTGTTTATTCTAACTTAACGAATTTCATTACAGGCTTCTCTTTTCTTTATAGATCCGCATAATAGGAACTTAATCACTGTTGGCAAAAGGTGCTTTTGCACGTGGGTATAGCATGATAATATTGCATTCGAGATGAGCGTGAACACTTGGCAAAAAGATTGAAATGTTAAAATAATGCACATATATTTCATCAAATAAATATGCATATATATTAGATAAATTATATCATTATAATATTTATTGATATTTAATTAAGAAAAGGGGATTACTTAAGACTTTTGTTAAAATTAAAAATCATGGTCTGTATACTTGAATGATATATATGTTAAGCAGTACTAAGGCTTCACTTGGAAGCTAAGAAGCATGGGCACAGACATGAATGTTGGACAAAGACATGACAATTTCTTAATAATCAAGACACAAGGATTCTGTGAAATGGCATTGTTATATTAGAAATGCAATCAAGAGTGCATGTCTACATGCATACCTTAACAAGGCCATGCATCCAAGTGCTTGGATGAAATTTTACTAATCAAATAAATTTGTATTATTTTATATGCATAAAAATAAATCATTGTACATTTTCGTCTGATCTTTGGCTTGCACTGTCATCATCATTGGAGCCTTCACACAAGACGGAATCGGCTATAGATCGAAACTCCGTTAAGGATTTCATAAAATTCTGCGACCGTCTCTCAAATTACTGCTATGATATGTACAACAACTTTTCCAATTCGCAAAATTTACATGTCCAACCATGTCAGACATGACACCCATGTCCTCATGACTGACACTTCTATATGTATTTATTATTATTCATATCACAATATTTATAAAGTGAGGTATGTTATACCACCGTTTTGTCTAAGACTAAATAATCTATAGATTGTTTGACTATTATATATTTTTCTGTAATTAATAACAGCTCATTACAATATAAATATGCAGATTTTTATAAAAAACATATGCACATGTCCTTGTGTCTAAATATTGGACTGCAACACCATGTCCATGTTGGAAGCACATATCCTCAAACTCTACCTCACCATTCATGCTAAGTTTTATGAGTGATATTTTCATCATCTCAGTCCCATATAATTATAAGGTATTATGTAAAAAGTTTTAAATAACATAGACATTGAGGTTTTGAAAATTTTGCAAAACTTAGTATGAGCATCCACTCGTACTTGGTCCATTGTAGGTTTGTCCCTAGTTTTCTCCAAGGTTAACCTATTACATGCAAAAGAATTTAGTGAAGCATTTTGAAGAAGCGTTGTGCTAGGAGGCTACAATTTTTTGGTGAAGAAAAAACTAGAATGGCATGGTGGACTTGGAAAAGTGTCGGATTTTAAAGACAGATGCTTAGCCACAGTCTAAGCCCGACGACCCCAACCAAGTAGATTTTGAAGAATTCTAAGCCATGAATGATTTAAAGGTTTGCTAACTTTAATGACTAGCTATCACGACCTAATGCTTTTTGAGATGCTGCCAAGTTAGTGACTGAGCAATTATATGCATGAGAGGTGCCTCCGTGAAGCTTAGCAGCTCAGTGATCTTGATCATGGAAAGTTTATACAATGTTTGATGTATCTCATGAAATTGTTACTGACCTGACTTGAAAGAACATCAAAAGAAGAGAGGTGATTATTTGCCATGAGATTTGAGTTCCATATTTTGAGACCAAAAGCACATGATCAAGCTAAACTGAAATTCTCAATTTCAAGTGCGTAGTTCAATATGACCAATATAAGAAACATTTGCGCATATTGTATATCTAATAGTAGGACTTTCTAAATATGTCTGGATGCCAATCATGACTAATGGCATCCGGAACACATTCAGCAACAAAAGGTTAGATGCAACATAGTTATTTCGAATCATCTGAAAGATAAGTTAATAACGAGAATTGTTTCTTTTTAATAATTTAATATCTACATGTAAGCATGATATAAGGTCTAAGGCTTGAAAGTTAATCATACTGATCACTTTCATGTTAGCTCTTTATAGGTAAAGAAGGCTAATCTAGTACATGACCTAGTTTCCTCTCAATATTTCACAACTTAAATTACTTAAACATACAAAGTCAAATTGCACGGTTAAAACTAAAGAAAGGGGATGTATGGGTTTCAAGAACTTGTAACTATTAGGATAATCATTTTATATTCTAAACCAACTAAAGATCACAAACTTGATCAGAGAAAGTTATATCAAATTATCAAAGTGTTCACTATAACTTGATCATGCAGTAACATGCTTAGACCCAATATAACACTGAATACAAAAAATTACCTCAGTGCCTTGAGTCTGAACATATCTAAATCAATACCATAATTTAACTTATTCTATGTGGGATTAAATCATCTTGCACCAACAATTCTACCTGCCCACTGGATGCAATACAGCCAACCCAATAAGAAATGTCCATTTATTTTAAACAAGTGTTACCTAATTCACTCCCCCTATCACGATCTAACTCATGCATATCAATTTGAGGTGCGTCCTTGATCAAGATCACCAAAACTGGTAAATCCAAAAAAAAAACCAAAAAAAGAAAACTAATGATTAACAGATTCAACGAGTTTTCTTGATGCATTTAACTTTATTGTTCATATTTTCTTATCAACGTGTACATGAATAATACATAAATACTTATCTAAATAACATTAATAATGCTCCCAAGGGTAACTTGACCTCAAATACCTATCAGATTATGCCTAGCCCCTTCATAGTGCACAACACTGAATTAATGTACTGTGTCTCGGTACCCTTCATACTACATACATAATATTTAACATAACAAATCAAGTAACATGGTAACATTGTCTTAAACCCAAAAAAAAAATGTATTAGGTTAAAACAGTTAGGTGAGTTTGACATGGTCCTCATGAAGTGTATGAGGGGTGTAAGGACAATAGAGAAGTGTCAAAGCCACATATTATATAACCTCAACAGCAAACAGGCATAGTTTGATCATAGGCTTGAGGCCCTTTCCTCAACTACAGATTTTGAAGCAATATAGGGCATATCCTAACACTATTGAAACCAGATGGATACTCAGTTATATAGTTTATACTAAAATTGACTTTAGATTAATTTATGATTAAAAAAAAATTAGGTTCAGCTTGGAGAAAGGAAGAGGTTATCTGCGTGCCTGTTGTCAAGTTGAGAAGCATGCATATGATGACACCCTCCAAGGATCAGAGAAATGTTGTTCCTGCAGCAATTTGTAAGGGGAAGCAGGAGGCACCCACGCACTGCTTCCATTGACAAGCCTTCTGTAACAATCCTTTCGCTTCTCAGCAGCAGTCAGAACGCTGCGTTGCTTCTTCTTCTTCTTCTTCTTCTTCTTCTTCTTCTTTTTAGTGTTTTCGGCATCGCCACCAGACTCCAGGGTCTCCTCAACCTTGTTCTCTGTGTTCTTCCTCTTCCTGGTATGGTTACTAGCAGGCACCATCAGCACCTCCACCTCCACTTCCACCTCCTCCACCTCCTCATCCTCCTCCACATAAATGATTGTGGCATCGGGAAGGGGTGGAAAGAATCTGGACATGACCTCAATCTCACCATCCACCATCACCACATATGACATGGGATACGGCCGCCAATTCTGCACCAATGAAGGTGGTGCAGGCAGTGGTGACAGAGTAGTAAGGCAACTAGTAACCGCGGCGGCGGTGGCAGCTGCGGCAGGAGCAGCAGTAAGAGGAGGTGTCTTAGGGATGGGAGTGGAGAGATTGTCGGCCCAATCTACTCCTCCTTTTCCTTCTCCTTCTAATTTAGCTAGCAAATCATCCATGGACTTGCTCTCATGAGCAGTAGCAATTGGAGCAATCTGGGTCGACCGAAGCACAGACAAGGCCAATTTCTGGTTGCTGTTGGTAATCTGACTTTGTTGGGGTGGCGGAGGTGAAGAATTGCTAGCACCGACACTGATAGGAGGAGGAGGAGGTTTAGAGTTAGGATTTTTGATCCTTCTACTCCTTTGTAGACGAATTGAGCGAATAAGTCGTCGGCGGCAGCAATAGGAGCAACAGGAGGCGTCTGCGGTGCAGACATCACCAATTCCTCCCCCGTCGGAGGCGTCTGCGGTGCAGACATCACCAATTCCTCCCCCGTCGGATTATGATGGAGTGGTGGTGGTGGTGGAGTGGTAAGGCGTTTTTTATTAGCAGCAGCCGCAGCATTAATAGAAGAGAGATCGTTTGCCTGATTTTGCTGCGAAGGCGGCGGCAACGAAGAAGTGTCGGCGTCAGGGTTAGGGCTGGGAGAAGAGAGGTCGGTTGGGGAATCTTCGTCTTCTCCGTCTCCATCCAGAAACCGATGGCACCTTTCTTCAGCCGCTCGATCTCCCTCATCATCCTCGCGCCTCTTTTGCAGCGGGCAATACGGGAGTTTCTAGAGGGGCACACCATTTTTCCCAGTGATGCCAGTTTTTCTAGTGAGCCCACCTCTCTTTTCAAAAGAGTAGGTTTTCCTAATGTGCACATTATAATCCCAAAAATACCCTCTTCTTCTTCTTCTTCCTCTTCCTCTTCTCCTCTCTAAACCCAACTTCTCTTCCTCATCTCTTCTCTTTTCCAAAGGCAACTCCTTTTCCTCTTCCTCTTCTCTTCTCTTCTCTAAACCCAACTCCTTTCCTCTTCTCCATTTCTCTTCTCCCACAAACCCTAAATTTGTATTAATTCCTCCCTCTTCTCTCTTGTATCTCGATCGATCGACGGTCTTGCTGGTGTGTCCGAGCTCCGCCGTTCTCGCACCGGTCAAGCACCGCTGGCGCTAGCGCAGCTCTGCCTTCTCTTCTCTTCTCAAATGATTCGATCAAGGTTTCGACTCTTGCTCAAATTTATTACTGTAATTTTGTTATTGGATGAAATTGCTATTAATGAATGGAATTTGAGTGTGTAATTGACTCTCATTGCTGAAGGTTATAAATTTGTTGTACTTAGCTAATGAAAACTATGGACTTTGTCTTCAAGAATGGAATTCAAGTAAAATTTCACCTTAATTTTAATGAAATTTCTAACTTTGAATCTTTAAATTCATCATCCTATCATTTCTTTGTCCATGCCTATTATTGAGTTTTTTACATCATTTTTAAGATCACTGTTCTTAATTGTTATTGAGCTTCATATCGTGAATGGTTATTTTGCATGTTAATGAGAATGGTTTTAATGTCATGGCCATTGTGTAGTTAACATTTCAGCGTCTTGATTGTTATAATATTATTTTAACTGTCATGCTTAGATTAGTGAAACGCTAATTTCACAGTCGTGTTTACATATGTATGCTGTCAATTTGCAATCCAGTTTGTCTAGCGCGATTATTATGTTAGTGGCTTAATTGTAGAGCATAACGTGTTTATTGATATGAATTTTATTTAGTATTGGCATGATAGATGTCGGAGTGGTTGAAATAATTTTACACCATCAACCACCTCGCAAACTTTGTGCCACTATATCCCTAGAGTTCAGAGGAGAGTAGTTATGCACAGACTAAGTATCTATCCTACCATATTCCATGTACCCAGAAGCATACCAACTAATCCCAGTATAGCCAAAAAGTATATCAATGCAACTATCAAGTTCGCATGCACATGAAAGAAGCTAGAGCACAACTTCAGAATATAGAGGAAGTCATGGCTTATCTCTAGCAATCTCAAACGACCGATCTCCCTCAAACTTGCGAAGATTGAAGCCGTGCAAACTGATTACACTCAACTAGAGGAGCAACCAGAGGAACAAGTAGAGGAACAAGCCACTCCTGATGCACCCGATACAATGAGAACGACTCGAACCACACGTCAACGTCCTAAGGAAGACACGGAGACAGTGATTAGTTTAGATTCTAGGTGCAATGATATCTCTAAATTTTTATTAGAGCCCGTAAATTTAATGTTCAACTTTTATCATGTATCTTCATGGATATTGTAAGAAACTCGAAGACAATGTTAACTGACTTTCAAGAAGATGAGTGACAGTGTTTGTTTGTCATACTTTATGATATTTTGATGTGGGTTTGTTTTTTGCTTGTAATAGATCAAAATTTTCTATTCTTGGATGTTCAGGACTTATTATGTATATTTGTACTGCAATCGAATTGATTTCTACAATTGGATTTTCATGACTTATTATGTATATTTGTACTGCAATTGAATTAATAATTTTTATTTTAACGTTTAATTATTTGATCAAAAATCATACTGATATGGAGTTGCACAAGAAAATATATTTATTTGGAAAATAAAATAAAGTAAAAAGAAAATGCAAATAAAGAAAATGCACAAAAAAATATATCATTATATGTTTCATCTAATTTATCTTTGAATTACAAGAAAATATATTTATTTGGAAAAATAAAATAAAATAAAAAGGGATTTGCTCTTAATAGGAATCGAACTCGAGATGCTCACATGTGAGATAAGGATATTCACCACTATGCTACAATGACTTCATGAATAATAAAACAAAAAAAATCTATTTATAACTGTCCGGACTGGAAGTCGGGACAGTGGGCTTCTGTCCGGACTTTCTGTCCCGACGAAATTAGTTTCATCCGGACTAGAAGTCCGGACAAAAGCCCACTGTCCGGACTTCCAGTCCGGACGGATATTGGACCGTCCGGACTGTCAGTTCGGACTTTGAATTTTTTTTGGTTCATAATTTTTTTCAATCCGCACAGTTTCTTGGGTTTTTGAGTAAGTAAAAACCTAATAAAATCAATTTTCAAATTTAATTTGTAAGATAATTTAATATAGAAGAAGATTTGATAGAATAGTTTGGGGTTTTAGGTTTTTTTTTTTTGGGTTATCTGTAGTTTTAGAAGAGAAGGAGAAGAGATGTCGAAGAAAGAGCATTTTAGTCAAAAAAATCAATGGCAAACCTGTAATATGTATGAAGTTTTTAAGTGGGCTCACTAGGAAAAATGGTGTGCCCCTCTAGAAACTCCCGGCAATACCCATCGCTCCAGTCTAGTCTCTCTCCTCGAGTGGGTTCACTGAATCAGATAAATATATATGTGGTCCTATAATTCGCGAAGAGTTGCAAGTGGCTTGGTCGGGTTTTCACATGATCCGCATTCGACCCATCAAAAACATTTTTCTAAGTGCCCTCAATTTCTAAAGACACCCAATAGAAGAACGATTGATAGGCACCCACATTAGCCCCCTCCACACCCCTGCTACTCACCACCCCCATCGTCACCTCCGCCCCCCCTCCACGTCTCCTTTGATCCCCCCACCCCTCCCTTCGCCCCTGCTCCCCATTTCCCCAACCCTGCCTGTTCGTCATGAAAAATTGCAAGCTCTTTATATCGAAGTCTTTTCAATAAAAAATTACAATCTAACGGTTTTCCGTTTACAGAAGATGAGGAAGATGAATTTTCTCTTTGTTTAAGGCTGGGTTCCTACGTAGCTATGGAGGACGATCCTGCTCTCCGTTGACACTCTGTACAATTTCTCTCAGTTGGCTAAAGGAAATAAAAGGCTCTCGACTCTTGATCACAAGGAGTAACTCTTAGGAGAAGATATCTGTCTGTGTCTGTCTCTCTCTTTCACTCCCCCGCCTTTTATAGGAGTTTTAGAGTAACATCCCGCCATATTTGCTCGACCGTTAGCTCCCACTGCTCGAGAAGTGCCGTCATATTCGTTAGGCGGTTGCTCTCACGATCGACGTAATGCCGCTGCATTCGTTTGGCAGTTAGCCCCACGATCTGAGGTGGCAATTCTTCTGTTCGGGTCGGGTGACTTTGTATTAAACCCCTACCCGAAAGCTATGGGTAGTATAGTGAATCTTAATTTTAAATTCGCGAACCTGTTCTGTTGTCACTGGGTCGCGAACCTCAATTTTCAGGTTCACGGATCTGCTGAGTTGCAGACTTCTAACTTTGAATCTGTGGATCTGCTTTGCTTTCCAGAATTTTTTGCTGACAAAACCCCCTCCAAAGTTTCCAAAACTCTCATGATTCCTTGAGGAGTTTTGGAATACTTTGGATATAATATTCTGTATTAGAATCTCTATTGCATTTACAGAAATCTGTGACTCTGTATTAGCGCCACTGCTGCTTCTGAAGGAAAATGTGACTCTGTGTTAGTACCTCATTTTGCAATTCTTGGAACATACGACTCTGTGTTAGGGTCGCAGATTTGTATTGCGAAGAAGAAGACGACTCTGTGTTAGGGTCGCAGATTTGTATTGCGAAGAAGAAGACGACTCTGTGTTAGGGTCGCAAACTTTTGCTTTGGAAGGGACACGTCTCTGTATTAGGGGCGCGAGCTTTCATTTTGGAGTAAAAACGACTCTGTGTTAGGGTCGCAAACTTTTGCTTTGGAAGGGACACATCTCTGCATTAGGGGCGCGAGCCTTCATTTTGGAGTAGAAAACGACTCTGTGTTAGGGTCGCGAACTGTCACTTTTTTTGTAGAAGAGAACAACTCTGTGTTAGGGTCGCAAACTTTAATTTCTGAGAGATCGCAACTCTGTATTAGGGATCGCGAACTTCACTTTTGTGGTTGTGGAAAGGCCGAAAGACGATTGCTTTCTACTGCGTAAGAATTGAGACATTCTCTTAGCCGCATTAAATATAAAGGTACCCACGAGATTTGGGCCAGATATCACGTCTTTCCAGAGATCTCGACCGTCAAATCATCTGCTATATAACCTCCACTTTATGAGGGAGGCTACTCTTATATCAAGAAATTTGAAATCCGAGTTCTTCGTTAGAGCTCCTCAGACTTCTCGTCTTCAATCTTCTATAGCTTTCGATTATCTGTGCGAAGGATTTTCTCAATCTGCAAAAGATGCCGAAGAAAGCTTCTTCCTCTGATGCTGCTGCCGGTGGTCATCAAGATTCTTAAGCAACTTCTAGTTTAATAGTGGTTCGACAGGAACCCTTGATTGGAGGTAATAAAATTTTTTTTTGAAAGGCAGTCCCTTTCTCATCATTTTTTTCTTATCTTGGATTTGAATGTCTCATGTAGTTGATTATGCCTTGAATCCTTAGCCTAAGGATCATTATTTCGGATAGTCGAATGGCTATGATGGGAAGAAAGAGTTCAAATTTGGTCATATCCTTCCACATTGTACAGCATCAGACAGCCAAGAGAGAGAAGACAAAATTCTTCATTCTTCTCACTCAACATCACGAGAACTGATAACTAATGCACCTTTCAAAGGGGATGATTGGTCTCCGCTACGCAGACCTGCTTTTCTATTTGGGGACCATGTTTCGATACCCGATAGCGGTTTGGAAGATGGAGATTACAAATGGCTTCGTCAAGTTGAAGGTCGCTACTTGTTTCTCCCCAATATGGAGAGGTCTTATCCGTTCTTACTCTTTCAATCCCTTTCCGTGCCCAGATAAATGGACTGGCACATAAATAGGCCGCAAGACGGCATCTTATTGGGGGGTTTCAATGCTCAAGGTGTTTTTCCTCGTGGCACTGGAAAACACTTTCGCGGATTGCTTCTGGGACTGCTTAAACATGACCTCCCCAGAGGTGAGGTTCTCATAATCGCACAGACTTTCCTGCACCGATTCACCAATGCACAAGGAGAGTTTCCTGTTTAGGATTTTCGTCCCCCTGAATGGGTTCACTGCTCTTCAAAAGGAGAGTGGGCACTCTTAACTGATTTCATCTTGAAAACCTTTAGGGATCAGCTTCATTATGCGGGGCTATATCGTGTTATCAGGGCTGTTCAGCATGGTATTCTTGCTAGTAGATTTTATTTTTTTACTTTACTGGAATTGTACAATCCTGATACTTGTACAGTCTTTAGCCCTCGTGGTGAGTTGGGTTTTGCCCTTCATGAAATGTATGAAATTTCAGGCTTACCCATGGGAGACATCCCGTATGAAGAGTACGTCCCTACTGGAGAAGAACTCTATCTGCTGAAGACTCGTGACCCTTTGGCCTACAATCTTACTGGGAATTGCTATGCCACTACCATATTTGCACCTACGCATCTGGCACCCGCAGTTTGAAGCCAAAGAAGTGGCTGCAATATCTTCTGCTCAATTTTTCTAAGGGTAATCTTAACTTTACTCACCTCCCTCCAGTTTCTGAAAAGGAGGTTGAGAGAAGAATTGCAAATTTCGGGACGAATACTTATGTCGCCGAATCTGACGAGGACGTTTTTATAACTGGGACGTCATTTGAGAGCTTTCATTATCAGGCCCTTCAACTTTTATCTGATCCTGCCTTCTTGGTGGGTTATTTGATGGTATGGCTGAAAAAGTGTGTTATTCCTTCGCAGGAAAACATACCCGTTAGGGCTGTATACCAGCCGCCCTATTAGCATTGGATAGGCGACTCAGTCTATTGCCCGCGATGGTGTGCAGCATCCAAAGAGGACTGAGGAAATTATCTGATAAATTCTGCAATGTGAAGAAGGAGCAAAGGAAGAAAGGAGATCCAGTCATTAAGACTCCTAATCCGCATGTAGAACTCTTTTATACTTATTTGATGGCTTGGCTGATTCTACATTGCCCCACTTTGATGAGTCATGCAGACTCGCAGATTGACTTAAGTGCTCCCAAAGTGCAGCACTACGAGAGGTCGCAATGGAGAGGGGGCTACATGGCCGCGATCTGCAAGACCCCTCGTCATTTCTCGACTTTTGAGTTGTTCAGATGTTTTCCGTACTTCCCAAATACCGGGTACGGGGAGGAATTCGCGGATACTGCCGGTGCCGACAAATTTACTGTTCTGTCCTCGGGGTGCTTCTGGTGGTTGGTAAAAATCCACCCAGGACATCTGGCTCTTCGTTTGGGGAACTATTGCTACATAGAGCCTTACTACCGAGTCGTTTCGCTCGACAGTTCGGGTATGATCAGTTTTATGTTGGTAATCTTAACAGAGAAGTAAGTTTTGTTGGAAATGCTCTTGAAGGAGCTCGAGCTTGGTTTTACTTCGTCGCAGGTGGAACTCAGGCCAAATTTGACCTTCCGCTCAAGACCCCGAACTCAAGTATGAGTTTCTTTTTCTGTAAGTAGTTCGCGGATGCTAATTCCGCTCCTCAAAATTTCAACATAAATCATACCAGTCTGCGGGAGATCATAGTTTGGTATGTCCAGAAAAAGAAAGCTGGCAGCACGAAAGTGGAGGGGATGGAGGATTTCAGGGGGGATAGCGCATCTAATGAATCGGAACCGGTGACCCAACAAAGGGAAGAGGACAATGATGCACCAGTTCAAGCTGCCTCTCTTGATGCTTCTCCTCTCCCGACATCGAAGAAGACTTCTCCTCAACCGCAGTCTCCTCCCAAGAAACCTTCCCATAAGCGGAAGAAACTGAGATGCCTCAGTGATTTGCTTGCCAA
The DNA here is from genome assembly GCA_036321105.1 of Dracaena cambodiana. Classification (NCBI taxonomy): domain Eukaryota; kingdom Viridiplantae; phylum Streptophyta; class Magnoliopsida; order Asparagales; family Asparagaceae; genus Dracaena; species Dracaena cambodiana. The sequence goes on along the minus strand of JAYEPQ010000020.1, from coordinate 22,514,952 downwards.
TCAGCAGGGTGTTGATTCGCGGGACACCTCATCTGAGGTTGGCATTACGATGCCAAGTCTGATTTCTGAGTCCCTTGTTGAGGAACCTGAGAAAGATGAAGATGACTCATCTTTAACTCTCCGTTCTCTTAAGAGGCATCGGAGCCAAGGACCTGTTCTTTGCAATGACCCTACTCCCATTATTCAAGAGGATCCTACTCCTCCTATTGGCCAGTCCAATGTTGAAGTCAATGTTTCTTCGGCCCTACAAGAAGATTTTGCAGCTCCTGTTGCTCAAGACATTGCAGAGGAGTGCAAATCATTGGGGAGACTCGCGCATCAGGTCCCTCAAAAGCAAGACTTCCTTCAGAAGACGAAGATGAATGGGGCGACGATGATAATGTCAGTAGTGGCAATCTTTGCTTTTCTACCCCTCCCTCAGACCATGGTAAGTACGTTTACCTGAGCGAAGATGTTCGGGCCGAAGTATACGGGCCTGAAATGTTTGGTCCTGAGGTGTATGGAATTGGAGAATCCAGTGTCCAACCTTTAGGTCTGCGTATTCCTTCTTTAGCAATTATGTTATCACCAAACGACACTGTATCATTAAATATTAACTTTCTCCTTTTGCTAACTTCAATTTCAACTCCAGATGCAAAGGTAACTTCGCCAGATGACACCATCGCGGGAGCTGACACTGGTGAGGTGATCGAAGTTACTACTTCCGCCGTTGATACTATGGAAGAAGTGATCCCCGAAACTACTATGTCTACAGTTTTGGCCACAGCTGTTCCGGCCGATGTTATGGTTCAGGAAGCTGTAATTGGTAGCTCTGCTGAAGTCTCCAGAAGTTCCATTCCTCCTTTCACTAGCTTGGTTGCCCCCATACAACAGGGCACGGGTCAAACTGCCTCAGCCTCAGCCAGTGTCAATCCTTCTTATGCAGAGATTGCATGCTTGAGATTGATTTATTGAAGGACACAGTGGAGACTTTCCTTCACTTCCTGGACCGCTATATTGATAAAATACTGAAGGGGGTTTCCTTTGCTTCACTTGCCAATGTTCTTAATATTTACTTAACTGGTATCATCAGCATTGGTGGAGAGGATAAAGCTGCTCCCTTTAGGCTTATGATAACTCAGCTTCAAAAACATGCTGAATTTCTATCAAAAGCCAGAAGCGCTGATAAATCCGAGACAATAGAAATCATTTTTCAGAAGGTGAAAGAGGAACAACTTAAGTTCTAGAAGGAGACTCAGGAGAAGGCAAATGCTTGCAAAGCCTCCTTAGAAAAGGGTCGATCAGACCACGAGTCTCTAGTTCTTTAAGTGGAAGCCGCTGCTTCAATTGTCAAGGACCATGACCAAGCTATTGTTAGGACTCAAGAGACCATTGCCAAGGCTCAAGCTTTCTTGGCCAAAATCATCAAGGAGCGCGTTGAATCAATGAGGAAACTCACCAACTTATCGCGCCAGCGGGACAATACAACCAGAGATCTCCAGGCGGTACAAGTTGAATTGGATATGCTGGAGATTGTTGCAGTGCAGAATGTTATTGCCAGTGATGAGGAATTGCGTCGTCAAGCTACTGTTCAAGCTTATGAGACCCTTCAACAAGATATTGATGATGCAGAGGAGAAAATAAAAGCCCTCTTGAATCATTGAACTGTAAAAGTTTGTATACATCTGTTTTAGCTCTCTGCTCTTTTTTTTTTTTTTTTTGTAATAGTTCCCTTGTCATTTATAGAGAACCTGATTTTGGCCTTCCAAGGTACGGTTTTGCAGTTGTTCTTCAAAGATTTGTAACGAACCTGCCATCTTTTGTCTGAAGTTTGCGAACCACCATAAAACTCTGGTATCTGTATATCTGTTACGCGACTTTCTTAAGTCACTTGAAGTCTAGGGGTTTGCGGATTAACACAATCCATATTTAACCCGCGACCCTGGTTCCAGAATTTTGGTTTGCGATGCTTCGTCTGGAAGTTTGCTAAATAGACTGTAAACTCTTTCAGAATTTGTAGAGACTTCTGCGAGCCATGGGATGAAGTCGTCGGGCGTGGCATTCTAAGCGTTACACGCCTTTATTAATAACGAGATCTCTGAGCTGTGATATCCAAACGTCCCATGCAACAATAATAAATTTTGTTGAGATCTGAACTGAAAATCTTGACCGAAGATTTTAGTTTTATCTCTTCTAAACTGAAGATCACGGCCACCAGACCGTCTATATAAGACATATGATCTCTTCAATGGAAGATCACTCAGCCGTGAGAAAATTTCTTCTTGACTCTCTTCCCTTCCTTTCTTTTGTAGCCGATCTATCAGTGCAGCCATATTTTCTTCTCCTTCAACCGAAGCGATGGGTAGGAATTGACATGTTACAAGACCTCCAGACTGCATCAATCCAGTGGGGTGTTCCACCGAAAAGGTTCTTCTGAGCGTAGTCATTTTCCTTAATTAAGGTAAACCTCTTCTTTTGATTCATATCCTCTTCTTCCTTCTTTTTCTTTCCCTTTTTTAACAGGGATTTAACTCGGCTATAGGAGATAACCGTAGTCATTCTAATGCAATTTGTAATCTTGTTCTCCTCCCTACCGGGCACTCCGCAAAGTTGGGGTGCTAAACAGTTAGGGTGCTCAATGGTTAGGCTGTGCTTGAATTTGTGCAACCCCTCACGTTTTTTTTTTTTCGTTTGGGTGCATGCATTTTCCCTAACCATTGTCGGGAAGAAGAAACAAGATTATACTCTTGAACTGTCCTTTAAAAGGAGGCTACAAGAGCAAATTGGAAGTGGGAGTTTCAGGAGAAAACATTTTAATCCGAGCCATGCTGAAAGAGAAGGCTACAGAAGCAAGTTTGTCATTCCAGATGAAGAGTTTGCAGGAACAAACTTTTTGGTCCGAGCTATACTAAAGAGACGGCTACGGAAGTAAGTTTGTCATTCCAGAAGAGTCTGTAGGAGCAAACTACTACCTCTAAGCCAACCTTGGGAGAGGAGGCTACAGAAGCAAACTTTTTCTTTTTTTTAGTGATTTGTATTCACTCTTGTTGACTGTGTAATACTGGAGAATTCTCTGTAATCCTGATCTGATAATGAATAAAGCTCTTTCTTTTTACATAACTAGGAGTATCTGATGGATGATTCTGATGTTGATTACCAGAGGTAATTGTTAACTTGGTAATTTTGAAATCAATCAAAATTTCCAAGCACCCAAAATTACTGTGAATGAAAGAACTTCTTGTTGACAAATTTGATTCGCCAGAGGTATTTTTAACTTAGCAAGCTTGAAAGAAGGAAATTTGATTCGCCAGAGGTATTTTTAACTTGGCGAGTTTGGAAGAAAAAAATTTGATTTGCCAGAGGTATTTTCAACTTGGCAATTTAGAAAGAAGGAAAAATGTGATTCGCCAGAGATATTTTTAACTTGGCAATTTAGAAAGAGGGGAAAATGTGATTTGCCAGAGGTATTTTTAACTTGGCGATTTAGAAAGAAGGGGAAAATGTGAGTCGCCAGAGGTATTTTTAACTTGGCAATTTAGAAAGAGGGGAAAATGTGATTCGCGACCTAAAGATTTTTAGTCCGGAATCAAGAATCTTCATTAATGAACTTCTGACTACAGAGAAACTTTTTGTTCATAATTTGCATAGAACTACTCAGGCCGTATTATAACTGGTGTTCTGCAATTTCACTAAGAGTAATACTTCTTCAAGAATTTACCGTTAATCGGCATCATAATCTTATCACCATTCGGCTTCGCCAACCGATATGCGCCATTGGAATAGACAGTATCAATGACAAAAGGTCCCTCCCATTTCGGCCGGAATTTTTCTTCTGGCTTTTTATTAATTATGATCGGTTTTCTGACTGACAAGACCAGATCACCCTTCTTGAAAGTTCTTCGCTTAGCCTTTTTGTTAAAGGTTCTGGAGATCCGCGCCTGGTATAACTTGATATTCTGTTGAGCTTCCAAGCGCTTATCATCCAAGGCTTCTAATTCTTGGAGCCTTTGCAGATGCCTTTCTTCTTCCGTCATCCTAGTTGTTAATGCGACCCGCAACGATGGGATTTGGATTTCCAAAGGCAAGACCGCTTCTGATCCGTATACCAAGGAGAAGGGCATGGCATTGGTGGGAGTTCGGACTGTGGTGCGATACGCCCACAGACACTCTCCGAGCTTTTCGTCCCAGTCCCTTTGATTGAATGACACAAACTTTTTAAGAAGTTTTACAATAGTCTTATTGAAGGCTTCTACTAGACCATTAGCTGCAGGGTAATATGGCGATGAAGCTACATCCTCGATCTTGTACTTGTTGCAGGAATACACTTGGCTCACAAACTGGGGTCCGTTGTCATGAATTATTCTTCTGGGCACCCGAAGCGATAAATCACATGGTGCTTGATGAATTTGATAACATCCGACGATTTTACTTTGGTTAGGGAAATGGCCTCAGTCCATTTCGAAAAGTAATCCATTATAGCTAAAATGAACCGGTGTCCCCTGTTGATGGTGGAGAAATTGGCCCTACGATGTCCATGCCCCATTGCTTAAATGACCACGACGTAACCGTTGGGTGGAGATACTCCGGAGCTTGATGTATAAAGTCCGCATGTAGTTGGCAGGCCCTGCACTTTTTGGCATAATTAACCGCTTCTGTCATCATCTTAGGCCAGTAATAACCCATTCTTCGGATTCTATCCCAGAGTTTTGGTCATGGCTGGTGCGCTCTGCAGATGCCAGCGTGGGCTTCTTCAAGTACTTTTTGAGCTTCGCGGTTGGGGAGACAACAAAGTAAAATTCCATCTTAAGATTTCCTATACAATGTCTGGAGCTCTGCGTTGTAGTAGAACCGGACTGTCCTTCTCTGAATTGCTCTGGCTTCTTTCGGATCTTCGGGTAATATACCGTAAATGACATAGTCTATATAAGGAAAACGCCAATCCCTTGGTTCTAGGCTTGATTCGAAAACGTCAGCTTCGTCTTTTTTGTGGTTCTTCCATTTCCTCTTTGAACTCGTTCTTTGGACAAAATAATTCTTTGCTTCCTACCGTAATTTGCCTTCTAGCATGTTTGGGTAAGGCTAATGTAGCAGCTAAGGAAGCTAGTGAATCTGCATAACTATTTCGGTGGCGCTTTATGTGGCTAACATAGAGTCCATCGAAACCATCGGCAATCTTGATCACCGCACGATAATACGGCAAGAGGTCTTCATGTTTGACCTCGTACTCTCCTTTTACCTGATTTACAATGAGTTGAGAGTCCCCATATGCTTCCAAATATTTAACCCCCAGTTGCTTAGCTATTTTTAAGCCGATTAGGAGGGCGTTATATTTCGCGATATTGTTGGAGCATGAGCTTGTTAGTGAGTAAGCTCGTGGAATGATGTGGTTGTGAGGAAAGACGAAAACAACTCCTACCCCCGCTGTCATTCTTCCCTCGGATCCCATCCGGGAGGCACCATCAAAGAAAAGCTGCCATACACCCTTTGAGACTATATTTGCTTCGGAAGATTTTCGCGAGTTACCTTCTTCTGGAATCAGGTCCCACTCTCCTAACTCTCCTGGGATTTGTTCGTATAACTTCGAGTATGCCAGAATTGGATGTTCGGCTAAGAAGTCCGCTACAGTCTATCCTTTAACAGACTTCTGTAGGACAAAGTGCATATCATACTGTGATAGCAAAATAGCCCAATTGGATAGTCTTGAACTTAATGACCCGGGTTTAGTCATTAGTATTCTTAGGGGGTTAACTCTCGATACAGCGTTGATGGTTTGTCCAGCTAAGTAGTGCCGCATTTTCTGTATTGCGAATACCAAAACTAAACATTCTTTTTCCACAAGATTATACCGGTGTTATGCCCAGATCATCACTCTGCTGAGATAGTAAATAGCTTGTTCATGGCCTAACTCATTCTTCTGCGCTAGCAAAGCGCTCAAGGAATGGTCCATAGCCCTTACATATAGCAAGAAAGGCATTCCTGAGACTGCGGATACAAGCACTGGTGGCTTCATGAGATATTGTTTGATTTCTTAAAAAGACTTTTGGCATGCGTCATCCCAGACAAATGACACTATTTTCCTCATTAATCTGGTGAAAGGCTGACATTTACCAGACAAATTTGATATAAACTTGCGGATGTATGCCAACCTACCTTGCAATCCCCTTAACTCTTTGAGGTTACGGGGAGATGGCATGTCTTGGATAGCCTTGACTTTATCTGGATCAAGATGTATTCCTTTCGACGTTATGACAAAACCGAGGAATTTTCTACTAGAAACCCCCAGGAAAGACTTAGTTGGATTCATCTTGAGCTGATGTTTCCTCATGAGGTCAAACACTGCCTTCAGTCCTTCAAGTGGTCGTCTTTGCTTCTGCTTTTAATTGCTAGGTCATCCACGTAACATTCCACTGTCTTCCGGAGGTGCTCTTGGAATATCACGCTCATGGCACGTTGATACATGGCACCTGCATTCTTTAGGCCAAAGAGCATGACTGTATAGCAGTACACCCCGAGTGGCCTCCTGAAGGACGTATGCTTCTCATCATCAGGGTACATCTTTATTTGATTATACCCCGAGAACCCATCCATGAACGTCATACACTCATACCCGCAAGTGTTATCTATCATAACATCTGTGATGGGTAACGGAAATTTGTCCTCAGGGAAGGCCTCGTTCAAATCCCTAAAGTCTATGCATATTCGAATCTTTCTATTTTTCTTGGTTACGGGAACTATATTCACGACCCAATCAGGGTGCTGTTCTTCGCGAATAAAGCCTGATTCAATCAACTTCTTGATTTCAGCTTCTATAGCTTCCATAATTTCTGGGCGGAACCTTAGTTGCTGTTGTTTTACTGGTTTAGCCTCTGGCCGGATGTTTAATTTGTGAACCGCCACACTTGGATCTAATCCTGGCATTTCCTCATAACTCTAGGTGAAAATATCAATGTATTCGCGAATGAGGGATATTAACTCCTCCCTTTCTCCCGAGGATAGGTTCTCACTTATGAATATGGGTTTGGGATTCTTTTCATCCCCTATATTGATTTGGATAACTTTATCTTCAGTTGGAGGTTCGCGCTGTTCAAACTGAATCTCCCATTTCACATTAAGGTGCTTGGCCCAGGGGTCGTCTTTTATTAGCGAGGCTTTCTCTGAGTCTTTGCCTTCTTGGGTCACGGAAACCATGTTTGCGGACACTTCGCGAAAAATCATGCCAATACTGACATCTAAATCCCAGCAGGATGATTCTAACGAGTGATCGTATTGTCTTTCCTCAATTTCCCCACTTGAGGAACCTTCGGGAGTGGTGACGTATCCCAACCCTCTGCCGGTTTTCTAGTAATTATTTGGCATTTTCCTTCCTGGGACAAAAGGTTGAAGGATTGTCTTTCTTCCTCTTCCGAAGTTTAACCCCCTGCCTTCGGCCAAATTATATCCCATTCTCTTTATTAATTTATGAGAATTTTCATCATAATGGAAGAATCGGGTTTTCCCTGTTCTTCTTCAGAATCTAAGCATTTCTTTTTGCTTTTGTAACTTACCCTTCCAAACACTATAGCTTTCTGGGTTCCGTTTTTAGGAGGAACCTCAAGAACGACCCGGTTAGCACTTTCAACGTCATGACTTAATTCATGTAGGGATGACCGAATAGGTGCTTGAAAGGAAGTCAGAGAACACATCTCATTCACACAATCGCTGAATGCATCTGTGTTGTTGTTTGAGGGCTCAGAATCAACACCATAAGAATAAGCAAACTCTAAATTTTCATTTGTCACCCATTCACCATCGGGGTGGACGGTGTTATTTACATCAAGGCCCTCAAGGCTTATCACAATGGGCTCCCCGTCCCAAATTACATCCTCGGATTCTGAATCTTCGGATCCTGATTCTGTATCAGCTTCCTTACCGCTATCGGATTCATCTGAAATAGGCTGATCTGAAACACCGAACACATCTTGATACATCAACGCGTCAACAAAGTAGTTTTTAACTCCTTTAAAGGGTTGTTTTTCTGCAATGAGCGTTCTTACGTTCGCGTCTTTGTCGACATATTTCATGCATTGGTGTAACGTGGAGGGTACAATGAGATTGCTATGGATCCAAGGTCTCCCCAATAGCAGATTGTATGATGTGTCCGCGTCTATCACGTAACACGTGACTTCCGTCTTTAGATCGCCGACTTGACACTTGAGCTTTATTTTACCCAGCGGTCTACTGCCGTTAGCATTGAATCCGAAGATAGTAGTGTTGGTTGCTGCCAATCTATTCATCGGAACTCCAAGATATCGTAGCATCCTTTGGGGCATAATACTTAAGGCCGAGCCTGGATCAACTTGAATGCGCTCGATCTCTGCAGATCCTATGTATCCCTTGTAATACAGAGGGCGGTGATGTTTATTACTCCTGACTTGCATGTCTTCCGGAGAGAAAGTGATGCAAGGGATGTTTTTACCAGAGACCTGGTGACATGTCGCGCAAAGAGATTCTCCTTCCTCAATCATTTCCAGTATTTGTGCCAAGAATACTTCTGAATCTTGCAGAGCTTCTCTTAAAGCTTCTCTAGTAGATTTAGAGAGTTTCAGGAGCTCGTACAAGGTTATCCTTACGGGAATATTGGCCAACTGTGTTAGAATGTCGAGCTGAAATGACTTCCGCGAGTCCTCCGCAGGCTCTTTTCCCTTCTTCTTTAGAACTTTATCAAACTTAAGCTCTTTTTGTTTGACTTTCTCTGGAGGTGGTCGAGAATCCGTTGTCTGGCCGTAGTTCTTCAAGTAATCTTTTTCTGAATGGGTTCCCGCGAGAGGAGGATCCGCGTCAGACACCAAAGAATTTTCGATTTCCTCTTCCGAATCGGTCAAAGAAGGGATGACTCCGTCATCTTCGGGAATTACGGAGACGACGTTGGAGGTAAAGGTTTTCCCTCTTCGCCTCTTTCCAGATGAATTGGAAGTCCATTGTTCATCACTTAGGAGATCTGGATGCACCCATAGTATCTCCCCTATTAGTTTCAAAGGGGAACAGTCTTTTCTTTTGCTGTTGGTGCGGATCAAAATTTACGACCTGCATCGTGCCTTTAGGGATGGGTTGTACTCTATCTTGAACTATTGACTCTATCCAGTTGGGCGTTTTGCCGAATTTGACAGTCACCATATTCGCGGTCACCTTCTTCTGGTGCTCTTGGAGCTTGATGACATTAGCGTCCACTAAGGCTTGAATTTTATCCTTAAGGATGTAACAGTTTTGGGTAGGGTGGTTAATGATCCTATGGTAGACACAGTAATTAGGATCATTAACTTTCCCTGCTTCTTCTGGACGTTTAGACTTTGGCAGCTTTAACATCTTCTTACTCATGAGGAGGTTGAAGATAGTCTTCGTGTGCTCATCCTTAAAGGAGTATTGCTTTTGCGGCATTCGTGTCTGAGGAGGGAGCTTCAGGGAAATCTTCGCGGGTTGTGGCGCATCAGTGACCATTGTCTCCTTTCCCTTATATCCTCGGGGTCAGGACTTATAGTTGTTATCGCCATTTCGCTTCTGTTTCTCCTCGCCTTCTTCTTCTTCAAGTCTTTGCGCAATTTTTTCAGCTTCTTCAGCTTGCAGGGCGAGATCCTTCCAAGTTGAGGACTTCACTGCTCCCATTCTGGCTAGAATCTTAGTCGATAAATTATGTCGATAGGTTTCTACCAAGGTCTTTTCTGGCATCCCATGCGGACATCTGAGAGAATCGTTTCGGAATCTTTTTATGAAGTCCCGGGCTGACTCTCCTTTCCTTTGTTTAATGGCTAGAAGCACCGGCATTGACACCTCCATATCATCTTCATAGAACCTGGTGAGAAAGACTTTCTCTATGTCGCTCCATGAATTGATGGTTCCCGGCTCTAGTCTCCGGAACCATTCAAAAACTAGTCCCGTTAAGGTACTAACGAATACCCTCGTAATAATGGGGTCATTTCCGGCTAAATACCCAATCTGCGATTTAAAAAAGTAGAGGTGCTGGTTCGGCAATCCTTTACCATCGAAAGATTTGAGCTTCAATAGTTTATAATTTTCTGGGAAAGGCACACTTTCCCATTCCATGGGATACGGCCTTACCACGCCAAGCTCTTGTAAGTCGCTCTTATGTATGAGGGCATTCAGTTGATTTTGGAAGCTTTCCATCCAAACATTATTCGCGTTCCCTTCTTGATGCATGGAACGGTTGCCGTCATCCTCATGATATTCTTCTTTTTCATTATTGTGAAGACCTTCTATCTTCTTTCCTGTATTCTTCAATCTAGTCTTCTCCAATTCCATCAGAACATGTAGCATATCTTTAAGCTCGCTGATAGCATTCTGCTGTTGCTGGATATGCTTATCTTGTTCATCCATTCTCCTCATGAACTCTTTTGAGACAATGTCTTGAGTCATATATGCAAAGGCAGAATCTTCTAGGAACGAGTCGGATGTCTGCGATTCAGCCATAATAGATTTGACTATATCTTCTTCATCAGAAGAGATTCCCGCTATCTGTCTATAATTCATGGGGACTGCCGTCTCACTTTTGAGTCAAGTGTTTCGGAAAACTCCTCGCTCTTCATTGAATAGATCCTTCGAACTCGAAGAGAGCTCTGGGTCAGAAGCTTCTCCTTCGGAAACTTTCTTCGCCTTCTTTTTCTTCTTCTTTTCTCCGACGCTTGTCATGTTGGAGGACACTGCAGTATATTCTGGCTCAGAAAACTCAAGCTTGTTTCATCGCCTCCTCTTCGCCAGTTGGGATGAAGATGTCGATGGAGCCGACAATCGATGAAACACCGAGGATCTGGTATGGGCTGAACAATGACAGTGAGACAGTACTGCACTGATCAGTCATTCACAGTGGCAGTGAGATACGTAGGATTCTTTTCTTTTTCTGTTTAGAAGTTCCCTAAGATCTCTTGCACTGGAATTCTTTGTGACGACGTCATTCGTGAGAGATAGCTTCGGGAATGGCACAGTCTCAGCCTTGCAGATAGGCATGCATTTTCGGCGAATTTGAGCTTCGCAGGTTCCGCGAGCTTCTTCAATCACGTGATCGGACGTTCTCCCTAGAACACGAGGGACGCGGATGTATGCTCCGCTTTTATGATCATGGATAACTTTGATGGACTTACTCCGCTTCCTGTAGGAAATGCGAGTAAATCCTTCCGCGTCTCGACCAACCTTGCCTTTTGGCTTCCATATTTGTGTGGTAGGTTTTTGCCGGGATGAGTTGGCGGTTTCCTTTCGTTGCGTGATCCTGCGGAGGGCGCGAACTTTGCTTCTTCTTAGGTTTCTTCTCGTTGTACGAGTGAGAGGAACCTCCTTCTACGCATCACAATCTCGCGGAGTGGATAGTGGTCGTTTTTCCTTGTTGAAGTGGGGACTTTGGTCCATTTTGCTTGAGGGATCAAGAGTCTTAACCGAAACTGGCATAGAGCCCAATGTTGAGGAGGAGGGTTTCAGACTAACTTGGTCCGTCGACTCCCTTGATTGAGTTATTGTCATTAAAGCCTCTTTGGGGATTGACCCCTTGGAGATTTTACGGCAACCCCTTAGGGAAGTAGGGCTCTTGAAGTCTGAAGAAAGGAATTCTTCATACCTTTTCTGGTCGACGTGAATGGTGAGCGAGTCGACCATACTACCAACTGGAACGTTGTCGAATTGAGCTACCACCAAATCATCGGAGGTGATGGGAGTCCCCAGCGGAGTCGCCAATCTTCTGTTCGCCATGAAAAATTGCAAGCTCTTTATATCGAAGTCTTTTCAATAAAAGATTACAATCTAACGGTTTCCCGTTTACAGAAGATGAGGAAGATAAATTTCCTCTTTGTTTAAGGCTGAGTTCCTATGTAGCTATGGAGGACGATCCTGCTCTCTGTTGACACTCCGTACAATTTCTCTCAGTTGGCTAAAAGAAAAAGAAAGGCTATTGACTCTTGATCACAAGGGGTAACTCTTAGGAGAAGATATCCGTCTGTGTCTGTCTCTCTCTTTCGCTCCCCCGCCTTTTATAGGGATTTTAGAGTAACATCCCGCTATATTTGCTCGACCGTTAGCTCCCACTACTCGAGAAGTGCCGTCATATTCGTTAGGCGGTTGCTCCCACGATCGACGTAATGCCGCTGCATTCGTTTGGCAGTTAGCCCCACGATCTGAGGTGGCAATTCTTCTGTTCGGGTCGGGTGACTTTGTATTAAACTCCTACCCAAAAACTATGGGTAGTGTCGCGAATCTCAATTTTAGATTCGCGAACCTGTTCTGTCGTCACTGGGTCGCGAACCTCAATCTTCAGGTTCGCGGATCTACTGAGTTGCGGACTTCTAACTTTGAATCCACGGATCTGCTTTGCTTTCCAGAATTTTTTGCCGACACTGCCGCCCCCACCCTTCAACCCTTGCTCCTCTCCTCGACCAACCGTCGTCTCTTCCCCTCTCCCTTGTGTGGATGAATTTTAGTTAGGACAGTGGGGGGTATGTGCCCCCTAACCTCTACCCATAAAAGTTTCAATATGGTCCATGGTCCACTTGTCTTAACAATGGCTTTTATTGATGGACTAATAAGGTACTAAACATTGATAAATCATGATTGATCTTACTACAAAATAAATCAGCACATCACCTAGGGTCTAGGTGGCTACGAGAAAAATCCATAGATATGCCATGAGGTTAGAGAGCAATTTCTTTTCAGAGCATTACTTTTAATTATAAAGAAAAGAATTTTCATCCAAGAGCGTCACTTATTTTCCATCCAAGAGAAAAATAAAATACGTTCAGGAGAGTCGCTTTAAGGAAGAGAAAGGAAAATGTCATTCTGTATGAGTTTCGAAATTACAAAGTCGTCAAGATTGAGAATCAACATATTACTTAGTTCTAATTTGGATAACTTTTTCTTAAATATAATATTATGCTTTATTTTATTTTCTAAAATTGGATTGACAAATTACTTAATGGTACACATTAATTCTTGTTTACTAAAAGTAATTACTATGATTCTCTTTCCATATTTTCTCTAATCAGCAAGGTAACTATTTAGTCTTAGATAAAATATATTGTCCATATGTTGTTGTCATTTACTTGTTTAATGAAATGTGTAAGTTAGTTTTAAATGTTAAATAGTGACCAGTCTTTAGTTAGATAATTACATGCCTCTTATTTACAAAAACAGAGATACATTATAAATTACAAGTAAATTAATCAATTACATTAAAACTTAACATTTGGTTTATTTTTCTTTTTGCATTTTTGCTTACCAATAGTAAATAATATATTTTTAACTTAAAAGTTTTGCTACTTCAGATGTAGATTTTATACCCCAAATATGTTCTTAAAATGATGCTAGCAGTCAACCCTTACTAGTCCATAATACTATCAATTTTAGAAAATTCTTCAGTTAAATCTTAGAAAATTAATGCCAGCTCTTTAAAATTCCATCCAAGATTACATATTTGGGATTATCTGTTACTTAGTGGGATGAGATTTGGCAAGCTTAGATAAAAAAATTATCCATACCGACCAATAGTCTAAAAATATATGAAATCTCGGTTCATAGCTCATCCTCGTTATTTTTAGTTTTCATAGTTTAAACTATTTCTTTCATGGCTAGAATTGTCATTTGTAAAAAATGCAACATTTTGTTTGCTTGCTTTCTTTTCAATAAACCATTTGGTTCTGGGTATGCTAGTCAAATTGCATTTGTTGTTAATACATTTAAGAATTACAAAAAAGTACTAGATGGAGTAAAATTGTGTTTTTTTTCTGAATCGTGTAGGGAGATATTCTAGCTCTTTTCACAATATTATCAAAAGATCATGTAAGGATGTAACGTCCCCGTTTTTCAGCTGCTTTCCAAAACGGAGGACGTTACTTATAATTTATACTAGACAACCTAACAGTCACAGGATCTTAGAATAACTGTAACTACTGTCACAATCATCTGAAACTGAAAGGATTTCATTTATACAAAGAGTTCATTACATAAAATGACACACTGTTTTAAATATGAACACAAAAGAATCAAAAGAGAAAAATAGTGTCCAAACAAAAGGAAATATAAACAAAATATACAAAAGTTCTCCAGAGGGTACTTCGTTACCTATTGTCACTCGATCTATCCAATGAAGTACGAGTCTTCAACTGGGGCGGGCTCCCTTTCTTTGCCTTCCAAATCTGGGTTCAAAACTCAGAGGATTAAACCCAGTAAGTAATACATTTAAAAAGAGAAATTGTGTACTATCATAGTACATGAATATCAATGTGCATGAGCATGTTTATGTCAATGTTGTTCATGTACATATAAACTAAACATGAAAGTAAGTATGAATAAATGTATAAATAAATAAACAAACATAACAATAACTGCTCTATATATTTAATCCTATATTCTATTGATCTCAGTCACTATCCAATTTAATTGTAGAAACTATATTAAAGGATAAGATAGCACTATTCTCCATTGTCGTATAAGTGCTCGTGCATACCCGGGATCCGGTCTCAATGCTCATGGCGCTGAACCATGACATGCCACTAAGCATAACAATCAATTTCCGTACTGTTTTACAGTAACGGATATACTACTCTGGGTATCAATTATCAATTGGTGACCTAGTAATAACCCAGGCCGCTATAGTAAAAGAATCTCGACCTTAACATTACAATCATTCTTATACGACATGCCTCTTATCCATTATATAGTTTCTTCCATCCCCGTGTTTGTAATACATTATACACTTGATAATTTTATTTTACATTTACTATTTATTTTTCTTTTCCTTCTTTCATAATATATATATATATGAGGAAATGGGAAATTCACAGCTGGTGAAGGGAGTTCCTTCACCGCTACTTAGGTGGCCCAATAAAATTATTTCACATGACGTCACTCAAAGGGTGGTTAAGAGAGTTCTTTTATTTATTACTTTAAGTGGCGTCACGTGTAATAATTTTATTGGACCACTTAAGCGGCGGTGAAAGAACTCTCTTCACCGCCAGTGAATTTCCTGTTTTTTTCCAAAATTTGTTATAAAGAACATAATTGTAAATAGGAGCACCCTTATATCAAAAATAAAATATCTACTCCAAATTGAAACTTAATTTGACGAAATAGCAAAATTTAAGCAATTTTTCAATAATATAGTCAACATAAAAATTATATGATTAAAAAAATAATCAAGAAGAGAAGTGTGTTACTTACATCAGGCTCCCTTTTATCTTCTTCGATTATTCCTGAATCCTCCCCCTTCTCCTCTCTTTTTTTCATTCGGTTGTGTTATAGTGCAGATTGAGAGAGCGCGAGAAGAGGATAGAGTGAGAGAGAGAGTGGGGTGTTGGTTTTTTATTTTTCATTTTATTCATTTTTATTTATTTATTTATTTTGCCAATTGGCTTTTCAATGCGGCCACCACCCACGTTTGGCGGTGGCTTGCGAGACAGCCAGCTCAATCCCTTTTTAATTAAATTATTATTTTATTTATTTATATATTTAATAATTTAGTAATTTCAGTTCCGTGTAATGCTCTCCGAATACTACCAAATTAATATAGGGTATAGTGCTCAACAAGAGGAATGCTACAACATTATTCGTTTGTTATTTTGATGTCCAGAATAAATGAACAAAAATTTTGAAGTAATTAGAAGGATGATTTTATTATTGCTAAATTAGAAATTTTTAGAGTATTTTTCGGCCTCGTAAGAAATCTCTACAAATCTTAAATATTACAAAACTAATAATCGTAAAGACCGAATCTCATTTGAGTTTGCAGATTTTAAGTTATGTTCACCGAAAGTTATTTTGGTGTCCAAAATTGACTTCGGTGGACTTATTTGGCACAACTAGTCTTAAGAGAGAAATACATGTAGCTCGAATTTCGGGGTATTACAAAGGACTTGATGAATCTCAACATTTTTAAGAGGTTGTAGAAAATTTTACATTTGAATAAATTAAAGATAATCGACTCTGATTAAAATATTAACTGATATAGTAAGATTATTTACATGACAAGGTTGAGTTTTGCGTGATCATGATAAAAGTTTTGGTTTTATAATTCGTGAAAATTTTTGAATTGTTAAATATGTTGGGCCCATATAATGACAAATTTATTGAAGTATTTAACCCAAAAATTCATCTTATAAAACACCATTAATTCAAAAAATTCCATACTTTTTCTACTAATTTAAAAAGAAAATTCGTGATGAAATTTGTGATAGAATATTTTGTGTAATAATTGTTGAAGCTCGTGATGACTCAAAGATAGAGCAATTGGTGATCACGTTAAGATTTGTCGAGAAAATGACAATTGTGTTATTATTCGTTGATGAAAATGGTTTAGTGCAGGAGTTTTTTTTTTTTTTTTTGAGCTTGTTCATATTGTGGATACTATGGCAATGATTTTAAGAAATGCTCAATATAAAACATGTTGAAAATATAAGAGAATCAAGTTTACAATGGAGCAAGTAATATAGGGGGTGAATTTCATGGATTATAAGCTTTAGTTTTGAATATCTGTCCATCAGGATACCATATTCATTATTTTGTACATCGATTATAATTCACACTCGTGGTGACTTCAAAAGAAATTATTCTCATTTATTAATTCTTTACTAAACTTACTTCTATAATCAACATTATTGATGCTTCATGCAAACAGAATGATGAATTGAAAAATAGCTCAAGCTAATGAGATTCCACATATGATCTTAATTGATGAATTGAAAATGGGAAAGAGGCTTAATCAAATTGGCACTTTGCAACAAGCAGGAGATACTCATTAGAGCTCTCATTTGAAGTTAGTTTCAGACAATAAAAATGGTCGGTGCAACATGTATGTTAGATAAAAAATCTATCATGTATTTGGGTTGAGTTGAGGTTTACTCTCACATCGTCTATTAGATTGTTTGGATGGTATTAAGATACCTATAAATATATGTATCTCTTGGCTTATAATAAATAGATTAGTTGACTCAGATTATTTCATAATATAGTATCGGTATGGAATAGATCTCAACAGTTAATCTCAACCATCGTAATCAATGACCGAATTTGATTCCAACGCCGACTACAATTTCGACTCCAACTTCACAGTCGTGTCACCATTCGATGTTGACTTCGATTCTGACTTTCTAATCGAATCACCAATTAGATTCCATGTTTGCTTCAGTTTTTGCTTCTTCTTTATTTCATGATTGCAGGGACTCTAGTAGGTCCCTCCTTTAGTACAAGGGTGCAATTTAGGTTTAATGCAATCTCTTTATTTCTTCTTTTACTTACTACTACTGCTAAAAAAGAAGTTTAGCTGCTGCTTACTATGCTTTTAAGGAAAAATTTTATCTGCTACCTAATATTTCTTCTAAAAAAAAAGTTTATCTGCGACATACTACTACCCTAAGAAAAAAGTTTATCCGCTACCTACTACTGCTTCTAGTAAATAAGTTTATCTGTTACTTACTATTTCTTCTAAGAAAGACGTTTATCTGCTAGCTACTACTACTTCTTAGAAAGAAGTTTATCTACTACTACTACTTCTAAGAAAAATATTTATCTGCTACCTACTACTTCTTTTAAGAGAGAAGTTTATCTACTGCTATTACTGTTTCTAAGTAAGAAGTTTATCTACT
Organism: Dracaena cambodiana; assembly: GCA_036321105.1. Taxonomy (NCBI): domain Eukaryota; kingdom Viridiplantae; phylum Streptophyta; class Magnoliopsida; order Asparagales; family Asparagaceae; genus Dracaena; species Dracaena cambodiana. The sequence goes on along the minus strand of JAYEPQ010000020.1, from coordinate 22,497,367 downwards.
GCTACTGCTACTCGAATATGGGTATGCTCTGATAATTCAAGTGATTCATCTACTAACACTGTTACTATTGTTATTCATCCACTTCAAATTAATCTATACTATTGGAGAGAGAGAGAGAGAGAGACAATAATTTCTAATATGTCTACTAATACTGCTACTATTGCTGCTCATCCACTTCGAGTGAATACTTTTTATGCAGCAATATATTCCCGTTTACAGAACTAAATGGCTGATTTGGTTAGCATTGCAACACAAATACTAATTCTTAGCTCAATGTTAAATTCATGTATCGGAGTCTTTCAAAATAAATGATATTTGTCAGCTAGCAGAAAAATTTTATCTGCAAGAATACAGAATATGAGAAAATTTATTTAAAATTGTAACTTCATCATTACAAACTTGACGTTCTTCGACATCAAGACTATAAGAGTTTGTCAACCATCTTTTAACTTTATTAATAGTTGGTAAGAACCAAAAAGTTAGTAATCTATACACTTGTTTATATAGTAATTGTCTTATACTTACCCTTCCAGTATCTACTGTAACTATCGAGAGGTCATTGTCAACCATGAATTTATCAAAATTAGAGTTCGCATAAGATAGAAGATGACTTTTTCACTGACTCTTTGATTACATATATTGAAGAAGAAATTAGTAGAAAATTCGGCAAATATGCAATTATAAATGATTTTCGAGATCTAAAAGTGACTTGTTCCACTTTGATAGATGATCACATTAAAGTGTTTGAAAAATTATTATTATTTTATTAATTTTGTTATTATTTTTCAAATGAATTGTATTATGCTTTTATTAATAGAGTTTCATGTAATTTTGTAACAAATCATAATATGCTTTTATTAATGCAAATTGAAACTCTTATTATTGGCCCCTCTCATTCTTGAATCCTATTTCTATTCCTGCATCCTTGCTCCCCATCTCTATGACTCTGGCTCCCCGTCCTCCTCCACCACGCTCCCCGTCCTCCTCCACCCGCTAACAAAGCTAGCGGCTTTTGGAGTTGTGACTCCTGACGAGCCTCCGATCGAAGACCAAGTTATCCAAGTTGATATGGATGATCAACAAATCCAAGGCCCAATTTCATTAGTAAGAGTTTATCTAGAGTAACATGTCCTCATATCTCTCATTCTAGACTATATTGACATCTTCACTTAGTCTTACAAATATATGCCAAACCTGGATCTGAGCATAGTCTTTCATCAACTTAACATCAAACCTAAGCTACGTAGCAGTTCATTTTAGAATTTCTATAACTTTTCTATCTTAACTTTGATTGATCTTATTCTACTATCATTAGAAAGATAATTCACTAAATTATAATTTTTCCAACTAAAGCAAATTCTAATTCAGCTATTTTTTAGCCAAAAATAACCTAGAAATTCTATTAATACTGTTGTACCGATCAAAAATTTAGCAACAGCAGGTTTATAGTAAAATGACTATAACTTTTGTTCTTGAATTCCAATTGAGCTCTTTCAAAATTTATTTAAAAGATAATTGAATTATCTATATTTTCCAGATCTTACATTTTAAATTTAATTTTGTCTTGGTCAAGAATAATCTAAATATTTTAGCGTTGTACCAAGTTTATAGTTTAGCAGTAGTAGGTCTATGGAAAAACAACCATAACTTTTGTTTTAGAGTTCTAATTAAACTCATTTAAAATTTATTAGAAAGATAATTAAATTTTCTAGAACTATTCCAAATGTTAGACTCTAATTCTATTTTCACCATACTCAAATAAGACCTGAAAGTCTGACATTTCCATTGAATTGCAACAATATAAGCATATATAATATGTCCGTGTATACCGCTTGACTTATGATATGATACACATTTATACATGTATAATTACTTTTGTTCTTAAGTGTACATTGGTGAGTTCAAACCTATAATAATTCATGTCTAGATATACGTGTCATGTTTGTGTATATACTACATGATTAGTGATATGCTATACATGTATACATGTTCTTGCCTATACATAGTTTTTGATGAGTTTCATATATTAAATATTTATATCTCTCATCTTATCTATTTTTATATATAAATAATGTTAGTCGAGTATTTTTAATTATCTTTTCAGATTAAGTATATTGCTACAAGGATTAGTATAAAATTAGTAGAAGACCAGGAAAACTGAGTTTAGAAGGAACGAAAAAGAAGAAAACTACAAAATTACTAAGCTAGAGACCATAAAATTAGAATAAAACATGCAAATAAGAAGATAAGAGCTAGATGTCTCAATGCTACAGAGCACAACTCCAAAGGAGCTGCTTTTGCTGCTAAACAACGATATTTACCACTGTTTGGAAGCAAAGTGGGGGCCGCTTAGCTCAGGATTTTTTTGTGTTGACTCAGATGGAGATTAGGAGTTTGTTTAGAAGCTTTGACCATTGCTATTTGGTGATCAACGCTGCTATTTGGTGGCAAATATAAAGAATCTGTATCTGAAATTTTTATGAGGGATCTCTTGTAATTTTATGGTTTTATGGTCGTAACTGGATTAGGATTTTAAAAGCCATAAGTCTATATATTGATCATATCCCTGTAAAATAAAGCTTTATGTACTTTTTAAGAATAAATAGAATGAGGGTTTGAGATTTATCGAGCGACGACTGCCGTACCAGACCTCAACATCCTCAACCAGTGTTCTTTGCTAAACTATTTGTAGGTAATTTTATTTGCTTATTTTAATAAATTTATTTGCATTCTAGAGCAGAATATTAATGTCTTTCTAGGAATTTAGGATTATTATATATTTTGCATAAATTAAAACATGATCTTTATAACTAAAGGCATGCATAACTAATCACTATAGCTCTAGGATATAGATGAAAATAGGGTAACAACTGTATCCTGATTTTTATATATCATTTTTCTATAGAAATTATAAGGACATGATTTTTCTATAATAAGATTAAAAGAAATAAATTCATTGATCTAATGCTTTAATAGTTATGCTTAATCTTACTTTTGATAGCCTATGCTTAGATAAGATCTGGAATTACGTCTTGGAATTTTGTTTGTAGAGATTTCTATCAATATAATTTGATTTTTATGAAAGTCAACACCATTTATGATCTATTCTTGCACAACACTTGATAGGTTATACATAGGGTGATTCAATAAAAATTGAATTAAAAATATCTTCTTTTCTATTTGATCATAATTGTTCATGTTAAAAAGATAGGACGGAGAGAATAAATTAAGTATTTGATAGTGAATTTAATAGATTCAACATCCTAAACTAATTCTAAATTAAATAAAAACTCATCTTTTCAAACTAGAGCATCATAGTTAACTTGTTATGATTATAGAATAAGTAACATTGCAAAATATCCAAGATCCTTATTGGAAAGACTTGTTTAACACAACAACTATACTGTACGCCTATAGTAGATACTTCACATCAAGTTTTTGGCGATGCTGCCGGGGTTCAATGGTATTTTCTTACTTTCTCTTATATGTTACGAGTTAATAGTATGTGTTGAATGTGTAGGGATCTTAAAGTACAGGCACAAGGAGCTTAAAAGGACCAAAGGAGCAACATGGAGCCACTGCAAAAGTTAGGGAACCAACCCCTGGTTTTGTTGCCAAATAGCAGCCGGAGCCGCCATTCAGTGGTAGGTATGCTTCTGCCTTTGCCCAAATTTTCTCATGTTATGTGTTTTGGGTTCTTAATTTTTCTAAAGTAATAAATAAATAAATAAATGAATTATAAGTGCATCATATTATATTTGACAATTTTCTTCCACCTTTCATCTCACCACACCCCAACTGACATTTCTTGCATTAGTTTTAGGAAACTCACACATTCATCCACATATGTAGATTTATGCCACATTGGACCCATGATTAATTTGGTCGATTCATGAGATCATATTCTATCATGAATGAAAAGATAGACCAATTGATTCTGATCCTTTAGGATCATTATTATCTGTTGCACGCATCACTACCATCATGTATCAAATTTCCACAAGTCGCGGGTAATAATTATGAGTTGAAATCATAATGTATCATCATGCTTTCTAAGTTCACTAGATCTGATTTCGAGTATGTCTTTATCAGTGAATTTTAATAAGTGTGCATGATTATCAAATTACAACACTTGTCAGAGGATGCAATAAAACTCTGCTTTATCCCATTCACCTTAAAAGATAATACCAAGAAGTTGTTATATAGCATGTCTACTGATTCAATTACTTCTTGTGATGGATTTGAGACAGTATTTCTAAAGAAGTACTATCCCACACATAAGATAACAAAGATAAGAAATGCTATTAATCAATTCTGTCAAGTGCAGAGAGAATCCTTCTAGAAATATCTGGAATGATTCAAGAATCTATTAGTATAGTGCCCTAACCATGCAATAGAAAAGTTTGGATGTGTTAAATTGTGTTCGAAGGACTCGATTACACTTTCAAAACTCCGCTTGAGTCTATGTGTTAGAAGGAGTTTATGAGGAAGAACGAGGACGAAGCATGGGATTTCTTAGAAGATAGTATGGAAAACTATGTAGTGGGATATTCTTGTTGAGAAGCTCAATACATCAATCTCTATGAATAAGGGGAGATCCATAGTGTCGACAATTCTATAGTTGCCGAAACTAAAATTGCAGCTCTCATGAGGAGAATCGAGACATTAAAAACTTCTAGTTCTCCACAGATAGTGAATCAATTGCAAACTCCCACATGTTTTAATTGTGGAACTCTGAATCACGTAATGGAGAAGTGTCCTCTCCTAAATCTATGGGTTCGATACCTGAGCAAGCTAATGCTTTACACCCACGACCCATGTAAAATCCATACACTCCTACATACAATCCAGATTGAAGGAACTACCTATATTTTTTTTGGACTCAGGGACAATATCAGGGAGCCTCCAACTCTAACATACAGCTTCCAACCACTGGTCAGTTCCCAAGTTCAAATGTGGGTGTCTATAAATACTCAAGCACTAACTTGAGAAGAATGTCGAGAATCTTCTCAAAACTTCATCCAACGTTGACACTCACGTACAAAATCTTATGCCTGCCTTTAACTTATTTAAAACAAATATAGACCTTAAAGATATCTACCTTAGTAAATTTAATTGAACTTATAAATAATTTGACAAATGTAGATAAATTTAAATATCGGTCGATATACCGGTATATTGCCCGATATCCCAGTTTTGCCTCCAACTGATACGATATGCTTGCTTCTATACCGTTTCACATTTTAGACCAAAATAGATCGATATATTAGCTCAAAAATGAGATATCAGGCAATATTTCAACCTCAAAATGTCGCCAAATAAATAATATTATCAAATTTTCTTTCAATTATGACAAGAACTTAATCCTACCGATTGGCTCATAAACCCGACTACCTATATATATGAGGAAGAGATAGAATTAAGCTCGATTAGTAGTCTTGTGCCCTTTTTGCCAACCGTTTTTCCATTTGAGTGGCGATTGCAAGAAGTGACTAATAGCTATATTATATATATTGATTTTATTTTTGTGTTTTGAAGATTGGATATTTAGCTGGTATATTTATGATGCATTCAAAAAAATTCTACAATTGTCAAATTATTTATAAGTTCAATTAAATTTACTAAGGTAGATATCTTTAAGGTTCGTATTTGTTCTAAATAAGTTAAAGACAGGCATGAGCCGCATGATAAGTATATTTATCATTCAAGAAGACATCCAATATGACAACTGATATTTAGTAAATACCGTAAAATATCACCCAATATAAGATATCGGATATAAGATCTTTCCCTACTAATATATCACCAATAGCTGATATTTAAAATATAGATGCAAATTGACAAAAGTAAGTATTCCCTATGATCCTAAACTTGTTATATGTAGTTTAATATGATTTATGTGTGTAATAACATGTATATTATTTAATCGGTATGATACTGATATTATGTCCGGTATTTAGTACCATATTGCGATATATCGTTCGATATCCGATATCCGGTATATAATTTTGTCAACCGATATATCGCCGGTATCCGATATTTAAAACATTGCTCACATGCAAAAGCTTATGAAAAGTGTCAACTGACTATATTCAAAGATTGACCAACACGCCTACTTGTAAATTCTCAGTCGATTAAAAGTTTAGAGTAGTAGGTAGGACAACTAGTGAGTAAAATGTGTGAACGTGGCTATAGGAGGTGAAAATTTGCCTACTGTTGATTAAGACCAACGAAAGGAAATTGATACATCATCATGCTGAGTTAGTAAATGTACAAGTCAGATCAATGCCTATCCTCACCACACAAAGAATCTCAACCTTGCCATATAAAGAGTTTCAACTCAACTTCACCAACAGAAGAATCCTAGCTTCACCAAATGGAGTAAGTTTCCTTGCCAATTAGAACCAAATGAAAGACTTAAAAAGACAAAGTCCACCCCGTCAGCGAAGACATCCCATCCTTGCCAAACCGAATAATTTAAATATATCCAAGACAGTCATGACAAATGGCTAAAATTAATTTTACCAAAGAAGACATTCCGACCTCGCCAACTAAAGTAGTCAGCTCCATCAATGAAGGCATCCCATCCTCATTAGCGAGTGGCTATTCAAACTGATTAAATCATGGTGCAGTTTTGTCACGATCCCTCGGATCATATTGTAATACAGGTCTACTACGATCTTTTGCAAATCAAGGGACAATTACAACCGTTCAAGCTATAAAACCACTTTGAATAGGTGGATAAAGGGATTAGAAAATCAATTCCAGATGATCATACAGAGAGAGTTCTAATTCAACTAAAATTCTCCTCTGGATAATCAACAGAAGTAAAAAGGGTCGCTCTGATTATACTTCCATTATCACACTCCCCAAAAATTTCGATTGTAATCCTCTTGATTAGTAAAAAAACATACTGAGTGTTACAATTTCCAAATATCAATAAAATTTTGTTTTATTTTTGCAATGGCTGCATTCTCTAATCAAGTTACAAATGACAAAAATAAGTTGGTGACTCTGTTGGAGAGTCAAAAGTCTGTCATATGGCAATTCGTGCTGTAATCGGTAAGGTGGCTATCAATGCCACTGTTAACACTTTGGTGATTAGTTCAACTAGGAAAAGTATGAAGAATTTCTCCATACCAACTCTCTCTTCAACAAATGCAAGAACATCTTCCATTCGGCGAGGAGGGTCACCTCGTAGGGAAGACAACATGCCTCGGCATTGCAACAAACGCGGTTCATTGCAGAACATTATCCCGAGTCCATATACCTAAGAAGACTGACAATATGATCACATCCTCAATAATTCATCAACGCACTTCCACTAGTACGATCCCGCCCATTACTGATATGAGATCATCGATCTCTCTTACTAACCAGTCTGCTGCCTCTCTCAGTAATAGAGAGCGAAAGCAAGCATTTTACAAGGCCATCATTGCCAAGCAGATGGCTAGAAAGAAAAATATGGCTATAAGTGCCCCAAGTGACAATAAACTCCAAAGCAGTGCAAAGAAATGTCTTGAGGCTAAAGCTTGAGTACTAAGCAAAGTCTCAACCTCCATGCAATTGATGTGTTAAATTTACTGCAAGCATACAGTGTCGGTTGTAGAGCTAACATGTCGTTCCCATAGGGATCTAGAGTGTTTTACAATCTTACTAATCCTATTATCTTGACGAGATAACTATGAGTTTAGATTGATGAGATTTGCAATTCTAATTAGCCTAGGATACGAAATCCACTAGTTCACAACCAAATATTATCTATTCGTCTTCCTTCTTTAATAACAATCTTATCTTTTAGTTTAAATCCTACTTAAATTATTCTAAGTATGGACTATCAAGTGGTGTACAAGTATAATCCATAAAAGAAATTACTTTTTATCGAGATAAATTAAATCGTTAGATAATTTAACCAAAATGAATAAAAAATAACAACTCCAAACCCTAACTAAGTATAGGCTATCAAAATATTTAAATTAAGCATAATCTATCAAAGTTCTAATCTACGAGTTCTTGTATTTTTATTGTTTCATAGAAAAATCCTATCTTTTTTTATTTTTATTTTAGAAAGAATACAAATAGATTAATATAAGGTTGATCCCTAGTTTCATCTACATCGTAGGACTAAACTAATTAGCTACTCATACTTCTAATTATAAAGATCATATTTTTCCTATAAAGCAATTAAAGTTTTACACTTATAAACAAGATAAATCTATATAGAAAGCAATTAGAAGAAGATTACCTAAGAAACAATGATGAGCAGAAAATGGTACCTCTGGAGTCGGTATGGTGGTCGTCACTCCTTTAGCAAAATCCTAATTTTATTTATAATTACGAGTATAAAATTACATCATGAAAATCCCTAGTTACAAGTATACGACAAATATATAGGCTTCGGAAAATCAAACCTTAATCTGAGTACAATGAGAAACCACAAAATTATATCGAAGCCCCCGTAGAAAATTCACTCATATTGGGCCCCATGGAGCCACCAATTGGCGGCAATTACCGCCAAATACAAGCAAAAATATGGTATCTTGGCCCAAATTTTCTTCTGCATTAGTCTCTAGTCTTTTGCCTTTGATCTGAATTACTGTATTGAATTTTGACTCTCTGCAGCATTATGGTCATGTAGCTTTGCTCAATTTTAACACCTCTCTGGACTTGGTTTCCTAATCCGGCTCTGAGGTTATTCTATCTCTTGTAGGAATAGGTTTACTTGAAAAACACACTAAAAATACCCAAGTATATTATTTAAATACAAAAAATAGATAATATGGAGACTATAAATATGCAATATATGATACTCATCACACCCTCACACCTATCTTTTGCTAGTCCTCGAGTAAAACCTAGACCTAAAACAAAAAAGAAAAATCCTAACTAACTTTTGCAGGAATCGCAGTTGCACTTAGCACGTGCAACAAGCCGTTAAACCCCTATGTTACCCTAGTGGATGAGTGGCGTCTCGTGAGGGTTTGCAGTGAATGTACCCACAAAATTCGTGAAGAAGTTTGATTAAGAAAATAAGTAAAGAAAAATAAGGATAACAAAAAATCAAGAAAAATAAAAGAAATTTATACAAAAGAAAGAAAAGTCTTTTTTATTTGGTATTTTACTCAATTAATCTCACTAATATAAAACTCAAGAACGCATTTAGATTATCAATTTTCAAATCAAGCGTCATATCAAATACGTTTATCATTTTAATCAAAAATTTAAATCATATCTTTCAATACCTACTAATAGATAATTCATTGGCTTCTATACATCTACGTGCACGTGTGATAGTCTATTTCGGCCTTGGACTCCAACTCTAACTCATGTCTAACTCATGATTCATCTCCTCTCTCTAAACAATTTTTTTTTGTTTTGTGAATATTTCACCTTTTATGCGAATATTCACGCTTGCTTAAGCGTACAGTAGCCGATTACTCTGACCATAATATTTTTTTTATTTCTGAGGCTATTGCCTTAAATACCAGGCTCACCCCTTTTTTTCTTTTCTAAAACTATTGCCTTAAATACCAGGCTCACCCTTTTTTTTCTTTTCTGCGGCTATTGCCTTAAATACCAGACTCACCCCTTTTTTTTCTTTTTTTATTCTTGTTTCAAGAGAGAAGACTACATAATCGTTATCATCTTTATTCTTAACCTAATAAACTATTGTGAAGTAAAAAAATAGATGTATACTTACCTCAAAATTACTATTAGCGATATTTATATTTCAGTTTTTAATTTTTTTCATAAAATTTTTAGTGTATCATCCAATCTACTCTCCTATCAAATTTCAAATCTAAATTTATTTTTTTTGTAAATTTATAAAAAAAAATAATTTTGTTTTTTTAGTTTTTTTGAGTTAGTTATTCTAAAAACTACCCAAAGTGTAAAATAAAGAAACTAAAAAAAAAAATCTAAAAATAAAATAAAAATCCTAGAATAAAAACTAAAAATCCTAGAAAAACACAAATAAAATAAAATAAAATCTCCAAATCCCACTCCCCGCACCTAAACTTGTGTATACCCTCATACACAAATTATTGGCATCGTCCTCTTTGTCTCCTACTCGATTCTCCCAGTGTACGACGTGCACATGCACGACTTGTTTCAATCGATGCCAAGTTTTCCCAATACCACACCAGACAATATTAATTTGCTAAGTGGGATCTGCTGGTAGGTCATGGTCAAAGAAGGCGCCATCCTCCTCCTCTTGTGTTAACTCAGTGGCATATATGTTTTCATCAATCATGTTTCTGCTCCAATCCTCTGGAGCAGCGTGATGTCACTGATATGTGTTCTACGGTTATGGACACACGTGAGGGTGCATATGCATCAAACTCTGCACAAGACATAAATCCACGACACAATTGTGTAATCAAATACGGCAAAGGCAAACTAGTCCTCGACCACATCTTAGCATCTATAATGGTGTCGACTAATTGTGTGCACATACAAAAATGAGTGTCCTGACGCATGATGCAATCAACAATGTGTAATGTGGGTGTGTAAAATAATGACATGTGTGTAATCTCCATTACATTAGTGTTGATCCAGCGGCAAGTCGCGTGTACGTTGCAATAAAGTGTCTTTCTGTTGATCCCTCTTTCACGTGTCACTCTGCAATTAGGACCCATCCGTGTAAGATATTCCTCAATTGCGCCTGGGGTTTGATTAGCAGGGTGAAGGAGGATACCGGTAGATGTACAGATGGCCACTGCATGTACTTCGTGGATTTCTCCACGCCAGTGGAGTTTAATGGTTTTGCGATTCTCTGAAATATTGAATTTCACAAAACTTGCATAAAACTCCTCTACCAAGTCTGAAATGTAGAATGAATTAGGTGTGTATATTAAGTAATTCAATCCCAAAATTTCTATGGTGGATAAAAAATATACCAAAAATGCAGCAAAAATCTCACCAAAGTATTTTTCACAAGCAAACCGTGCCATTGGATTCTAATAGAGACCATAAAGATTATTTGAATTTAACGATAAATAGAGAATTCCAAAATCTCACCTCCTCTGAAGTTTCAGGGGGAAAATTCACAAGAATGCTGCTATTTGGCGGCTTTGGCCACTGATTGGCAGCAGAATTGGATGAACTGGGGCTCGACCACTTGGAGGAGGAAGTTGAAGGTGAGATCTACTCTCTAGTCACCTCTGGTTTGAGCAAAAATGGAGAAATCCCTGCGGATCTGAAAGTAGCATAAAGAGACAATGGGGAAAGAAGATGACTGCTAGGGTTTGGGTTTGGGGCTTGGCTAGGGCTGATTGTATATTTATAGAGATGCAAATTTCAACTAGCCCCTTCCTCCTCCATATATTACTCTGCAGCCCTCAACTTCTAGTATACCCTGTATTATGTTAGTCATACACAATATACAAAATATACATCCTAATATACAAATGAATACATGCCTCTACGCATAAAGTGAGTCGTGAAGTATCACGACCTCTGCATTATTGCTCGCTCGAGTCTCTAAAAACGGTTTTAATCTTTGACCATTCACTTTAAATAAATTACTATTTTTAGGGTTCTCGATATTGATTGCACCGTGATGGTGCACCGCCCGTACTATATACGGTCCATTCCATCTTGACTTCAATTTTCCAGGGAATAAATGTAGTCTCGATTATATAAGAGAACTTTTTGCTCTGGTGTAAATGAGTTGCGAATAATCGCATTGTTATGAAACACTTTAGTCTTCTCTTTATAAATCTTAGCGTTCTCATATGCAGCCCTTCTAATCTCATCAAGCTCATTAAGTTGAAGCCTCCACTGCTCGCTGGTTTTTTCAAGTTTAAAGTTGAGGAACTTAATAGCCCATAAAGCCTTATGCTCAAACTCCACCGGTAAATGATATGCTTTTCCAAATATCAACCGATAGGGAGACATACCTAGATTGGTCTTGTAAGCGGTACAGTAAGCCCATAATACATCCGCTAGTTTATATGACCAATTTTTTTTTTTGTGTTGCACTGTCTTCTCCAAATTTAGTTTGATTTGGCGATTAGAAACTTCCACTTGCCCACTAGTTTGTGCATGATACGGTGTAGCTAACTTGTGGGTAATGGAATATTTTCGCATGAGTGCCTCAAATGACCGGTTAGTAAAATGGGTACCGTTATCGCTAATGATAGCTCGAAGAATGCCAAATTGAGAAAAGATATTCTCTTTTAAGAACTTGATAACAACTTTGTTGTCTTTCTATTTTGTGGCAATTGCCTCTACCAATTTGGAAACATAATCAATAGCGACTAATATGTATTGGTTTCCAAATAGTTGGGTAACGGTCCCATAAAATCTATACCCCATACATTGAATATTTTGACCTCAAGGATGGGTTGCAGAGGCATCATATTGCACCATGAAATTTTGCCTACGAATTGACATCGTGTGCATATTTTGCAATATTCCACAACATATTTAAAAATAGTTGGCCAATAAAAGTCATTCTGCAACACCTTTTCAGTCATTTTTCTGGGACAAAAGTGTCCTCCGCAAGCGAGATCATGACAAAAGGAGAGGACACTATGCATCTCATTGTCAGGTATGCATCGACGTATGATCTGGTTTGGACAACATTTAAATAGATATAGTTCATCCCAATAAAGAATTTTACTTGGGAAAAGAATCTATATCGGTCTTGCTTAGACCAATAGGATGGAATCTCTTTGGTCACAAGATAGTTCACAATGTCAGCCAACCATGGTTCACACGTTAATACAAGCAATTGCTCATCAGAAAATGATTCATTTATAGGGCAAGAATTAGTTGGAGCGTTGGGTAGGCGAGACAAATAATCAGCTACTAAATTATCAACACTTTTCTTATCTAATATCTCAATATTAAACTCTTGTAACAAGAGGATCCATCGAACGAGCCTTACTTTTGCATCTTTCTTAATTAACATATATTTCAAAGCAGCATGATCAGTGTACACTATAATTTGTGATCCAATCAAGTAGGAACGAAACTTTTCAAGTGTAAAGACGACTGCCAGAAGCTCTTTCTCCGTGGTAGAATAGTTCAACTGGGCATCATTGAGTGTTCTACTTGCATACTAAATCACATGTGACTGCTTATTAATACGTTGTTCAAGGATAGCACCGATAGCATGATCAAATGCATCACACATAAGCTCAAAGGGCAGACTCCAGTCTAGCGCATGAATGATAGAAGTGGTGGTGAGCGCCTTCTTGAGCTGCTCAAAGGCTCTAAGATAATTAGGTGTGAAATCAAATGGCCCGTCCTCGGCCAGTAGATGTGTCAAAGGCCTAGCAATTTTGTTAAAGTTTTTTATAAATCTTCTAGGGAACCCAGCATGACCAAGGAAGGAGCGTATATGTTTTACTGATCGCGGAGGTGGAAGATTCATGATGAGATCCACCTTGGTTTTGTCAACCTTGATACCATTCTTTGAGATGACATGCCCTAACACTATGCCATTTTTGACCATGAAATGGCATTTTTTCCAATTGAGTGTCAAATGTTTCTCATGACAACATGTGAGAACTAATTCTAAATGATGCAGACACTCTTGGAATGAATTTCCAAAGATAGAGAAATCATCCATGAAAATTTCAAGAAATCGTTCAATCATGTCGGAGAAAATACTCACCATACACCTTTGGAATATGGCAGGTGTATTGCATAACCCGAAGGGCATATGTCTATATGCAAAGGTGCCAAATGGACATATGAACGTAGTCTTTTCTTAATCCTCCGGAGCGATGAGAATTTGGTTGTAGCCAGAGTATCCATCTAAGAAACAATAAAACTCATGTCTGGCTAATCGTTTGTAATACCCCAAAATTCGAGCTATCTGTATTGTTCTCTTGAGACCAGTAGTGCCGAATAAATTGACCGAAGTCAATTTTGGACACCAAAATAATCTTCTACGAACGTAACTTAAAATCCGCAAATCCAAATGACAGTCGGCCTTTGCGATTATTATTTTTGTAATATTTAGGATTTTTGGAGATTTTTCTTACAAGGCCAAAAAATACTCCCAAATTGCTGATTTAATAATATTAATTATATTAAAATCATCCTTCTAATTACTTCAAAATTTCGGTTTATTTATTCCGAATATTGAAACAACAAACGGATAATTTTGTAGCGTTTCTCTTGTTGAGCACTATGTCCTCCATTAATTTGGTAGCATTCGGAGAACATTACACGGAACCAAAATTACTAAATTATTAAAAAAATTAATTAATTAATAATTTAATTAAAATGGGATTGAGCTGGCTGCCTTGCAAGCCACTGCCAAACATGGGTGGTGGCCGCATGAAAAGCCAATTGGAAAAAAGAAAGAAAAAAAATGAAAAATAAAAACCCAACACCCACTCTCTCTCTCACTCTATCCTCTTCTCACCCTCTCTCAATCTGCACTAACACAACCGAACGGAAAAAAAATGAGGAGAAAGGGGAGGATTCGGGAAAAATCGAAGAGATAAAAGGGAGCCTGATATAAGTAACACACTTCTCTTCTTGATTATTTCTTTTTAATCATATAATTTTTACGTTGATTATATTTTTGCAAATTGCTTAAATGTTTGCTATTTCGTCAAATTATGTTTCGATTTGGAGTAGAAATTTTATTTTTGATATGAGGGTGCTCCTGTTTACAATTATGTTCTTTACAATAAATTTTGCAAATAGGTAAACAAATAAAATAAAATAAAATAAAAAGAAAAAAGAAGAGAGGAAAGAAGAAGAGGAAGAAGCAGCAGCGATAGAAAGAGAGAGGAGAGAATTTTGTGGGCTGGGCTGAGATAAGAGAAAGAAAAGAAAAAACAAAGGAGGAACTGGGCCTGGCCCTGCCCAGTAAAATAAAAGAAAAAAAAAGAAAGAGAGTATTGGACTTGGATTGGGCTTGGGCCAGAAAAAAAGAAAAAAAGACAGGGCTGGCCAGCCCAGCACAGTAAAAGAAAAAATTAAATTAAAAACAGTAAGTTTGGGCCTAGACTGGACAGAAAAGAAAAATGAAAATAAAAATAAAAATATGATTAAGTGGGAATTTAATGGGCTTAGACTTAATGGATTAAATAATTGATGGATTTGACTTATACCTTAATTAGGAATAATTGATGGATAGAAATAAAGTGTAATAATAATAATTATTATTATTATTATTATAACAATAATAAATAAATAGATAAATGAATAAGTGGCAAATTGGGCTTAGATTTTAATTGAAAATTTATCAAAAAAATATAAATATATATGATTGAACTTGAAAATGAAACAATTCCATAAGTTTGGGCTTAGAAATAATGCAGTATTATTATATGATGTACTTGGTTCACAAATTGAGCATTGATTGGTATTGAGAACTGAACCAAATGATTTAATCAATTTTGATAAATTATATTGTGATGTAATTGTACCCTAAAAATTTTAAGATGACACGGATATCTAATTCATCGTGTTATAAGTCATTTGCTCTGATATTACAAATCATGTACTATGATACTACATGTCATGTGCGGTCATGAAAATACAAGTATGTTATCATGAAAAAAAATATATTATTAAAGAAGGGAAAGGAAAATAAACAGTAAACGTAAAATAAAATTATCATGTGTATAATGTATTACGAACACAGGAATGGGAGAAACTATATGATAGATAAGAGTCATATCGTATAAGTAATGATTATAAGTTAAGGTCAGGATTCTTTTACTGCAGCGGTCTGGATGATTACTGGATCACCAATTTAAAATTAATACCTAGAGTTGTATGATCGTTACTATAAAATAGTACGGAAATTGATTGTTATGCCTAGCAGCATGTCATGATTTAGTGCCATGAGCATTGAGGCCAGGTCCCGGGTATGCACGGGCACTTATACAATAATAGAGAATAGCACTATTTTATCTATTGATACAGTTTCTACAATTAAATTGGATGGTGACTGAGACCAATAGAATGTAGGATTAAATAGATAGAGCAGTTATTATCATGTTTGTTTATTTATTTATGCATTTATTTATACTTGCCTTCATATTTAATTTATATGTACACGAACAACACTAACATAAACATGCTCATGCACACTGATATTCCTGTACTATGATAGTACACAATTTTTCTTTTAAATGTGTTACTTGTTGGGTTTAATCCCCTGGGTTTTGAACCCAGATTTGGAAGGTGAAGGGGATCCAATCCTGACGGAAGACCCGTAGTTCTTTCATTACTGGATTCAACCTATGCTGCGAATCTCTTGTAGGTCATGCATTATCTACTAAATGAATTATATACTGCACTATAAATGGACTTATCCCCTTTATATCAGTCATACTCTAGCCTATGGCTTCCCTATGTGGTTTCAACATTGATATGAGTGCTTCCTCCTGAGTTTCAATCAAATTTACAAAGATAATGACTAGTAGTATGTCGTGTTTACCCAAGAAAGCATACTTGAGATGACTCAGAAGGGTCTTCATCTCAAGCTCAACTGGACACTCAATAGATGGTCGTAATTGAACTCGTGGTTCAGTCATCAACGGCTTAGGTGGAAGTTTTCATCGAGTGGAAGACACATAACTAGATGACTCATCGAGCGTATCCAAGAATAAGCTCTCATCAACTAAACCATCTAGCTCATCAAAGAATTCCTCCTCTTGGTGCTCACTGGACAACCCTTGGATTATATTTACTTCTAAGGGCTCATCATATGGATCACTCGGTTGGGGCCCTAGATTGAATATATTCAAGTCAACTGTCATATTTCCAAAGGAAAGTCTCATCGATCCACTCCAACAATTAAGAATAGTTTTAGAAGTGGCCAGGAATGGATGCCCAAAATAACTGGGATACAATATTATGGATCCACAATAGGTTGAGTCACAAGAACTATGAAATCGACTGGAAAAATAAACTCTCCAATCTTAATCAAGACGTCCTCAATCTCTCCCATAGGCTTCTTCACAGATCTATCGGCTAGCTGTAAAGTAATCCTTGTAGGTCTCAACTCTTCCAATCCTAACTGCTGGTACACTGAATAAGGAAGTAAGTTGATACTCGCTCCTACATCTAGTAGAGCCCTTTTGATCACTGTAGTTCCTATGGTGCAGAAAACAGTAGGACATCCAGGGTCTTTGTACTTCATAGGTACAGACTGAGAGAGGATGTTAGAGATATTAGCAGCTAGGAAGACTTTCTTTGGAACATTGTTGTTCTCTTTTTTGTGCATAAATCCTTTAAGAATTTTACATAAGTAGATACTTATTGGATTGCATCAAGAAGAGGAATATTGACCTTAACTTACTTGAATAACTCAAGGATGTGCTTAACCTGTGGAGAATTTTTCTTCAATCGATTTGGATAGGGAGCCTTCGGCTTATAAGTATGATCGATAGTAGGATCAGATTTAGAGAGGTCAGACTCCTCTGTCGTGCTAGTGGGTGGATGCTAGGATGATGATGAATCATGAGGTGATGATAGAATGGTGGAATCAGGGAGTGTATCCTGTTGTACATTAGGAATAGAATCAGGTGGCATGACTACATGATTGTCAACCAGCTTGCTAGAGTGAAACGTGTGAATGGCATTAATTTGGTTGACATGCGACTTATTGGAGCTAGAGGAACTTGCATTAGGGTTTGTTAAGAGTTGACTTGAGAAAGTACCCCCGCCACGTTCACTCATTTAACTCGCTAATTGTCCAACCTGCTGCTCTAAATTTTCAATAGTTTGAGAGTTCACGAGCAGGTGCTGATATTCTTTGAATAAAATCAATTGACACTTTCATGAGATTTTGCATATGTGTGTCAAGGTTGGACAAGGACTTGAAGAGATTTTCAATACTCTTCTCAAGTGACTGGAGTCGCTTTTTTTATCATTGTTAGACCCCTGTTGTGGATGTGATTGGTAGTGTGCAGGCGGTCTGTTCTGGTTGTTTCCACGATTTGAAACGTTTGGGTATTGATAAACACCCACATTTGGTCTTAAAAACTGACCATTGGTTGGAGGCTGCATGTTAGGGGCTCCCTGATATTGCCCTTGACCCCAAGAAAGATTTGGATGATTTCTCCAACTAAGATTGTATGTAGGAGCGTATAAATTATTCATGGGTCTTAGATATAAGGTGTTTGTCTGTTCAAGTGTTAGACCCATGGATTCACTAACAGTGGACACTCCTCCAAAACGTGATTTGGAGTTCCACAATTAAAACATGTGGGACCTTGTATTTGATTTACTTGATCCATTGGTGGAGCACTAGGAGTCTCCAACGCCTCAAATCTCCGAATAAGGACTGCAATCTTAGTTTCGGCAGCTATCGAGATGTCGATACTATAGATCCCACTCTTATTTATAGATGTTGATGCATTGGGTGTCTCAGCGGGACTTTCTCACTACATAGTTTCCACGATAGGTTCTCAAGGAAGTCTCACACTTCATCCTTATTCTTTCTCATGAACTCCCCCTGACATATGGACTCAAGAAGAGTTTTGGAGGTGTAATCGAGTCCTTCGTACATGATTTGACACAACCATCACTTTTTTATCGTATGGTGGCGGTACTAAGCTAACAAATCTTTGAACCGTTCTAAGTATTTCTAGAAGGGTTATCCCGAGGCACTTGACGGAATTGATTAATTTGATTTTGATTTTTTGCCGCCTTGTGCGTGGGATAATACTTCTTAAGAAACATTGTAAAGAATTCATCCCAACTAGTGATTGAATCAGTAGGCATACCGTACAACCACTTCTTGGCGTTATCTTTGAGAGCGAATGGAATGAAGCGGAGCTTAATTGCATCCTTCGACTAGTGCTGCAGTTTAATTATCACGCACACTTCTGAAATTCACTGATAAAGAGATGCATCCTTAGAATCAGAACCAGTGAATTTAGTAAGCATGCTAATGTACTGCGGTTTTAGTTCATAGTGATTACCCACTGCGTATGGGAGTTTGATGCATGATGGTAGTGATGTGCGCAATAGTTAACATCGATTCTGAAGGATCGGGATCGGTTGGTCTATCTTATCTCCTATAAACAAATCTGATCTCAATAATCGGCCAAATTGATCACAGGTCTAATGTGGTATGAACTAACGACTGTGAATACGTGAGTTTCCTAAACTAATGTAAGAAGTGAGGTGCGGTGAAAATAAAATGGTGGAAGAGATATGATAAAAAAAAGATGTGATTCCTACTATTCCTAGTGTATTTTTTTTATTTTTTTTACAAAACCAGATAACCAAAATACAGAACTGGAAAATATGGGGTCAGAATTCACATGGGCTGCCGCTATTTGGCGGTTGTTGCTACCAATTAGCGGCAAAACCATAGAGATTGTTTCTCTGGTTTCTGCTACGCAATTCTGCAGCTCCTCTAATCCCTTTTATCTTCTTGTATTTGCACTTTCTGGTCTCTGCACACTCAACACACACTGTTAACCCATAAAACGCTAGAAAAAGCAAGAAAATACCGTCAATCCCCAGCAACAGCGCGAAAAACTTGATGTGTTAAATTTACTGCAAGCGTACAATGTCGGTTGTAGAGCTAACAGATCGTTCCCACAGAGATCTGGAGTGTTTTGCAATCTTGCTAACTCTATTATCTTGACGAGCTAACTATGAGTCTAGATTGATGAGATTTGCAATTTTAATTAGCATAGGATACAGAATCCACTGGTTCACAACCAAATATCATCTATTCATCTTCCTTCTTTAATAAAAATCTGATTTTTTAGTTTTATTCCTACTTAAAATATCCTAAGTATGGACTATTAAGTGGTGTACAAGTATAATTCATCAAAAAAATTACTTTTATAGAGATAAACTAAATTGTTAGATAAATTCAACAAAATAAATAATAACCAATAACTCCAAACCCTAACTAAGTATGGGCTATCAAAATATTTAAATTAAGTATAACCTTTCAAAGTTCTAATATACAACTTCTTGTATTTTTATTGTTTCATAGAAAAATCCTATTTTTATTTTTATTTTAGAAAGAATACAAATAGATAAATATGAGGTTTATCCCTAATTTCATCTACATCCTATGACTAAACTAATTAGCTACTCGTACTCCTAATTAAAAAGATTCTATTTTCCTATAAAGCAACTAAAGTTTTACATTAGAAAGCAAGATAAATCTATCTAGAAAGCAATTAGATGAAGATCACCTAAGAAACAATGATGAACAGAAAATGGTATCTCTAGAGTCGGTATGGCGGTCGTCACCCCTTCAGCAAAATCCTAAGTTTATTTATAATTACGAGTACAAAATTACATCATGAAAAACCATAGTTACAAGTATACAACCAATATATAGGTTTCGGAGAATCAAACCCTAATCTGAGTACAAGTGAGAAATTACAAAATTATATAAAAGGCCCCATAGAAAATTCACCAAGATTGGGCCCCATGGAGCCACCAATTGGCGGCAAATACCGCCAAATAGCAGCAAAAATATGGTATCTTGACCCCAATTTTCTTCTGCATTAGTCTCTACTCCTTTGCCTTTGATCTGAATGACTGTATTGAACTTTGACTCTCTGCAGCATCATTGTCTTGTAGTTTTGCTCACTTTTAACTCCTCTATGGGTTTGTTTTCTTAATCCGATTCTGAGTTTATGCCATCTCGTTGTAGAAATAGGTTTACCTGAAAAATACATTAAAAATACTCGAGTAGCATTATTTAAATACAAAAAAAGATAATATGGAGGCTATAAAAATGCCATATACGACATTTATCAGCAATCCCCTAGCACCAGAAGACCTAAATCAACAATGAACAAAGTTTCTAAATTGAATAGAGTTCAGAAATTTGGTGAGTGTTGATTATCAATTTACTACTCAAGCGAAAACATCAATGGAGATCACTCCAAAACTAGTAAATGCAAGGCTAGGATGATATCTTCCGAAATATCTTTTGCCCCACCATCAACCTAAATCAACAATGAACAAACTTCCTAAATTGAATAGAGTTCAGAAATTTGGTGAGTGCTGATTATCAATTACTACTCAAGCGAAAACATCAAAGGAGATCACTCCAAAACCAGTAAATGCAAGGCTAGGATGATATCTTCCGAAATATCTTTTGCCCCAACATCATATTTGAGAGAACGTCTCAGTCATATTTGTCGGTCCCGACAAAACTCATTGGTGGCAAGAAACCCACTAGCCAGACTGACTGCGATCTAAATCATATACTTCCAAGTGCAAGAGATGGACAAGTAATACAAGGGTAGTAACCCAAGATCGTTCTCTCGAGAATCATTTGTTAATTGTGTAAGACTAGAATAAATTACGGTACTAAAATTAAAAATAAAGATTGGATTTTTTTATAAACCAAACTCAAATTAAAGATGGAAAATTTACTAATATTAAAATTGTTTGTCAAATGGATGTAACTCCCCCATAGGATAATTTACTGGATACACTCATATTGTTTTTTTTTATCTCAGTTATATAGATCACATGGCCTTCCTACAACCGAAAAATAATTCAATTAAGCATAAAATGAATACAGTTGTGAACATTGATACTTTGATTTATTTCTCCCAGTTAATCCTATATGAATTTTGAGTTTATCTAAAATGAATGTTCAAATCTAAGTATGCACCATGCCTAAAGAGTTTACAGTATATTAAAAACTAATCAACGTATATGTCAAACTATAAAGCATCAAAGACTCAAAATCATATTTAATCTATTCAAAGATAGTAGAGAATCAAAGATATCAATTTCACATAAAACAACTATAACCAATAATCATATAAGAATAAATACTAGTAAGTCATCTAATGTTTGTTATTCCATCTAATCCAACTCAAAAGTTTAGCCACTCATACTCATCATAATCATAAATAAAGAGAAAAAGAATTCTTTAATCGATTCCTATAACGAGTACAAAAACTAAATCTTGAATCTAAAACTCTATATTATCTCTCTTCTGTTGTTGTATCATATCTTGATTTGAATTACATGGTTATTTATAGCTTTTACAAAACCCGAATAGGAATTCTATTTACAAGGAAACTCTTAATTTCCCTAAAAAATTCCCAAAAAACAACTCTGGGGCTATGCCCTTCAATAGACCTATCGATGGTTGCTCTCGGGTATGATCCCAGTTGATGCCCATCGACGGTATTATGTATGGCTTTCAATGGCCATTCATAAAAATGCACAGTTCTGAGCAGATTTTTAAGATACGTTTCGATACTTCAATTTCCTTGCATATAAAATCCTACAAAAATATTAAAAAACACTAGAAAAACATCATAGTGAGAAATTTGATTAATAAAAATATTTTTTCAATAATTTCTTGTATTAATCAACAAAATTTGATTCTTGCACAAAATAAACTAAAAATATGACACTTTTCAACTTGAGTTTTACTAGTCCCTAGCAAATCTAAAAACTAAAGAAAATAAATTAAAGACCTAAAAAAAATCTAACTCACTTTCGTAAGAATCATGATTGCACATAGCATGTGTAACAAGTAATTAAACTCCTGAGTTACCCTAGTGGACGAGTATTGGCTCGTGAGGGTTTCTATTGATGTTGCCCACAAACATCAAGAAATGTTTGAGATTATGGAATAAATAAAAGAAAACTAAGGATAAGTGTAAAATAAAAAAATAAAAAATATTAGTATCATATTAACTATTTATACTATACTATTACTATTCTTATATTTTTTGGGGGTTTTTACATATCGGTCCTTTAAACTTTTAAAAATTGAATATTAATCCTTGAGAACTTCATATTTTGATTTTAGTCCCCCAAAACATTTAAGTTACTTTACTTTAATCTCTCCGTTAGCTATTCCATCCAAATAAACGGTGAATTTTAATTTTAATATTTAAGAGCTAGAGAAAATGATAGATGTACCATCATTTAGTGTTAGCCTTAGGTCTAAGGTCTGTTCTCCATCTAGTTTTGAACGAAGGGGTGAGGATCAGGGAAATTGACGTGTGGGGTGAGGCAATCGGGGAAATCGGCGACACGTGGGGTGAGGCGATCGGGGAAATCGTCAGTGGTGCGTCAAGTGAGCGATCAGCAAGGCGTGCTTGATTGGGAGAAAGGCACTGAAAGGGAGCTTGAGTGAGGAGAGGAGGGCAAATGTCTATGTTAGAAAGGGAAAATTTGAGGAAGTTCTGAGGTTATTTGGGTGTTTGGAGGAGGAGGAGGACGATGAGGAGGAGGGGAAAGGTGGGAGCTCGGTGGAGATGAGGCTAGAGATTAAGGAGAAGGAGGGGGTTAGGGCTAGGGATGTGAGGATGGGTGAGTGGATTGGGCTGGCGAATGCAATCGAGGGATATGTTCGAACAAGGTATTTATTTTAGTAGTTCTAATATCGGAAATGCTTGTGTTGTCGTTGTTTATGGGTAAAGCTAGATGGAGAATTAGGAAGGAAAGAATGATTCGTGCATAATGATGGAAAAATATTTGAAGATTTCGTCATGCATAAGCATTGCACTTCGTTAGTAAACTCATTTTTCTTTTGTAAAATTGAAGCAGGCATGTGCTAGTTAAGTATCAAAGTTTTCATTTTGGTGTTTAAGACCCCATGTATTTTTTTTTGTGATATTTATGATGAGCTCATTTTTGCAGCTTGACTAATAAGCATGATTCATACTGTGCAAATACGAGGCATATTGAGCTCATATCCCTAATATGATTGTATATCGTTCAATATTTGTTATTCAATATGAACTCCAACACCCAATGCACACATACATGATATCCAATATTTAAAACCTTGCTGGAAATCAAGAGACTTGGGAAGTCTTGTTTTTCGATTAGGTGGTCATGTATTTTACTACCTTTGAAGAGAGTATCAGTGGGTGCATTTGAATTTCAATAGATAACTAGTATCATTGTTTCATAGTAGTATTTCCAAAACTAATAAATTAAACATGAGTTAGATCTTTATATCATTGTTTCATTTTGCTCGTGATTCTTTGGCTTTTATGAACATAGGCGTGAGATTGCATTGTGCATTGTAGGTTCTAAATTTACATCCAATTTAGAATTCCTGCAAGGGATAGATGGAGCTCTTTCAAAGGAGTCCTCTGCCACAACAAATAATATTCTAGAGGTAATTGCAGAAAAGCTAGAAGATGTTGTTATCACAAAAAATAAAGAAACAAATGATGTTTCAGAGATGACTCTGAGAAATGGGAAGATATGGTTATCATAGAAAATAAAGAACCAGATAAAGGGTTATTAAAGTCATCCAAATGCAAAACACAAGGTAATAACAATATTGACAAAGTGTACAATAAAGATGCGGGTTTCACAAGCAGTATCATCTTTGGCAATGAGTTCGATGCAGCTCTTCCAAAAACATGCGATGAGTTTGATGGGAGTTGTACTGTACTAAAATACCTGTCACGCCCCGCTCCCGATATACGGTATACAAGCACGTGTAACAGGTACCGGCAACATATTCAGTTTGAATATGCTAAAGCCTCAATAAATTTGCCACAATAATACTCAGTAATTACGATAGAAAAATTCAACAAAAGTTTGACTTTTCATTTATTGGAATGAAGTTTAGATACAATTGAAACAAAATATAATAAAATTAAACAAAAGGAAGAAGGGAATCTCTAATCCGTTATGAAGCTTCAATATGATGTTTAAAGTACACCAGATCCTGCGTCAGTTTTGACGTGTCCATCGGTAAATCTGGGCATGCACACCCAGGTCGTCAGATTGCGACCAAAATAAAAAACGCAGAAAGAATTGAAATATAGCAGTTATATCCAAACATAATAATAATACAAGTTTTAGAAAATATGGAATGAGATGTCTGTAATAATGATGTCAATTAATTTAGGTTATCTTAATGTCATTTTAACGAAGTCAATTCTATAACAGGGGCATTTTTGTCTAAGATGTCATGTAATTGGAAAAGCTAACTGATGGGATACAACTGTTTCGATTGTTTCCTGTACAGACCCAGGAAATGGTCACAGGATTGTCCGGTGCTGAGTCGGACCTGCCGTCAGGCAAACAGGAATTATAGTCAGGTATGATCCAGCAAATCATCACGCACCCATGGTGTGCGAAATATTCAGTTGTACAACTTAACAAGTTTACAACCGAAACAGAGTATATTTTCATCACTCAGTTTCTCCCCCAACCCAGTGTCATTTAAGTATAGTACATGCATGTCTAAATTCTGAGTATATTGATTATATCAGGTACATATTTCAATTGAATTTTGTTAATTTGTTAACAGCATGATTTATAGAGTCCGTTCAGTTTATACTTTATTCAATAAATCACAATTAGTTATATCTAAGAGTCACTGATTTGAGACATCATGCTAATTTTTCTTATACAAATATTACTTCAATTGTATCATCTAAATTTGTTATTACAAATACTATTTCTTTATATTGTTATAATTTAATTTGTAGAAGCTAAATGTGTAATTACAAGTGCAATCATTGACATGTATGTTATTTCTTTATGATGTTAGAAATTAAATGATTATTTGTTAAATTACAACATGTAGTTAGATTTTTAATAAATCAAGAAAAAGGCTATAATCGTGGAAACATACTGTTTGTGATATCATTCTATATCGGTGTCTAGAAAAGTTTTGTATGTTGGTTCTCTAATTAAGGAACGTGCAATGCACGGAAAACCTCCCAGCATTCATACACTGGCCTGGCCGATATCTGTATGATATCTCAAATCAGTAAATTCTTGATATAACCAATTGTGATTTATTGAATAAAATATAAAACGGATTCTATAAATTATGTTGTTAACAAATTAACAAAATCTAATTGAAATATTGTACCCGAAATTCAATATACAAGTTATGAAAACCAGAATTTAGACATGCATGTACTATACTTAAATGACACTGGGTTGGGGGAGAAACTGAGTGATGGAAATATACTTTGTTTCGGTTGTAAACTTGTTAAGTTGTACAACTGAATATTTCGCACACCATGGGTGCGTGATGATTTGCTGGATCATACCTGACTATAATTCCTGTTTGCCTGACGGCAGGTCCGACTCAGCACCGGACAATCCTGTGACCATTTCCTGGGTCTGTACAGGAAACAATCAAAACAGTTGTATCCCATCAGTTAGCTTTTCCAATTACATGACATCTTAGACAAAAATGCCCCTGTTATAGAATTGACTTCGTTAAAATGACATTAAGATAACCTAAATTAATTGACATCATTATTACAGACATCTCATTCCATATTTTCTAAAACTTGTATTATTATTATGTTTGGATATAACTGCTATATTTCAATTCTTTCTGCGTTTTTTATTTTGGTCGCAATCTGACGACCTGAGTGTGCATGCCCAGATTTACCGATGGACACGCCAAAACTGACGCAGGATCTGGTGTACTTTAAACATCATATTGAACCTTCATAACGGATTAGAGATTCCCTTCTTCCTTTTGTTTAATTTTATTATATTTTGTTTCAATTGTATCTAAACTTCATTCCAATAAATGAAAAGTCAAACTTTTGTTGAATTTTTCTATCGTAATTACTGAGTATTATTGTAGCAAATTTATTGAGGCTTTAGCATATTCAAACTGAATATGTTGCCGGTACCTGTTACACGTGCTTGTATACCGTATATCGGGAGCGGGGCGTGACAATTATGTAATGAGTTTTGTTGTGAACAACTTCATGAAACATTATTGTCATTCGTATGTTTTATGGTTTGAACAACTTGTTGTTGAAGCTCTTTTGTGATATGGAAGTTTATGTAATGAGCTCTGTTGTGAACAACTTTTTGAAACAAATTGTTGTTGAAACTCTGTTGGATATATATATATATATATATATATATTTTGAGCTTATTGCATATGTAATAGTTTGAACAACTTGTTAAAAAAATTTTATGATATGGATGCATTTGTCAAATTAGATGTGTGTTTAATCTAATGTCAAATTTTCTTCAAACTTTTGTGATATGGATGCATTTGTCAACTTGCTGAAAATCTTTTGCAGGTACAGTCTGAGCTTTGGACTGAGAATAGTTCTTAGTCCAGAACTAAGAAAACAGTTCTGGATGGAGAACTATTCATAGTCCGTGACTGAGAGCCAGTTCTTAGTCATGGACTTAGAACTGAGTTCTCAGTTAATAATAGAGAGAGAGAGAGAGAAGAGATGAGTACTTCACACAAAAGTTTGATTAAAAATTATAACAATTATAGAAATAATAAAAAACTACATGATAATTTTGATTACAATGCTAATTACAATCATCACATCAATGATCTTCACCAATTTCATCACCTTATCCATCTTTTTCTCTATAATCACAAAATGATCTTCTATTTTCCTCAAACCAAATCCTTGATTGTTGGCATCTTCTACCCACTTGAAATATTCACAACCTGGATTTTTTTTCCCTTGTATGCAGCGCAGCCCCAGAATCCAAACCCTGATTTGGGCCTTGCCGGCATGTCCACATCCGAGTCGGGAATCCACAACTACAAAGCTCTACATTACCATCCCTAACATGGCTTGGATTTATAGATCACTTGCTACTTGAAGAAGCCATACTTCACAAGATGAGGGATATAAGGTTAGGAAACAATAAGAAAGAGGGAAGAGAGAAAAATTAGGGTTCTTGAGGGGAGAGGTTGTGAGAGAAAGGGAAAGAATGGAGAGGGAAACGCAACAAGAAGAGGAACAGAAGAGGAGGGAAATAGAGAAGGGAGGGAAATAACTGAGTTTTCACTCCCTTCCAGGAGTATAACAGAAATTTTGGGCCAAAAAATTAACTTGCCTAATAGAAGTGACCCAAAGGAACTAAAGTGAAGTGACTTAAATGTTTTGGGGACTAAAATCAAAATAGGAAGTTTTTAAAGATCAATATTCATTTTTTAAAGATTTAAGGGACTGATATGTAACCCCCCCTTTTTTTGGTTTTCACTTCTTTTCCATAGCAAGGTAAACTAGAGATACATAAACAGATATTCTTGTTAATCCTAATAACTCACTTATAATCTAATACTCTATATATCTATCTTGATCATTTAAATCATATCATAGATATACTTTATTTTCAATTATCCTATTCTTTGCACTCTTGTGAGCGTGTAAATAAGCCTTGTTAAGTCTCAAACTCTAATCAGACTTAAAGGAACCCTTTTCATATATATGCATATATTTGTTTTTCCATTTTTTTCCTCTCTTTTTTTTTCTTCATAGACACTTGCTTTTATGTGAACATTCATGCTTACCGAGACACAAATGTCTAGTTACTCAATTCATGACTATAATAAAAGTCCATAAGTATCGTTCGTGTGAATAAGCACTAGTACGAGGCGCACGAACCCAACTACTTAACACTTAGTTTCTCTTTTATATATATATATATATATATATATATATATATATATATATATATATATATATATATATATATATATATATATCCAAAGTATATTGCCTTAAGTACCAGGCTTACTTCGTTTTTTTTTTTCAATTTTTTTAAACATATATGATAGATCTCCCTTTTTAAGTTTTCTCTTTGTCATCAACTCTTCATTACTTATTGAGTAACTACATAGACTGCATAATAGATTCTAATCTTAAGTATCCATACATCTTATTGTCGGATTTAAAATCTCAATAAAGACTATATAAAAACTATTATCATATAAGTATCAAAATTAAGATATCTATCTCATAAATATGCAATGTAAAGTACTTCTAGTCTTACGTTTTTACTTCAAAGAAATGCAAATTTTTTTGAAATTTTTTTAGACTATGTTAGTTAACTATATTACAGTAAGTCCAACTTAAATTATGCAATATCCTTAGTGCATCAAAAATATAACTATGAAAGTAATACACTAATAAATAATATAAGAGGTTAATGCTAGAATACACCTGGTTTTGTTGGTTCTAAAATAAAAAACTCACTCCCATTTGTACTCGATATTAATGACATTTCAGATGAAGACCTTTTTGTAACTTTCATCTTTGATACCGACGGAACCTAATGGTCTCCTAGCTCGTCCTTTCATCCTCATCTTCAGAAATAGGGAATTCTCACTAGCCACTTGTCTAAATACTCTAGTGAGTAGTCGATAATGACATTGTTGACAATGCCCAGTTTAGGCCTGCTTATCTTCAAGTATGCTCATTCTCACAGTGGAGGCATTTGACATCCTTATAATTGACTCACTTATTGTGTGGAGTGTTACTTCATCTGGTCGGGTTGCCGCATCTGCTGCATCTCATTGTTCTTCCCCTTGTTTAACACATTTCTGATCATGTTTTCCATGACCAGCCGGTTGGGCAGCAACATGTTGTTGCTCGTGTTGCACCTGCTGTTCTTACTGGGCGTGTCAGGCACTCATGCTTCTTCGCATAGTAGTATCCATAAATAGTTACTTAGGAGGTTCAAATGTATCATATCATGCAAGAAAAACTCCATTATTCATGCAAATTTTTGTAATCAGAGAAGGCAGAACTAAGTGAGGCTTCACCATTCTCGGATGTTGGATACACTCATGGACTTGACCCATGCATTGAACTATCGCGAACTACATGATCATACGACATCGAATGCGTGCCTTTCCAAAATCATGTTTAATAATACTACGTCTCTCGTTTATAGTTCCACTATTGAGGAGGACGATAGTATGTTATATTTACTATAGAGACTTATCAAGACTTACTTGTCTGACATAGCCAACCTTCAAAAAGCTCTCATTGAAGGCAATATCACTTAAGTCCTCGCCAAGCTCTTTGAACTGGCGAGAGCCACTTGGTATCTTATTCACAATGTCTACAAAAGAAGGGTACTCCTCAGGCACATTGGGTATATGGAGTGTCCTTACGTTTTCTTCCTTTGTGAATGCTATCTCCCTACCTTTGACAATAGAGTATCCATAATTATCTCCCATCGTTGGTTGCAAATTGGCATAAAACTCACGCACGATCTTATTGCATGTCGGAGCTTGTTGATATCTTGTGTATGCTTCCAACTCTGAGGCTAGCATTGGTGTTCTGAAAGCCAAATTTTAATCAATCTTGAATAATCTGCTGTTTATGATAACCAAAGCTTGAAATCATCGTACTTCTCTAAGATCTTTTTGTTTACTTTTGCAATTCTAGTTCTTTGTGGAGAAGATGAGCCAGAAGATTCTACTTTTGGCCTCTTGGAAACTATCTGCTTCTTTGGTGCCATTCTACAAAGATTAACCAAAAATATATAATTTAGAGTAATATTAATTCAAAAATCTATTCATGAATTTTTTTTTTCTTATAATTATCCTATTTATTATTTTTCTTTTGGTTAATTTCTTTCTCTTTATTTTATTTTATTTTATTATTATTTTTTATATTATTTTAGAATTAACTTTATCCACATAATTTTATGTTTTCCCAGTTTCTTCAAAAATCAACAAATTCCATTTTAACGTGATTATTATTTCATGAATTTGAGAAACCATAGTTACACTAGCAACCCATGAAATATATTGCTAAAAAGGTGAGATTGTCACCTTTTCTAAAAAGGTGAAATTTATTAGCATATTATGACAATAAATCCATAAAATTCGTCAAAAATCTTCATAACTCTACCAAATCTACTATAAAGTAAGGATCTAATTTTGATTCACTCAAATTCGTCCATATAAATTGTAGATTTAGCATCTACTTTTCATTAAGAACAAATCAAAGAAAAATCAAAGGGGAAAAAACTTGCTTGTAGATTGATGAGAATTTGAAAAGAATTACATGGGAAGAGATTGGCTATCAAAAGGAGGGATTTTTGGACGTGGTCGCTATTGAAGGAAGCTAGGGTTTTTCTTTGCGGAGAAAAAAAAAACTCTTAAGATCTATTTATAGATATCCTTCCCTGCCAACGGTTGTTGACGGGCGCGTCGATGGCTCCTTCGATGGTTGTTCTCAGCTAATTTTTTTTCTTTTATAGTGGCCGTCGTTGATAGCAGCTTTGACCGCTGCTTCGACGGCGGTCGTTTGTCTGATAATTGTCAAGCCAAGTTTTTAAATATTTTTTAGTTAGTTATTGTTAGCCCCTAAACTAGGTTATTTCTAATATCTAGTTGTTAGTTCTTAATTCTAAATTAAAATTAGTTCCTAACTGTAAAGTTAATATTAATTAAAGAATTTTTTGTTTGTTTTTTTGAAAAGTTTTTAAAGAAAAAGAAAAGAAATTTTTGAAAATCATTGAAATCATCATAAGTATCATAAGTAAGTTATCTTAATAAGCCACCCCCAACTTAAAATGCACATTGTCCTTAATGAATCGATATATCAATTTAATTAATCAAGAACAAGTAGAAACTTAAGAGAGAGGAGTTTAGAAATTACCTCGGTCTGGTACTCATGATGCAACAATCTGCAAAACAAAATTGTTAGTACATAATATGCAATAATATACATAGTGTCTTCATTTAGTGTGTACCAATGAGATGTCGGAGGATCCCTAGATCGTGAGATTCCTTCGACTTCTTTAGAAATTCCATGTAGTGCTTTAATTGTTTCCCATTTACTTTGAACGTATGACCATTCTTTGGATTTTCAATATCAATTGCATCATATGGATACACAGTTTTAACTATGAACGGTCCTGTCCACTGTGAACACAATTTTCCTGAAAATAGATGAAGGCGTAAATCATATAGAAGCACTTTGTCAGAAGGATAAAATTACAATGTATGATATGATGATCATGCAGTATTTTCATTTTCTCCTTTGAAATGCATGACTTGTCGTATGCATTGCGTCTTATCTTTTCCAACTCATTTATTTGTAGCTATCGTAATGGGCCAACTGAATTGGGATCAAGATTCACTGATTTAATTGCCCAATATACTTTATGATCTATCTTCACAGGCAAATGACAAGCATTTTCATAGACTAATTTATATGGAGACATACCTAAGGGTGTTTTGTATGTTGTACGGTAAATTAATAAAGTTTCGGTCAATCGAAATGACCAATCTTTGTAAGACAGATTGACCATTTTCTCAAATATTTGCTTGATTTCCCTATTAGCTAGCTCAACTTGTCCATTTGACTGTAGATGATACGATACAGAATCTTGTCCGTGGTATGATATTTTTTCATTAAATTTTTAAATCTTTATTACAGAAGTGTGAGCCCCCATCGCTTATTATTACTTTATGAACTCCAAATCTCGACAATATGTATTCCTTTAAAAATTTAATAATAGTTTGTTGGTTATTATTTCTACAAGACGCAACTTCTACCCATTTTGAGATATAATCCACTAATACGAGGATATAAGTATATCTATTAGAAATAGGAAACAAATCCATGAAGTCAATGCCCCAACAATTAAATATCTCAATTTTAATTATGGGTTTTAGAGGCATATCATTCTTCCTAGTTAACGCTAGTAGTCTCTGACAAGGTTTGCATCTTTTACAGAATTCATATGCTTATCTAAACATGGTAGGCCAATAAAAACCACATTGTACTATTTTGGTTACTGTGACCCCCACATGCTTCTGTATAATAAAGGGCAATAATACTTTGAATCTCGTCGTCAGGCACACAATGCCTAATGATTTGATCTGAGCAATATTTAAATAATTACGGATCGTCGAAAAAGAAACGGTGTACCTCGTATGGAAATCTTTATTTGTCTTGTGCACTCCAATGATTCGATATTTCTCCTGCAATAAGGAAATTAATGATGTCAGTATGCCACGGAGTTATTGTGATAGAAAATAGCTGCTCATCAGGGAATGAGTCCCTAATTAGTACCTTATCATTTTATAAGTTAGTCTAGAGTGGTGGTCTGCAACCACGTCCTCTACTCTCTTTTTATCTTCCATTTCGAGATCAACTTCTTGGAGAAATAAGATCCATCAAATCATGGTTGCTTTGCATCTTTCTTTGATAAAAGATATTTAAGTGCTAATAATCTGTAAAAATAATACATGTGAGCTCAAAATATATGAATAAAATTTATCAAAAACAAAAACTACAGTTAGAAGCTCTTTCTCGATAGTAGTATAATTTATTTGAGTATCATTAAGAGTCTTGCTAGCGTAGTAGACCACGTAGGACTTTTTATCTCTTCCTCCCCTAATACAGCTGCAATTGCATATTCGCTTGCATTGCACATGATTTTGAATAGAAGTGTCCAATCTGATGGTTGCATTATTACTTGTGCATGTTGATTTCAGACCTTTCCTAGCTTATATCTTGACATACTAATTAGTATCATATATTGTATTTTTTCTCCAATATTTTATCTATTTATGTATATAAATAAATGTTACTCGGGTATTTTTTTAGTGTCTTTTTCAGGTAATCCGATTCCTACAAGGAGATGACATTAAATCATAGCCGAATTAGGAAATAAATCTTATAAAAGAGTTCAAAGAGAGCAAAACTATAAAATTAAAATAGTTTAGAGAGTCAGAGTGCAATACAGTCAGGAGAATCAAAAGAACAAGACACAAGACTTGTACAAGAGAAAAACCTGAAGTCAACTCCATATTAGTGCTGCTATTTGGCAACATTTTGCTGCCATTTGGTGGCACAAAAGTGGGCCCACATGCTGAATTTTCTTCATGAGTTTCGATATAATTGTTTAGTTTTCAGTTGTATTAGAATTAGGTTTTGATTTCCAAAGCCTATATATTCGTCGTATTCTTGTATTCTAGGGTTTTTTTATGAAATAGTTAATATAAAGTTTGTACTCATTTTTAATTTAATAAAATTAGGATTTTGCTGAAGAGATGACGGCCACAATACCGGACTCCAGAGGTAATTCTCTTTGCTCTTCAATTTTTCCTTAGTTAATTTATTTTAATTGCTTTCCAGTTTAGATTTATTTGCTTTCTAGATTAGATTTAGTTGCGTTCTATGAATAAAAATTTGATTTTGCTTGTTAGAAATATGAGTAGCTAATTTAGCTTAGCTCTAGGATGTAGATGAAGTTACTATTCACCAAGTAATTACTCTCTAGAATTTTCTTCTTAAATAAAATAAATAAAAACATGATTTTTCTATGAAAATATTAAAATACAAGAACTTGAACATTAATACTTTGATAGCTTATACTTGAATTAAGTTTCTTGATAGCCTATACTTAGTTAGGGTTTGGAGTTATTGGTTTTCATCTTATTCAAAGAATTATCTAATGATTTAGTTTATATTTATGAACAGTAGTATCTTTGATGAGTTATACTTATACACCACTTGATAGCTCATACTTAGGGCACTTTAAATAAAAATTAAAACTAAAAGATCACCTTTTTATAATAGAAGAAGATAATAGAAGTAAGAACATGGTTGGAAACTAGTGGATTCTAGATCCTAGGCTAATTAGACAACTCTCAACTCCAACTTAGAATCATTTGTTAATCCGTTAGACTATAGAATTAGTGAGAATGCAAAAACACCTGAGATCTCTATGGAATGACCTGTATAGCGCTACAACCGACACTGTACGCTTGCAGTTAAATTATCATATCACATACATTCCATGTTCGTGCATATGTTACTTGATATATGATATGATATACATGCATGCATATTTGTTTACTTATGATATTAATTGTACATATTATTCTTACTTGAAAATGATACCTCACACATGTGAATATATCATGTAACTCTCATACCAGCCAGTATTACTCTTATCCTTGCCAGTATTGATGTGTGTGTCATTTCATCTTCACTTTACTTACATGCACCATGTTTAATTATTCTGTTATTATTTGAACATGTTATTCTTACTTGGAAATGATATCTCCTACATGAGAACATATCCTATAACTTTTGCCAGTATTACTCTTGTACTTGTCAGTCTTACCGTGCATGTTGTTTCATATTCACCTAGTTATGGATACATATACCCTTATTATATATGTTACATTAATACTTAGCATTTACTTCATTATGGGTATGTGGGAAATAAATAGTGAAAGAAAACACGTATTGTGGGAGTTTCTTGTCTTGCTTGGGATGCATCCGCCGATTTGTGTACTAGCACTATCAGTACTTTCTTTGCTTAGCGGCAGACCGATTCATATAGAGACCGGTGTTTGAAACCGTGATCCTGGGTATACACGGGATTTTGGATTCTAGTTTTTGTTCGCATAGCGGCGGCTAGTTCGTGTGTCGTTCGGGTTTGTATTCATTTCTCTATATGCCTGTAACAACCTAATTCCGTCATAACTTACATTCTTAATATCAGATTAATCCCAAAGTGAATACGCTGTGTTTGTCTCATTTTTCTATATTTTTGTGATTTTCTTGAAATTTTTAATATTATCACTTAAAATAATATTATTTTAATCACTGGTGGGTCCTACACATATTTTTATTAGTCCCTCTTCTTTTGACTTATAAAGATAAAGTTTGATTTTATTTGGATTAGTTTAATTTAAAATTATATCTTTAAATAAGTTTAATAACATATTATTATTAATCATTTATCATATTCCTATTTTGTTTTTATTCACCCATACTTCCTTCACCATACTTGTCATTTGGTCAAGAATGACAAACCATCATGTTATCCCATATCTCTCATTTATTTATATCTTTTCTTCCCCTCCTTTCATTTGTTTTCTCTCCTTTATTTTTCATTCATCTTTTCCTTTTATTTTTTTCTACTCCAACTCAAGAGAAGAAAAAGAAAAGAGAAGAAGAAGAAAAGAGAAGAAAAGAGGAGAAAAAGAATAAAAAGAGAAGTTCTTTAGCTTCAAGATAGGCTTACCTTCCTTAACGTATCAAGGCAAGTAAAATCACATCCCCTCTCATGTTTTATTTCTAATTCTAATTGTTTATGGTTTATTTAGAATCTAGATTTGTTAAAACTTAAAAACATAATATCTCTATACAAAAATCTCTATGATTATTCTAGAAAAATAAAAATATAAATTTTTACACTTTACCTTATATTTATATATCGAATTTATCATTTTATTTATAATCTCTCATTCTTAAACTACAAGTTGTAAAGTTAAACTATATGCTTTATTTTTAAATTATAAAAATACTACCTTTATGAATATTCATCATATTTGGATATACATTTGAATTTTCCATATAAGTTCTTTATATATAATGCAATGATTTTTAAATCATTTTCCACTTGCCATTAGAACATAGGTATATATATATATATATATATATATATATATATATATATATATATATATATATATATATATATATATATATGTATGTATGTATGTATTCATAATCATGTTTTAAAACGAAGATTTCAAATAAATAAGTTTCTACATTAAATTGTTAAAATATTTCTTTCATACGAGTTACTATGTTAAGTCATAATTCTTTCTATACTAATCCATGTTTAAATATATACATATATATATATATACATGTCAAGATTTAACAAATTTGTTACTTCCATACTATGAAATCATACTAGAATTTAGAAAATCAATATGTTGTTAAACTAAGTGTTATAAAAGTGTTAAGCCTATTTAATTCCACCCACTTGTCTAATATGTTTATATGCATAATTGTATTGCGTGGTTTATATACATGATCATTATTTGTATAACACATTCAAGTATTTTATGACTATCATGCTTGCCTTAACATATACATACTAGTAACTTGTACAATATACATGAAATTATATATGTGTTTATATGTATAATTGTATATGCATGATTCACATATATGATCATCCTAGGTATCTTTATATCTTAATACTCACATACGTATTTATATGTATACTTGTATTTATGTGTAATTTACATACATGATCATTTTCATAACATTCATTCTAACATTCTATACTCCATCATACTTGCATTGACACATACATACTAGTTACTTGTACAACATATACGAAATTATGTCGGATTTTCATTATTAGTACATACATGTCTTGATAATGTCATGGATCCGGATTTGCTTGTTAACTTGATTTTGATATTCCATCATATTTACTTTGACATATACATACTAATTACTTGTACAAAATACATGAAAATATTCCGAATTTCTCTTGTTAGTATATACACATGTCTTGATGGTGCCATGGATCCTAACTTGCCTATTAACTTGATTTTGACATGGACCACATCTTGCTTGTTACTAGACATGTATATGTATTAATCTTGACATGATTAGTTTATCATATTCCGGATTGATTTGAATGTAATATAACTTGAAATCTTGGGTTATGGGAAAACTAAAGGGTGGACAAATATTGTATCGTGAAAAGTTTATGATAGGTTACGCAACCGAAATAGGGGCCCATCCGCGGGGGCGCCCTGGTGGTACTGAGCCATCATCTCTTGTTTAGTCCATGTTGATGAGACGACCGAATACTCAATATCGGTACCTGCTTGAGTGCTTAGTGGCACGGCTTGTTCAGCACCAGTATCTTCGCCGGGTCCCGGATATGCACGGATACTTTCACGATACGAGTCATTTCTTCACCACTTAGTTCAAAATATAAACTAAAATATGATATTAACTCAAACTTGATATGCATTAGTCTCCGTACTTGATATCGATCACATATGATAGGGATCTATTTCTTCACCAATTAGTTCACCATGCATGTGCATATGCTTTTTACATCAATTCATATTTTACTTGTTAGTACATATTGCATGCTCCTTACGATACGAGTCATTTCTTCACCACTTAGTTCAAATATAAAATAAAATATGATATTAAGTTTGACTTGATATGCATGTATATCCCTGCTTGATATTTTTATTTAATCATTACTCTTTCCCATACATGTGCATATGATTTTTACATCAAGTCATATTTAACTTGTTAGTGCATATTGCATGCTTCCTACGATAAGAGTCTATTTCTTCACCATTCAGTTCAAAATATTAACTAAAATAAGATATTAATTTAGACTTGATATGCATGTACATTCTTCCTTGATATCATTACTTGATCATTTAATATTTTCCACACATGTGCATACTTTCATATCCACACTCATATCTAATCTATTTGTTTATATTACGCGCTCCGTACTTCTTATTGTTTTACTTACCGGGTTTGACCATGAGCTCCCCCACACGCTCAGGTACTGAAGATGTGAGCGAGAATCCGTCACTGCATGATCCGTACTTTCTAGAGCAGACCGAGCAGCAATAGATTTATAGGCCTCTGCTTTTGTATTTTTGGTTTGGTATGTAACACCCATTTGGAACTTTATTTTCAACTTTTGTACCAGTATTGTACTTGTTGCTACTTA
Source organism: Dracaena cambodiana (assembly GCA_036321105.1). Lineage (NCBI taxonomy): Eukaryota > Viridiplantae > Streptophyta > Magnoliopsida > Asparagales > Asparagaceae > Dracaena > Dracaena cambodiana. The sequence goes on along the minus strand of JAYEPQ010000020.1, from coordinate 22,459,162 downwards.
TCTTAGACATGTATATCTTCTCTTTTATATGGCAGTAGACTAACCTCCAAGATCCTGGTAGATGACTAGTATTTAGTTCAATTCATTTCTGCTTTTACATACTTATAGGCCTCGTGCACGTCGACTTACACGTGCCCACCGGTAACGCACTCCGTTTTCGTATCCCTCCAGAAAATGGGGCGTTACAGAGTGGTATCAGAGCTCTAGGTTAATTTAGGATGTCTTTAGGACTGCTGCCATATATAAATATGTCCAAATTTTTCTTTAATATGAAATCTTATCTTGGCCATATTATTAGTTGATTTTCTATCTTGCCTTCTTCTTTTATCCATACAATATATATCTTTTGATTTTCCATGTATCTAGTCTTGTACTTCTGCTATTTGAGTCCTATTAAGTTGATTTGGTAATTATAGAGATTTATTCTCTATCGGCAATGTTACAGTCAATCATTAGAACTGTAGCAAGTGGATTTATGAGATACTCCATAGTTGATTTTCAACTAAAATCATATGCTTTTGTCGTTATGAGTCTTATCTATTGGCGTGGCAATAATTGATCTGTAGGCAATTAGTGCAGTTATTCGCAAGGACTTTAATAAGTGAGACTCGTGATATTTTTTTTTTCCATCATATAATTTTGATTATTTATCCCACTAGTTTAGATAGTATGACAAGTTAGTTTTCAACTATATTTTGATTGGAACTATTTTCTCAATAACCACATTCATATCAATTTATTGATATCTTATAATTCCAATCAGTTAAAAATTAAATTTCGAGGACGAAATTATTTTGTAAGGAGGGTAAAATGTAACAACCTAATTCCGTCATAATTTACATTCTTAATATCAGATTAATCCCAAAGTGAATACGTTGTGTTTGTCTCATTTTTCTATATTTTTGTGATTTTCTTGAAATCTTTAATATTATCACTTAAAATAATATTATTTTAATCACTGGTGGGTCCTACACATATTTTTATTAGTCCCTCTTCTTTTGACTTATATAGATAAAGTTTGATTTTATTTGGATTAGTTTAATTTAAAATTATAGCTTTAAATAAGTTTAATAACCTATTATTATTAATCATTTGTTATATTCCTATTTTGTTCTTATTCACACATACCTCCTTCACCATACTTGTCATTTGGTCAAGAATGACAAACCATCATGTTATCCCATATCTCTAATTTATTTATATCTTTTTCTTCCCCTCCTTTCATTTGTTTTCTCTCCTTTATTTTTCATTCATCTCTTCCTTTTATTTTTTTCTACTCCAACTCAAGAGAAGAAGAAGAAAAGAGAAGAAGAAGAAAAGAGAAGAAAAGAGGAGAAAAATAATAAAAAGAGAAGTTCTTTAGGTTCAAGATAGGCTTACCTTCCTTAACCTATCAAGGCAAGTAAAATCACATCCCCTCTCATGTTTTATTTCTAATTCTAATTGTTTATGGTTTACTTAGAATCTTGATTTGTTAAAACTTAAAAACATAATATCTCTATACAAAAATCTCTATGATTATTCTAGAAAAATAAAAATATATTTTTTTACACTTTACCCTATGTTTATATATCGAATTTATCATTTTATTTATAATCTCTCATTCTTAAACTACAAGTTGTAAAGTTAAACTATATGCTTTATTTTTAAATTATAAAAATACTACCTTTATGAATATTCATCATATTTGGATATACATTTGAATTTTCCATATAAGTTCTTTATATATAATGCAATGATTTTTAAATCATTTTCCACTTGCTATTAGAACATAGGTATATAGATATGTATGTATTCATAATCATGTTTTAAAAAGAAGATTTCAAATAAATGAGTTTCTACATTAAATTGTTAAAATATTTCTTTCATACGAGTTACTATGTTAAGTCATAATTCTTTCTATACTAATCCATGTTTAAATATATACATATATATATACATGTCTAAGATTTAACAAATTTGCTACTTTCCATACTATGAAATCATACTAGAATTTAGAAAATCAATATGTTGTTAAACTAATTATTATAAAAGTGTTAAGCCTATTTAATTCCTATCCTTACAATTTAGTACCCACTTGCCTAATGTGTTTATATGCATAATTATATTGCGTGGTTTACATACATGATCATTATTTGCATAACACATTCAAGTATTTTATGACTATCATGCTTGCCTTAACATATACATACTAGTAACTTGTACAACATACATGAAATTATATATGTGTTTATATGCATAATTGTATATGCATGATTCACATATATGATCATCCTAGGTATCTTAATACTTACATACGTATTTATATGTATACTTGTATTTATGTGTAATTTATATACATGATCATTTTCATAACATTCATTCTAACATTCTATACTCCATCATACTTGCATTGACACATACATACTAGTTACTTTTACAACATATACGAAATTATGTCAGATTTTTCTTATTAGTACATACATGTCTTGATAATGTCATGGATCCGGATTTGCTTGTTAACTTGATTTTGACATTCCATCATATTTACTTTGACATATACATACTAATTATTTGTACAAGATACATGAAAATATTTCGAATTTCTCTTATTAGTATATACACATGTCTTGATGGTGCCATGGATCCTAACTTGCCTGTTAACTTGATTTTAATATGGACCACATCTTACTTGTTACTAGACATGTATATGTATTAATCTTGACATGATTAGTTTATCATATTCCGAATTGATTTGCATGTAATATAACTTGAAATCTTGAGTTATGGGAGAACTAAAGGGTGGACAAATATTGTATCATGAAAGATTTATGATAGGTTGCGCAACCGAAATAGGGGAGCCCATCCGCGGGGGCGCCCGGGTGGTACTGAGCCATCATCTCTTGTTTAGTCCATATTGATGGGACGACCGAATACTCAGTATCGGTATCTGCTTGAGTGCTTAGCGGCACGGCTGGTTCAGCGCCAGCATCTTGGCCGGGTCCCGGGTATGCATGGGTACTTTCACGATACGAGTCATTTCTTCACCACTTAGTTCAAAATATAAACTAAAATATAATATTAACTCAAACTTGATATGCATTAGTCTCTGTACTTGATATCGGTCACTTACGATAGAGATCTATTTCTTCACCAATTAGTTCACCATGCATGTGTATATGCTTTTTACATCAATTCATATTTTACTTGTTAGTACATATTGCATGCTCCTTACGATACGAGTCATTTCTTCACCACTTAGTTCAAATATAAAATAAAATATGATATTAAGTTAGACTTGATATGCATGTATATCCCTGCTTGATATTTTTACTTAATCATTACTCTTTTCCATACATGTGCATATGATTTTTACATCAAGTCATATTTAACTTGTTAGTGCATATTGCATGCTTCTTACGATAAAAGTCTATTTCTTCACCATTCAGTTCAAAACATTAACTAAAATAAAATATTAATTTAGACTTGATATGCATGTACATTCTTCCATGATATCATTACTTGATCATTTAATATTTTCCACACATGCGCATACTTCATATCCACACTCATATCTAATCTATTTGTTTATATTACACGCTCCGTACTTCTTATTGTTTTACTTACCGGGTTTGACCCTGAGCTCCCCCACACGCTCAGGTACTGAAGATGTGAGCGAGAATCTGCCACTGCATGATCCGTACTTTCTAGAGCAGACCGAGCAGCAATAGATTTATTGGCCTCCGCTTTTGTATTTTTGGTTTGGTATGTAACACCCATTTGGAACTTTATTTCCAACTTTTGTACCAGTATTGTACTTGTTGCTGCTTATTTTAGACATGTATATCTTCTCTTTTATATGGCAGTAGACTAACCTCCAAGATCTTAGTAGATGACTAGTATTTAGTTCAATTCATTTCTGCTTTTACATACTTATAGGCCTCATGCACGTCGACTTACACGTGCCCGCCGGTAACGCACTCCGTTTTCGTATCCCTCCGGAAAATGGGGCGTTACAATGCCTATCTGCGGCCGATTCGTGTGATGATTAGGTTTGTAAATGTGGTATCGGGTATACACAGTACACTCCTAGAACACGTAGATTTTACCATCATTCACTTCCAGATTAATAGAACAGAGAGTGCATCTTTTTTCCTGATCATTGTTATATTATGTATACCATATACTGCAAGATTCATGTTATGTTTTTCATACTATGTTACTTAATCATATAGTTTGATCATGTTATACTACATATACCAATTGCTTTATGATTAATGTCCTATTATGCACACCATGTACTATATGATTCTTATTAAATTTGCCTATCAGCTTGCCATTCGTTTGCATGGAAACTGATACCATATGATTCTTGTTAAAACCGCCTATTCGTGTGCCATCCGGTTCTCGTGGAAACTGGTACCATATGATTCTTGTTAAATTCGATTATTATCGTGCCATCTGGTTCGTGTGGAAACTGGTACCACATGATTCTTGTTAAATTCACCTATCCGCATATCCGGTTCGTGTGGAAACCTATACCATATGATTCTTGTTAAATTCGCCTAGCGGCGTGCCATTCGGTTCATGTGGAAACCGGTATCATATGATTCCTGTTATATTCAGCATATTTTGTTCGCTTGATCCATGTACGTCATGATTCATATTATATTTAGCATACTATAATCAAATTACATTTTGCATGCCATGTAATCCATGATTCAAGTTTTATTTTGCATACTTGTACTTCATGATCCATTTGCATACATAGTTTATATTGTTCCTACTAACATGCCACACTAATATGATTCTTACAGCATAGCACAAACTTGAGTTTATATACTTGTTTGGATTCTGATCCCAGAGATTAAACACCCAAGGTCTGCTAGCCTTGATTGTAGTGTTTTAGAAGGGAGAACCATCCCTCGAGGATCTATATTTTTAGGAGTAGGCCGAACAACATAAATCAGTTTCTTGTAGGATCTTCATTCCTTTTATGTATTTATCATTTTGATTAGTATTTGCATATGTATCATATTTTCTAGTTTTGTTCACGGTATCCAGACACTCTTGTATATATTCAGTATTTGAGTTGCTCTGTTCTGATAATTTACTTGACTTTGTATGAGCAACATTTTGATATATACATATTGCTTACCTTTCTATATACTTGTTTTTGGATATTGTTATATTTATGTTTGTGATGTTATGACAGATAGATTCAAATCTGTGTGGTATATCTTATATTTATGCGCTTCCATATTCTTACCAATGTTTGTGTTTGGAAAAAAAAAACAAGGGCCTCGTGCACTCCGGTATTGAGAGTGTCCATCTGTGATATCCTATCCATTATTGGGACACACTTAGGCCCACCTATGTGATTTGGGACGTCACAAAGAGGCAGGAGAAATTCACCGGGCGCTGCGCATGGGAGCAATAATAGTAATATGGTAACATTATGTATAATGTTTATATATGGTTGGATTAACTTACTAGTGTTGAGTTTCAGTGGATTAATTATGGACGGAACTGGTCCTGGCCTGTGCATTATAGCAATTTCGAGGCCACAACTTATATTTATAGCTTGAATTGGAAAATATATGTGAGATAAATTTGTAGGTCTATAAAGTATCTTTCTATCGAATCATAAATGAGCCCATACAAAGTTCTAGTAAAGAACTTATGGCAGTCTTTATACACCTGTATTACTACTGAATTAGTAGACTTGACATCCTATGTCAACTTCCATAACATTTTTTGAGTAGGATAAAAACTGAATCATGATTTGATTTCTATATGAAAGTTATAGATAATTTAATTACTTTCCCGATGAGTCACAAATGAGATAAATCAGAGTTCTACAATAATAATTATAGTTGTTTTACTAAACCCTTTCTGTTGTTGACGTGTTGGACTTGGTACTGCACATTCTTAGTATTTCCAGGCTACTTTTTATAGAGAAAAAGGTCGAATTAGAATTCAATTTTTTAAAAGAAATTATAGTTTAGTGAATTATTTTCTCAATGGATCTTAGATCAGCTCTAATATATATCGTACGAGGAAGATATTGTTTTTTTCCTAAAGACTATTGTAGTGGATTGAAACATGACAAGTATGAATATACTTGTGACATGTGCAATATGATGTGCAATAATCTCATATAAATGTAATTAAAATTATCAATAATCATAAGCATCCAATTCTAAATATGTTTAGACCTATAGCCATTAGTTTTTGGTTCTTTTTATTTGAAGGAATCAAATAAAGCATGAGGAAGATGTAACTGCTTACCATGATAGAATACTTGCCAATATGGAACCGGAATTGATCCTATGGAGCTAAAATCACCATAAATCAGTCTAGGATTGTTGGGGGAGGGTGGAAAAGGATTTTTAAGCTGCTGGAAAAATTCAGATTTGAATTGATAGTGAAATCTCAAGAAATATGGCTCAATAGATTTTATGGTGAATTATCTTAAATTTCTCATGCTAATTTATAGTCAAATTTTTATAAGAAAATCGAGAAAGAATTCAAGTTGGAGTTCTGAAGAGAAAATAAAGAAGAGGATGTGAAGGATTATCTGTGATTGGTTTTAGATTATTCTGAATTTGGTTATGGGGTTAATTGGGTGGTAGAAGAGGGGTAAAAGAAAGTTAGAATACCTTTGAACTTCCCTATATTTACAAGATTGCCATTGGAATAAATTCTATCACAAAAAGCCAAAGAATTCTACTAAAGATAAGAAGAGAAATATAAGTGTTTAAAAAAATAAAATTTAGCTCTAATTTATTATTTTAAAATGGTAAATTTCAAACATCAACTGGTCCGAAATAATTCTAAAAAAAATAGAGAAAATAAAATAAAAAGAAGTCCATCCTCTATGAAACATTTCTTGGAGCCTGGAATAAAAAATAAAGATTAATATACATAGTATCCACTGACATTAATATCCAAACTGATAGGAACAATACAGAATAGACCAATACAATATATAGAGATGCAGGTTGTTATAGTTTACCCACTTAACAAAAAAAATTATCCTCAAAATTTAATTAAAGATGACAGAAATTTATGAAAAGAATATTACATAGAGCTTGCATCCTCCTGGTATATGGCTGCAATAGTTGCTAGCTGAGAACTAATGCTCTTATTGCCCTTCTGATGTAACTGAAGTTAGAATAGTAGATCACCAAATAAAAACAGTTTTGAAGCGATTTCGAAAAAATAATGATGCTAATGGATGACTACAACTATTGGCGCCAAAGAATGAATCTCTATAATTGCCTTGCCAATTCAATAGAACTCAAGACAATAAAAATAAGTGATCAATGATAAAAACAGTATGCAAGGATATAATATGGATAAGAGGATATAGTATAAGCTGTGCAACTTCGGTAAAAATACTAAAGCTAAAGACGAACCATCTCTTAGAAATAAATAGATATGGGAATCAAAAAGGCAACCCAGGGATAGAATAATTAAATAAGTGATAAGTATAAATTCAAGAACATGACACTAAATAGGGGCAAGTATTAAAAGAAAAATAGTTAATGAAAATGTACAAGTGCACGTAGCAGAATTCTAAGATAGGTCAAATTCAGGACCAAATTAATCTAAATTACTTAGACTAATATGAATAACTGGGAGTTCTGATACTACTTTATAACATCCCATTTTTCCATATAGATTTGTAAAAGAAAAGCGCCACAGGGGCCACGTACAAAAAAATCAACATGCATAAGGCCACAATGCACTAACGACATAATCTAGATATCAAAAAAATGAATTAAAATAGGAAATAACTAATATGCTACACAAGTCATAAAAAGAAAAGAGCTCATTTTCATTAACATGACTGAAAGATATATACTAAGATTACTCATCTACCAAAAGGCATATTGCAAGCTTCACCTCTGACGTCTCATAATTATTGTTCTCCTCTGCTTTTCCCCTCTCCCTACTTCTTTAAGGTTGGGATAGTTAGCAACTGTTTGGATGAAGCACGGTCCTCTAACAAGCTTAATATTGATTTAACATGATATACATAGTTGCCGTGTATAAATAGATACAAAAGAAGTTATAGGTCTACAACGGGTAACATATAAAATGAAGTCTAGAGAAAATAGTGGAAGGCTTGACAGATGGAGTCCTGCATCTAATGTTGGGTCACTGCTTGGCAAGAAATATGGCTTGATCTGCAGGTGGTAGATAGATACCTTTGAGTCAATATTATCTTAGTGTTTGGAACTACACTCAGAGCTCAGAATCCAAGCAAGAAGAGAGAAGGAAAACGAGATCGTGCACAGTGAACATGAGCAAGTGTTCTACCATGAACATGAGATCCTACATGATGCATGTATAAATATTATGTAACAGGAACATGCAAAGAAGAGCTAAACACCATACAAACATGAGTAACAATAAATAAAAGTATGGAATAATATAAATGTGAGCATGGATGGATTAAACGTATATAAATATAAAGTTCAAGTTTAGAAAGAGTATTATTAATGGATTAATGTGGTGTCCCTGTCGGATTGGTCTTCTAGATTCGTAGTCTTATGGAACCCCACATGGCTCTAACTTAATTGTTCACAACATTTTAGTTGAAATTGATTTCAAATATAAAAGATAAACTTTCTAATACGGTACTTGATTGTTCACAATAAAAACAGTAGGAAGAACTGATATTGTTATATAACTAGTCTAGTGAATACTAATATTTTAGGCTTGCTTGCTAAAAATATTTAGTTAAACCTTTCAGCCAATCAATATTTCTTGTTAACTCGTTGGATTAGAGATTATGTAAGATTGCAAAACAATACTTTTCGCTTGCAGTAGAACGTAAAATTCACATTATAGAGCCCGAGGAAGCACTGTTCCTGCTCGAAGTTCTTTTTGACTCCATTATGTTGAGTCAACTAAGATCATAGAACTTGGAAGAGAGATCGAGTTGAACTCGAATAAGACTCAAAAGAATTTATGGGTTCCTCTAGAAATCCTTCATGTATACAAAACCTCCTGGCATGAAGTAGAAGATAAAGAGTTCATCTTTAAATAGAGTGTTGCCATTTAATTGATAGTTCAAATTCGAGGCACAAATCTTAAGTAGAATGCGAAAATAAACTCTATCGTAAAAAATGCAATGATAAAGTGTATCCTCGTGTTAGCATGCATGAACACACGAAGCTAACTGATAGCCTCACATCAGATTCAAAATGTGAAGTCACTGGATAGTGTATCATCCAAAGGCAACTTGATGTGGGATTCAAATCAAAGGATTTTACAAGAGTTCTCACAAAAGATTCAACAGTAGGCCTATGGGAGCTACTAAAAGTACAAATGCCTATTAAATCTTTAAAAGATGGATATCAAGCAGCAAAAACACTAAATTCGCTACAATGTTATGATGAAAAAGATGAAGAGTTTAAAATATTTCAAAATTCGTTATAAACTAATTACGATGTTTTGAAAGTTTTGGAGAGAGTCCAGTAGTTGAAAAATCTCGAGTTGTTTCACTGGTAGACTCCACATGAGGCTAAAATATAGCCTCGTCTATAAGCTTCAGGCACGATGCTAACCAAATAGCTTCATGTTGAATGCCAAACGCGAGCCTAATAGCCTTGCATCACTACTGTTTCACTTGAACTGAAACTATTTGAAACAGTTTTCAGTTAATGGGATAATTATCCTTTATCTTTTAACCATGAAATGGATAGTTTATCTCATCCAAATTTATCCTTGAACATGGAGTTTTAAACTTATCTTATAGGATATGGTTATACCCTCTTTTAACCTATAAATAGTCATAAGTGGAGAGGCCTATAAATAGCCAAGATAGGATAGAAAAAGAGACTCTTTAAGACTCTTTGAGACCTCTAAAAAAGAATATTGGCTCAAAACTTGTTTCGTCCAGCAAGTAGACTCTTGTGAGTTCATAGAGGATAGCTAACCACAATCTATTCCCCCATCTATAATCAAGGGTCAGCTCGTCATTGAGACATAGGAGCAAGTCTCATAGAGACAAAAAAACATCCCAACACTAAACAAAGAGACACACAATTTGACACTTCTCTCTCTTATATTTGCTCTTTCATCTTCTTTTGATAATTGTAAATCAATTTACAAAAATGGAAAGAATGGATTTTTTTTTTTTACGACAAATGGATAGATGTTTTAATAAGAAAATATCCAATAATATTTTAGTTTCTACTATTCTATATGGTGTTCTATGTAACCACATAAAATTGTTTATTTCATTTTTCTTTCCTTCAGTATGGATATCATATTGGTTCTAATTTACCTAATTGTTATTTAATTGCATCCTTATATTCATATGTAGCTACTTTCTGCATTATAGTTAGTCATAAAATTTGTCTCTAATGGTAATCATTTTACTATATCACAAACACAACTGACCTTAAGTGTTGTATATAAAAAATAAGCTCTAGCATCATGGAACTTCCATGACCAGAGGAGGTTTAGTCTTTTGCACATCTAAGTTCAAGAGAAGTACATTAAAAAGAAGTTTGAATGTTATTTCCTCCTCACTTTTTCCATTGTGCACAGTCCATAAGCCCAATATCCCGTTTTTTTTTTTTTTTTTTTGGTAACTAAATATGTTTCTTCAATGCTAAAGGCTACAAATACCATAAATGCCAACCTAACAGGTCATCTACATTATTCTAAATGATCGTACTGTGCCTTGGAGAATTTCCATTTCATGTATCATTGTGTGATTACTAACAGTCTACACTACTGCTATTCACATAAAGAATGCAGACAATCCATTTCAACTAGCCCTTTATTGTAAGCATGAATTAAGGATAAAAAGACAGCTTTCTTAACTGCATTTTTTTTATTTAATGTGGACATTTATGCAGTAATTATTTTTTATTTTACACATAGATTACTGTAGGAGCAAAGGATAACAACGAAATGTTATCAACTCTTTTACTGCTTCAGTTTATTTTTGTCGAGAATGGTTGCAATATCATTTTATTCTTACTCAAATTTGCACTGGATTGTAGAGCAACGATAACTTGGAATGTTGTATATTAACCTTATGTAACTATCCATTCTTATATGGATATATGACAAACTTATTAACTTCTTTATACTAATTTAGTATTCTATTTCAGTTTATTGGATTTCCATTATTTTATCCAGACACTCTTACTTTTCCATGAACATTTGCAGATTTATTTAACCAGAACATGAAATAACCATTCTAAACAATGGATTAAATTTATGACATTACATGAATTAATGGGGTTTCCAGAGAACTGGAAGGTAGAACTTGTACACACACTTTGGGAGGCAATTTATTTAGGTTGCACAGATGAAATTTAGAGACCTAACCATGAAAGTTTTTAGTGATTATCGGTCACCGTCCCCAAAGCATATGCTCACCTATTATTCGTGATTGAGTACATAGTGGTACATCTTGAGGCATTAGCAAGAGTCATGGGAGTCGTGGTCTTGGACATGTAAGAGACACTCTTAAAGTATATGATCTTTTTTTAGGTAGTTACAAACAAATTAATAAAGATGATATAATGATTGATACATAATATGCATGCAGTTCTCTTAATACCTTTATATTAAAATGACTCAATCCATTATTTGTGTCATGATCAAGATTTGATCCATAATGTTATCATGATGTATTTGTAAACATTACAGTTACTGAGTGAACCTTTCATTTTATTTGTGGTATCATGAAACATGCATAGTGTGCTTGCATATTACTTCTTTCTCTTTTAATGCACTTGCTATTTCGTTCTAACGATCCAGTTTAGTATGTCCGGACACTGTTGATTTGTAGGTAATGGAGGAAGAGGACCCACCATAGTTGAAATTATATTTCGAGGAGTTAATTGGTACTCAGTATGTGCATCTACTATGAGAGTGCTGTGAATGGATTTAGTTTATCCACTATCTCTTATTTCAATAAGAAGGAAAGTAATTTTTTTTTATTCCTATAATTCTTCCAGGCTTTTAGTCCTTAATATGTAATAAGAATTTAAATTCTCCTATATTCTTTGACTTGATAACTTTTCTACTGGAATATATTATTCTTTAATTAAATGATAACTTTTCATTATATGTGTGCATATGATGATGTGACAATAATATTCACTTGATTTATTGAACTTTTGGGCATGGTGTATTCAGTTTTGAAACGCCGTTAAATGCTATCCTATCTGTATTTTAGAATGCGGGACATTATATTGATAATTCCTTCATGGAGCAAGATGCAGGAGTGAAGAGGAGTGAAGAGGCAGGAGAAATTAACCAGGCATTGCCCGTGGGAACAATAATAGTAATATGTACTAAAACTAGATTAGTTTAGTACTTATAGGATTCATGGTAAGGCTATCGAACTGTTGGTTCCTGTAAAGAAGCGAGTTTTTCTCTGCATATGAAATGACATTTTGGTTGTATTTCGTGTCAACATTCTTCCTTTGACCAATCTATCTACAACATTTAGCTAATTTAGTCCATGGAACAATATCTGTTAGTCAGTATTTTCATCTGCCGATATTGCCAACAAGTATGTTATTGTAGAATCCTCTTGTATAGTAGGACAATCCAAGAGAGACTCATTATAGACCCCAAAATATGAGAATAGTTTCACAAGACAAATGAGATGAATTATGTTAATTCTATTTTGCTAGTTACATAAAGAAAAAGAAATAAGAAAAAGAAAAACCAAAAAAGATAATCCAGTCTCACTACTTCTGCTCATGAAAATGCACTTTTCCCAAGCACAAGGCTTTGTATATGCTAAAATCCCCATCTAACTCCATAAACAAACTCCAGCTATTCCACATGACTTGGTGAAGAGCCGTAGGTATGTTCCTCACATTCTCGCTTGGTACATTGCTTGACAAGGCAAATTCACATCCAAAAGAAGCCTACACATTGGACACTACGAGTTAGCATGACAGTTATCAAGTTCTGATCCATTCTGCCATTATAATTTACCTCACGTCACCCTTCCCATCGAGGATGTGCCTCGAGACAGTGAAACACACATCCAAGATTAACTATCTATAAGACTATATAACAAACTAGATTACTCTTTATCCCCCACTACAACCAAAAAAAGTGGCTCATAAGATTTCTGGCTCCATTCAGCATACCAGCGGATCATGGATGACACAGTTCTGGCTCCAGCAAACAGTTCCACCACTAGACTCCGCCACAGCCAACTCTCCTGCAGATCGTTGTTGATGTTCTATAGTATGCTTCTCGCAGACAAACCTCCAGTAATCGACCAGTTTGTGGTCTTCTGGTACCACTTCCTCAGGCTCCCCCACACAAAATATTGCATATGCATCTGCTGCATATCTACAAATGAACAAAAAAAGAAAAAGGAAGAAAAAACAATTAAGAGAAGACGGTAGCAAGAAGGCAAGAACTAGTCATGGCAATGTATGTCTCAATCCATAAAGTACAAAACATGATTAGATTAATCCACTCACTTGCCAACACCATGGAGCTGAGTTATATGAGTCCAGTCACTCTCCAAGTACTGCCATGAGAACCTCTTGATGGATCTGGCCCTCTTCCTCCACAAGCCCAGAGGCTTTAGCAACTTCATTAACTCTTCTGTAGAAACCATGGTGGCAGCTTCTGCATTAGGGCATAGAAGGAACAGATCGTCCAGAATTTGTTTAACCTGCATGAATCATAAAACAAAACCCATTTACTTTCCCTCATTCTCCCATCCAAAGGATACCAGAAAAGAACTGGAGATGGAAGATCATGTCTTGTCTCACTGTTAAATTTCGGAGAATAACACAAGAAAATAACTCCCATTTTTCAGCATCATAATTCTTTGCTAAAACTATGACCTTATTCTTTCGATCTGGTTTCGATATGGTTGTGTTGTTATTGCCAACTTCTTACAGAAGCTCTGAATTTGGTTTCTCTAATCCTCTTTCTTCTTTGCTACATTATACTTTTCAAAATCAAATTTTTATAAGTTCTCTTCACTGCATTAATCACCTGTTCGAAATCTTCATTCCATCACCAACTCTCGGTAGAGGGTAAGTTATTGCCCTTAGATTATCCAAGCACTTCATCAGGTACCTTTCTATCATAAATAGGTATTCTATTCCACATAAAATTAGTATCATAATTTATCTTGCCATTAGTTTCATTTATCGTTCCGTCCTTAAAATGCATGATGTTATTTTTTTTTTTTTTTTAAGTTCCACCATCAGATCTTAAGACTCCTACCTATTCTTATCTTTCTCGTCCATTTCTTAATTCAACTATCCAATACCATCAACCCGGTATAAGCTTTACAAACTTGGATGTTGTAACTTGTAAAATTAAGTTATCACCTTGAACACACCTGGTGAAATTCCTTGTGCTAATCCATCCATGTGATCCAAAGTTCTCTATTAGCAACTCTTGGACAATCCTATTTGTGAGGCATAGCAATAATAGTTTTTTGAGCTTCAAGCAACATATCTTAGCAGTTAATGAGCGGCATTGGCTTATGGGAGTATCCATATTCAATTTTGAGCTTCAAGATGCATGCATAAAATAAATAATAAATCCTAGATTTGAAATAATAATATTTATTAGTCTTAGTATTATCAAATGTATCTTATTTATCTGACATATGTAATCTCATTTTTTTAAGAGGAATGTTAACTAGATAAGTTACTATCTTTTGTTCATCAATTATTTTTCTAAACACTGTATACCCACTTCGTGTTGACTAGGTATTTTCCTTGCAATAAATGAGATTACCTTCTTTGCTGAGAGAAATTAAAAATTGAAGGGGGTGGAGAGACAGAGAGAAGCACCACTTAGACTTAAAAACAAATAGTATTCAAAAAAAGGGTCTCTACTCCTCATGTTACCACTTGTGCTAGGCTTCCTAAGTGCGATTTTTCATCATCAAGATCCTTTTATATACATATTATTATGTAAAAGTATTTGGAATGCCATACAAGCTTTAAAAATGTAGCAAAAACTGTGTCCATTCACACGTCGAAAAATTTGCTAGAATTTAATATGCATGTCCAGTCACACTAGGCGCACCGTAGAACCAACCGGGGCTTATCAAAGGTTAACAAGAATTTGATACGATTACATGTAAAAGAATCCGTTCACATGATTTATGAAGCGTTCTTGGAAAGAGATTTGCTAAAAATTTAACCATATTCTCTGCAATAAAATGCTAAGATGGCAATGGTGCATTTCATGGGGGGAAGGGTCATTTGTAGGATAGCTGCTTAATCTTGAGGTTAAACTCTCTCCCATCTTAATGGGGCAAGTTGGGAACAGAATTCTAAGTCGTGAATGATTTAGAGGGTTCACCAATGTTAATGACCACTTGTCAATCTAATGGCTTTTCAAACGCTGTTAAGTTATTGGCTGAGCAATCATAAGCAGGAGAGGTGCCTCTGTGAGGCCTAGCAACTGCGACAGCTATGGAGTTTGGAGTTTTTGTTTTTGAGGGACAAAATGTACATTTTACATAGTCAGAGCCAAATTGAAATTCCCAATTTTATTAAGCTGACTTTTAATTTGAAGATGGACCATAGATATTTGTGCATACTGCATATCTAACAGTAGGACTTGTATACCATGTTCGGATGTCACTCATGCCAAGTGACATCCACATCCATGTTCCCATATCTCAGGTTTCGGTAACAACTTAGTTATTTCAGATGATATATTAGGTAAATTTGAGTATGGAATCTTCTTTTTTTTCCTGATAATTTACTGTCTGCCTGTCAAATAGATACATGCTGACATGGTTCGATAATTGGTCATACTAGTCATGCGCAAATCAGCTCATTGAATAGATATTTAAAGAAATACTAATGGAACAAAAGTAGAGAAATACTAACGAAACAAAAGGCACCCTACACTGTTTTTTAGTCCATAAGGAACATAAGTTGTTATTATTTATACCATCTAAGTTCTGACAGACTATGCTTAAGATCTGAAGAACAAAGGTGAATAGAAATAATCTCCTTATGTATTAAGATTGGTTGTGGTGGAACTGTACAATATAATTAGACTTTTACTCCCGATCTCTTCATCTAATAAAATATTCAGTTAATTAGTACTGTACGCTTGGACATTTTAACGGAGGCTTTAGAAAATGGTCGGCAATAGACGCCTAGATGTCCCAAGTGGCATTAAATAGGATTTTGTAGGGATTGAGCTCTCACTGGAAGCGCAAGGAAAAAATTACTTTTGGTCCATACAAGCAAGTACATAGATACAAGAAACAACAGTGACAGTACATATAAATTTGTAAAAAAGAGATAGGATTTTGGAGGAATTGAGATCTCACTGGGAAGCACAAGGAATAATGTATTTTTGGTCCATACAAGCAAGTACATAGATACGAGAAACAACAGTGACAATACATATAAATTTGTAAAAAAGAGGGCATGATAATATGGTTATGTATGTTAACCATAATAGCATTACAATTGCGAGCTATAATAAGCTTTGATTAAAATAAAATTAATCAATTATTAAACAGCACAACTGAAATTAGTTTGCTTCCTAAGGTAGCTGATCGGTGATGAGAAGTCACCCTTGTCAACAGGCAAGGTCAAATTTGCAATAAGTTCGGGCTGACTGGAAATAAAGAAAGGGTTATAAAGAGGTAGAGGTTTCAAGTGTGTTTTTTCAACTACTGGCTATTAGGTAATCATATTGCAATTTAAAACTAAAATTTCCATAGAGTGACAATACCCAACACGTGTTTAGAATGAGTATATGCATCATGGAAAAGTGTTGATGCTTCATATCTACGAGACAGATACAAATGATAATGGTTAAAACCACTTGTTTTAGATTTAAATAATTGTCACGTTATTATTTTCCATCCATTCATCTACAAACTTAATAGTGCTATTCAATAAGATGAAAGAGGGGACCATATATTATACCAACTTACATGTGTGTCCATACATTTTATTAGTGGACCTAATACTTAAAGGAGAAAACCACGAAGCAGTAATTATACTATCCTATTAATAAATTGAAACTTAAAGTAATCTCACTAATACTATTATACTATCCACAATTGTAGAACTCCAAAGGGAATTTACAAGGAAATCTGTTCAGGCTCAGCCTAAAACATATCAAACAGTGAACAAAATACAAGATTCATGAAGTTGAACATGCAGAAGTAATAATGAAATCCAAAGCCAAAAAAACACTAGACAATCACTCAAACAAAAAAGAGACGAGCAAAAACAACAGATAACTAAGGATAAGACCTGAAATTCTATCTAGATACCAAAGATGAGATAAGAAAAAAAATAACGGACTAACAAAACAAACTGAGAGAAGCAAAAGTAGCTAACTACTAAAAATAATTAGTGCAATATCCTGGCCATGGAAACTTTGGAGGTATCACTCATCAAAACACCTTGAATCTACTGTTTATATGACAATCTGAATAGAGCTATAACCTAAGAAAGATGCCCCATACTAAGAAATTGATGGTGGCCTAGCCAGCACAAGATATTACTTAATTGGGGTTTTTTCAGATTGATTCCTCAAATCTTCCATATTTAGATATCGATCCTTTAATTATTTGATTTTCATATTAGCCCCCTAAAACTAGTAGGTTACTCCAATTTAGTTCTCCTAGCTAAGATTTGTTAAAAAGTTGTCTTTGACCTCTTTTTCACGATATACCCTTACCTTCAATTAGAACTAATGGATTAGGTCAACCACCTCTCCCCCTCTTCAATGAACCCTATTTCTCTCTCTCTTCCACTCATTGAAAAGAATTTCTCTCTCGCTCTCGCTCTTTCTCCCCTCCCTCTTCCCTCCTTAATAACTGAGCACCATAACTACCTAACTTCTACGCCCTAACTAGAGCGGACGAAACTTCCAAGGTGGATATAACCCAATACCTCACTATACACAATGGCTAGATTTATGCATTCTATGTGTATATAGGATGAAGATTGTCCTTAGTGCTTTGAATCCTTTCTCGGCCTTTCCTTACTCAAGGTAATTTCTCATTGTCTCCCGAGGAAATGGCTTCCTTGAGTGTCGATTATAAACCGGACGCAAGTGATAGGGGTGCCAGAATGGTGGAACTTTGCAGCTGCAGTTTGACGCCACGGAAGTAGACTTGTAGGCGAGGGGCAAACATAGATTGGATTTTTAGGGATGTGCCACATTCAAGGGTCAAAGAAGTCCAAGTTGTGCGCATTTCCGCTGGGTTGATGACTCGAAAAACGTAGGGGTATGACTCAGAAAATTTGAAGAAGACATCATGTTGCTAGATAACAAGATGGATCAGCTCCTAAAATTGATGAAAGTGCTTAGGTCTTATTTTACTCATTCATATTGTAAGGATTATTAGTGTTGTATGACAAGAATGGAATTTCTATGTAACAATAAGAAAGCAATGTACCCAAGACAGTGTATAAACAATTTAAGAAACTGATGTATTTGTGTTATAATCACTTCCAAAATTCTCAAGTATATCGAACATAATGAGAAATATTGCTTATCTGCATTACACATATTCAACAGATCCAACAATGCACAATAATATTACCGTAATGCAGTTATCCCACATAGATTAACCATATTAATTTACCCTAAATCAACCCTAAAGCCCTTGTAAAAATAGATCAAACATCTTCTAGCATGCATTCAACCTAAAAAAACAAATTTTGTAGCAACCATATATGCAGTTGGTCATTCTCTAACTAATTACAAAACATGCAAGTAATAAAAAAGGTATTTTTTTTACAAAATTTAAAATTTAAAGACACCTTTCCATGTACTATGCAGCCTCAAAACAACTACCCACTGCCAAATTATCGCAAAAGATTACTACAATCATTCACACAACCTTCTAATTGAAGGTAGAATACCAAAAATTTACTCCAAAATTGGAGATCGAGTTACCAGCAGAGCTTCGCCTTGATTAATGAGAACCCTTGCCTCCAGCAAGCCTTCAACCATTGCTCAAACTCGTCGTCGATGTCGATGCCTAGATTATGTGGATCCAGCTTGTGATTTCGATAATCAAAGCAAACCTGAGTGCAAATTTTTCCCTTTCTCCCATTTCCCTACTGCAACTCCTTATTTCCCCGCCAAAATTGAGGGCAATGAAAAGGCAATTTCTTTACATAATTCAATAAGGGAACTATGGTCATTGACCATGCCTAATTACTCTCTAATCAGGGTTCGTGCGGATTAATGGATGGAATAGCTGACGTAGGGATTAAATTGGAATAACTTACTAGTTTTTGGGGAGTAATATGAAAAATCAAATAATTAAGGGATCAATATCTAAATACGAGAAATTTGAGGGATCGAAATGAAAAAAAAAACCCTATTTTATCTTTTTATACTATGGGCATAATGTAATAATACTACACATGGGACGAGTATACAAAAAGAAAACTGACACCATGATTTAAACTTTAAATTGTTAGAAATGCAATCAAGAGTGCATGTATACATGCATACCTTAACAAGGCCATGCATCTAAGTGCTTGGATGAAGTTTTACTAATCAAATAAATTTGTATTATTTTATATGCATAAAAAATAAATCATTGTACATTTTCGTCTGATCTTTAGCTTGCGCTGTCATCATCATTGGAGCCTTCTCACAAGACGGAATCGGCTATAGATCGAAGCTCCGTGAAGGATTTCATAAAATTATGCGACCGCCTCTCAAATTATTGCTATGATATATACAGCAACTTTCCCAATTTACAAAATTTACATGTCCAACCATATCAGACATGACACCCATGTCCTCGTGACGGACACTTCTATACGTATTTATTGTTATTCATATCACAATATTTATAAAGTGAAATATGCTATACCACCGTTTTATCTAAGACCAATGTTTTAAATATCGGATACCGGTCTCGTACCGGTCAGTCAAATTGCATACCGGTTACCGGATACCGGGCGGGATATCGGGATATGACCCTAAATACCGGAGTGTCATATCGGTGTCATACCAGTTAAAGAATAATCATATAATTGGCTATATAGAACATAAGAAAACGCATAAAATGTGTTTATAGCACTTACATTGGCTTATTTACATTCAACTTACGAATTTGCAGATATCGTTTAGAACGTTCGCATATGCACAGAGACAGAGCGAAATACAATCATAAAATAAAGAAAAATAAGTTTTCAAGATAAAAGAAAAGTGTTTCTGCAATACATAAGTGATATAATTTATAAAATTACAACATTGTCCTTTAAATGAGTTTATTTGAAACATGCTAGAAACTTTAAATATCAGTCTTTACAACATATTTTCTAGCTAGATTCAGAGTCGACTGGTTCATTTGTTGGCATGCCTTCATCATCATCTGATGACGAATCTGATGATGATGTGTCAACTTCTTCCTCATCGTCATCATCTGATGCGTGCCGCTGCTTAGACTTTGAAGATGATGGTGCTTTTCCCTTTGAAGTTTTACTACTCTTCGACTTAGATGCCTTAACTCTTCCACTCTTTCTCTTCTTCGGATTAGCACCCATAGCAATTGACACCTGTCGAAAAGTCAGTTGTTCTCCAGGAAAGACTTCATCATCACTAGTCTCATGAGGATCACCAAACTTTTTCTCAGGCATGAACCACTCGGTAACCTTTTCCTCTTCATTGTATGCTACTAGTGGATCTCTGTTTGGGATTGAAAATTTGCTCTTGAGCCTTGCATTGAATTTGACAAAAACTAAGTCATGCAATTTCTTGGAACTTAGCCTATTTCTTTTCTTCGTATGCACCTAAATAAAAGATAATCACATGAAACGAACTTAGAATATATCTATTTGGGAGAAAGAAATATTTAATTAGAAAAGTTAAAATTGTAATACCATCTCAAATGTGCTCCAGTTCCGTTCACAACCCGAATAACTGGTTGTCAGGCTCAAAATCCTTATTGCCATAATCCTCAATTCGGGAGCATCTGTCCCGTAGAATTGCCACCATTGAGCTAGCAATGAATATTTAGAAATAGTTATTAGTTATTTAGTAGTTTAATTAAAAATAGATTGAATTTTGCATTTCTTAAATTGAAATGCATACCTGGATTAATGATTCTCTTTACTGCTGCCCTTACAAAAGACATTCCAAATGATCCATTTTGATTTTGATACATTGAGAGCTGCTGTGCAATCTTATCAATTCTATCATGATCATTTGGATAGAATCTGTGCATCACGGCAACGAAGCCCGACATGAACGACCAATCAGCATCAATCTCAGGCTGCTTCGCATAGTAATACAGAGGGTTCAAGAAATATCCAGCTCTATGCAGAGGACCCTTAAGTTTTTCCTCCCATCTCTTATCAATAATCTTCCATATTGGAAGATATTTCTTCTCTAAACCCCCTAGAGCATCTCTTATCTCCTTTTTAGCAGTCTCTAGGTCACCATACAGAAAGCCCATTGAAGGGACCTTGTCCCCATCAACTCTACGCAAAACTTTCACTAGTGGAGTGAATACTTTTAGGGCAATATTTGTGTTGTCCCAAAATTTATTGCTAGCAATTATTTCTGCAACCTAAACATTCATAAAAAAATGTATTAAAAAAATATGAATAATATATAATTTAAAATTATAAAATAAATTGTTTATTAATTAAAATAAATACCTTCTTGCCTGCATCTGTTCTGGAAAGAGTGCAATCCATCCAGTCATCAGATATAAACATATGTTGCAGCTCATTTTTCTTCTCTCTGATTGATGATAAAGAGAGAAATGCCGTGGCAAACCTAGTTGTACCCGGCCTTATTAGCTCTCCACCAATCGCCTTTCTCATTATATCTAAAGATTTGGTGTGACTGTATATGTACACGGAGACTGATCTCCCCATCATAATTGCCCTTCGGATATGTTTAATCTTTCCAATATCCGCAAGCATCAGATTAATTGTATGTGCTGCACAAGGTGTCCAAAATATATTTGGATGCGTCAGAGCCAATGTATTTGCTGCAGCCATATTGTTCGAGGCATTATCTGTCACAATCTGTACAACATTTTCCGCGCCAACCTCGTTCATTCCCTTCTCCACAAATTTGTGGATATAACTGCCATCGTGTCTCTCAGAAGATGCATCCTGAGACAATAAGAAGGCTGTACCGGCCGGACAATGTACAACGATATTCATTAAACTTCTCCCTTTCCGATCCGACCACGCATCAGTCATTAAAGTGCAGCCATTTATTCGGCAACTCCGTTTGAATGATTCAAGAGTTGCATTTGTCTCCTCGACCCTCTTTGGAGGCAAGTCTCGCTTAGCTCGTATGGGCTAGGAGTCTGTAAGTTTGGTCCATACATGCCAATGGCTTGGACCATCTGCATAAAAGCTGGCTGCGTAGCAATATTGAATGCAAGCCCTCCTTCATAAAAAAACCTGGCAATGTATCGAATTGCATCGTCTCTGGCCTTTTTTTCTGGAGGCTGATGGCACGGCAGGCTGTTTTTGACCTGTTTCTACTGCTTCCTCGACCGATCGAATTGCAAATTGATCCATCGGTGCTGTTGTTTTGCGGGAAGATTGACCTGTTGTTTTGTGAGAAGATGACTCCTCTCGAGCTGTCTCCTCATCTTCTTCTTCCCCAACACGAACTTCTTTTAACAAATTTTGAAGTTCTGTTGCTTTTCCTTCCTTTACTTCTCTAGTTTTACTTAGCATTACCAGAGCTTTCTGCTTCACGTCATCTGGGACCAGAGGACAGCCTCTGACATTCCCGCTGACATGACCTAAATGTTCCTTCAAGCGAGTAATGCCTCCCCCATATTCATTCTTACAGAAATTACACTCTACTTTATTGGGCTTATTGGGTACTTTTTTCCCCCATTCCCAAGCTGGATCTTTACCCCCTCGCTTCTCTTGGACGTTAGAAGCACCAGAAGAGGACATCTTTCAAACTATTTCTGACTTCAAAAAAGTGGAGTGAAAAGGACAAACAATTAATTGATTAAATAGCTAAATAATTGTTGCACTTAATTTATAAATAATTGATTAAATAACATTGATTTAATAGCGTAAATTGTGGCTATAGGTCCCCGCATTTCATTAACTAGAGCTTAACGAAATAGATCAACCCTTCTTTAATTGCTCCAATTAAACATTTACATGGAAATCATTCAAGTTGAAAGTGAAATGTCAGCAGGGTGGTTCTCTGAGGCTACCATATGAGATTGCAAGCTTAAGTCATTTAAATTCTTTTATAACTTTAAAAGAATTTACGTTGCTAGTAATAATCAAACTTTGGAACCTCTGTTTAACTACTGATCAGGTGTGCCTAAACTCTAGTTATTGACGTAGATGGAATCTCATGAAAAGTGAATCTAGATTCTAGCATGAAACAAAATCAGTAAATACATAGTTACATATAAATAATAAATACTCAAAATTCACACAAAATCATTCATTGAATCACTGATTCACACTGAATCAGTGATTCGGTTCACTGATTCAGTGTGAATCAGTGAACTGAATCACTGATTCAGTGTGAATCAGTGATTCAGTCACTGATTCACACTGAATCAGTGAACCGAATCACTGATTCAGTGTGAATCAGTGATTCAAGGAATCACTGTAGACTCCCCTACCCGCAGATTCACTGTTCAGCCCTCCCAATTTAACAATTCCCCTCAAATTACACCAAAAAAAATAAATCCAACATAAATCGCAATCAATTAAACCTAAATAGCACAATTATAAAAGAAATTGAAGAAATTTATAATTCTAAATCAAATTTAAATTAAGAAAACAAATTTAAATTTACCTGGCCGGCGGCGACTGCTCCTCTGGCGAACGGCGATCACCCTTCGAAGACCCCCAGAGCTATGGAGAGCGGAGAAGAAAGATAGAGAGAATACGAGAGAGATTTATAGATGGATTGGGAAATGGGAAATTAGGGTTAGGGTTCGGCCGTTCGTCTCGATCGGTCGACGATCGCGGAGAGAGAACGAGAGAGAGAGCCAGAGAGTGGAAGAAAAAGAATCAGAGAGAGATTTACGGTGGATTTTGGGAAATTTGGGGTTAGGGTTAGGGTTTTGGTCGCGGGAGGTAATCTCGGATCGCCGGGAGAGAAAGAGAGAGAGAGTTCACGAAAAAATAGGATTTCTCCCCCTCCCGACCCGTTTTATATCTTAACGGGTCGGGTCTGAACGGGTTATTGGGTTTAAACCGTAACCAAAACCCAATAACCGATAATACTAAATACCGGCCGGTATTAGACATATCGATACCGGCCGATATATCGCCACGTGGCCGATATATCGGCCCATACCGGTCCAAAACGATATCCGGTAAAAAAATGCCCATATCGTCTCGTTTCTTCAACTTTAACGATATATCGGCCGATATACCGGTATATCGGCCGATATTTAAAACACTGTCTAAGACTAAATAATCTATAGATTGTTTGACTATTATATATTTTTCTGTGATTAATAACATCTCATTACAATATAAATATGCAGATTTTTATAAAAAACATATGCACGTGTCCTTTTGTCTAAATATTGGATTGCAACCCCATGTCCATGTTGGATGCACAGATCCCCAAACTCTACCTCACCATTCATGCTAAGTTTTATGAGTGACATTTTCATCATCTCAATCCCATATAATTATAAGCTATTATGTAAAAAGTTTTAAATAACATAGACGTTAAGGTTTTGAAAATTTTGCAAAACTTAGTATGAGCATCCAATCATACTTGGTCTATTGTTGGTCCGTCCCTAGTTTTCTCCAAGGTTAACCTACTACATGCAAAAGAATTTAGTGAAGCCTTCTGAAGAAGCGTTGTGCTAGGAGGCTACAATTTTTTGGTGAAGAAAAAACTAGAATGGCATGGTGGACATGGAAATGTGTCGGATTTTAAAGACAGATGCTTAGCCACAGTCTAAGCCCGACGGCCCCAACCAGGTAGATTTTGAAGAATTCTAAGCCATGAATGATTTAAAGGTTTACTAACTTCAATGAATAGCTGTCACAACCTAATGCTTTTGAGATGATGCCAAGTTAGTGATTGAGCAATTATATGCATGAGAGGTGCCTCCGTGAAGCTTAGCAGCTCAGTGATTTTGATCATGGAAAGTTTATACAATGTTTGATGTATCTCATTAAATTGTTACTGACCTGACTTGAAAGAACATCAAAAGAAGAGAGATGATTATTTGTCATGAGATTTGAGTTCCATATTTTGAGACCAAAAGCGCATGATCAAGCTAAACTGAAATTCTCAATTTCAAGTGCATAGTTCAATATGACCAATATAAGAAACATTTGCGCATATTGTATATCTAACAGTAGGACTTTCTAAATATGTCTGAATACCAATCATGACTAATGGCATCCGAAACACATTCACCAACAAAAGGTTAGATGCAACATAGTTATTTCGAATCATCTGAAAGATAAGTTAAAAACGAGAATTGTTTCTTTTTAATAATTTAATATCTACACGTAAGCATGATATAAGGTCTAAGGCTTGAAAGTTAATCATACTGATCACTTTCATGTTAGCTCTTTATAGGTAAAGAAGGTTAATCTACTACATGACCTAGTTTTCTCTCAATAGTTCACAACTTAAATTACTTAAACATACAAAGTCAAATTGCACGGTTAAAACTAAAGAAAGGGGATGTATGGGTTTCAAGAACTTGTAACTATTAGGATAATCATTTTATATTTTAAACCAACTAAAGATCACAAACTCGATCAGAGAAAGTGTTATATCAAATTATCAAAGTGTTCACTATAACTTGATGATGCAGTAACATGCTTAGACCCAATATAACACTGAATACAAAAATCACCTCAGTGCCTTGAGTCTGATCATATCTAAATCAATACCATAATTTAACTTATTCTACGTGGGATTAAATCATCTTGCACCAACAATTCTACCTGCCCACTGGATGCAATACAGCCAACCCAATAAGAAATGTCCATTTGTTTTAAACAAGTGTTACCTAATTCACTCCCCCTATCACGATCTAACTCATGCATATCAATTTGAGGTGCGTCCTTGATCAAGATAACCAAAACTAGTAAATCCAAAAAAAAAAAAAAACCAAAAAAAGAAAACTAATGATTAACAGACTCAACGAGTTTTCTTGATGCATTTAACTTTATTGTTCATATTTTCTTATCAACGTGTACATGAATAATACATAAATGCTTATCTAAATAACATTAATAATGCTTCCAAGGCTAACTTGACCTCAAATACCTATCAGATTATGCCTAGCCCCTTCATAGTGCACAACACTGAATTAATGTACTGTGTCTCGGTACCCTTCATACTACATGCTTAATATTTAACATAACAAATCAAGTAACATGGTAACATTGTCTTAAACCCAAAAAAAAATGTATTAGGTTAAAACAGTTAGGTGAGTTTGACATGGTCCTCATGAAGTGTATGAGGGGTGTAAGGACAATAAAGAAGTGTCAAAGCCACATATTATATAACCTCAACAGCAAACAGGCATAGTTTGATCATACACTTGAGGCCCTTTCCTCAACTACAGATTTTGAAGCAATATAGGGCATATCCTAACACTATTGAAACCAGATGGATACTCAGTTCTATAGTTTATACTAAAATTGACTTTAGATTAATTTATGATTATAAAAAATTAGGTTCAGCTTGGAGAAAGGAAGAGGTTACCTGCTTGCCTGTTGTCAAGTTGAGAAGCATGCATATGATGACGACCCTCCAAGGATCAGAGAAATGTTGTTCCTGCAGCAATTTGTAAGGGGAAGCAGGAGGCACCCACGCACTGCTTCCATTGACAAGCCTTCTGTAACAATCCTTTCGCATCTCAGCAGCAGTCAGAACGCTGCGTTGCTTCTTCTTCTTCTTCTTCTTCTTTTTAGTGTTTTCCGCATCACCATCGGACTCCGGCGTCTCCTCAGCC
The DNA here is from genome assembly GCA_036321105.1 of Dracaena cambodiana. Lineage (NCBI taxonomy): Eukaryota > Viridiplantae > Streptophyta > Magnoliopsida > Asparagales > Asparagaceae > Dracaena > Dracaena cambodiana. Next base: position 22,432,236 of record JAYEPQ010000020.1, on the reverse strand, counting down.
TTGTTCTCTGTGTTCTTCCTCTTCCTGGTATGGTTACTAGCAGGCACCATCAGCACCTCCACCTCCACTTCCACCTCCTCCACCTCCTCATCCTCCTCCACATAAATGATTATGGCATTGGGAGGGGGTGGAAAGAATCTGGACATGACCTTAATCTCACCATCCACCATCACCACATATGACATGGGATACGGCCGCCAATTCTGCACCAATGAAGGTGGTGCAGGAAGTGGTGACAGAGCGGTAAGGCAACTAGTAACCGCGGCGGCGGTGGCAGCAGCGGCAGGAGCAGCAGTAAGAGGAGGTGACTTAGGGATGGGAGTGGAGAGATTGTCGGCCCAATCTATTCCTCCTTTTCCTTCTCCTTCTAATTTAGCTAGCAAATCATCCATGGACTTGCTCTCATGGGCAGTAGCAATTGGAGCAATCTGTGTCGACCGAAGCACAGATAAGGCCAATTTCTGGTTGTTGTTGGTAATCCGACTTTGTTGGGGTGGCGGAGGTGAAGAATTGCTAGCACCGACACTGATAGGAGGAGGAGGAGGTTTAGAGTTAGGATTCCCTTTTGATCCTTCTCCTTTGTAGACGAATTGAGCGAATAAGTCGTCGGCGGCAGCAATAGGAGCAACAGGACGCGTCTGCGGTACAGACATCACCAATTCCTCCCCCGTCGGATTATGATGGAGTGGTGGTGGTGGTGGAGTGGTAAGGGGGTTTTTATTAGCAGCAGCCGCAGCATTAATAGGAGACGAGAGATCCTTTGCCTGATTTTGCTGTGAAGGCGGCGGCAACGAAGAAGTGTCGGCGTTAGGGTTAGGGCTGTGAGAAGAGAGGTCGGTTGGGGAATCTTTGTTTCCTTTCCCTTTTCCTTCTCCTCCTCCTCCGCAGACGAATTGAGCGAAGAAGTCGTCGAGGGACGCGCACTCGCCGAAACTCTTCGTCTTCTCCGTCTCCATCCAGAAACCGATGGCGATGCCACCTTTCTTCAGCCGCTCGATCTCCCTCATCATCCTCGCGCCTCTTTTGCAGCGGGCAATACCCATCGCTCCAGTCTAGTCTCTCTCCTCGAGTGGGTTCACCGAATCAGATAAATATATATATAGGTGGTCCTATAATTCGCGGGAACTTCTAAAGGGGCACAACTTTTTTTCCTAGTGAGCCCAGTAAAAACTTACTATAAATAACAAGTATGCCATCCAAAATAAATCCCCAACTTACCCTTCTTCCCTCTTCCGCTTCCTCCCGCTTCCTCCATCCGACTCGCGCGCGCTGCAGGTAAAATTTTTTTTTTTTTTTTAGCTAAATAAACCCATTTCAATCCTCAAACTCCTTATAACATTTTCTTAATTCTCCATTTGAAACGTGATCATTTTCTTTGTTTTGTGTATTTTCATTAGAAATCAAAACAAAAGTGATGGGTAAGATAATGGATTCGGAGTCGGAATGGGTTTCGTTCGGACTGTCAGTCCGAACGAAATCCGTTTGTTCGGACTTACAGTCCGAACAAACGGATTTCGTTCGGACTGACAGTCCGAACGAAACCCAACTGTTCGGACTGACAGTCCGAACAGCCGGGTTTCGTTCGGACTGTCAGTCCGAACGAAACCCATGTCGTTCGGACTGCCATCCCGAACAGTAGCCATCAACTTGGCATTTCGTGTTGAGGTCGTCAATTCATTTATTTTGTTATAATAAAAGTATTTGTATATTATTATTGGAATTTATGCAAGGAAGCAAGAAAACATACAATTAAATACCGATACACATCACTTGTTCCATTGATACACTGATACATCAATCACTGCAATACAATGATACACATACACACATTGATTTAACCGATATAATGATATAATGGAACAAGGATACTCCGATACATTGATATTTCAACACAACTTTGATACAATGATATAGTGTTTACATTAAACTGAGAAAAAACGAACAAGAGAGATCATTACGTAGGAAAAAACCATAAATTCAACATAACTGGATAAGTTTGCAAGAAATAATTTTACACCGGCCACTTCAAGTTACATACATTATCCATATCATTACATAACCCGTGCAATGATCATTGTCTCCTTGTTTTTCTCGGGGGATTACGTCTGCTTCTGGTTCGAGTCATAATTGTCGTATCAGGTGCAATAGGAGTGGATTCATCTGGTGTTGGTTCCTCCACCTGCTCTTGTGGTGGTTCTTCTGGCTGAGTGCAACTGGTTAGCACGGCTTTGATCTTCGCAAGTGCCGTAAATAACACTCCAGATCGCTTCTTGAATGCCTTATCCCCTTGCGCAAGTAATGGATCGATTATTGCTTCTATGCGAGTATATCTCTATTATATTAGTGGACGCAAAAACAATAAGCAGCAGGAAAACTGGTTAACCGTATTGAACATTAAAGTATGAAGATATATGGTTAATACCTCATCATCGACATTTGCCCGGCTTGCTGGAGCTCCTTCCTCTGCTGGGGGTTCATCTGGTGCTACTCCAAGGAAGCGCTGTGAAACTTTAGAGAACCAAGAAATATAATCTGACGTGCAATCAGATGGGTAGTCAGCAATAGACCCACGGTGCTCTAGAAACAATACGTGATCATACCAATTTATCCACATCTCCTCAATGTGCGTGTACTTTACCACATAGCTATTGGCTGTTATACCCCGTGCTTCACGTAACGCTGAGAATGGTGAAGGTGGAACATATTGTTGACGACCAAACTGCCTTAGTACACGCACTGGATGATACGGCTCAATCACGCTGAAAAACTTCAACGTACCCATAAAAAATGTAATTTCTTTGAACGGATATTTCTCTCTATAATTCCGATATGGATCCCAATCAACCTGCATGTACGTTGGATACAAAGAAATACAGTAGTTACTGTGACAAAACTTACAAACTAAATAGGTATATGGAAAAGGGAGAAATATTACCTGGTTGCCCATGAGTTTATCTAGACTTGACCGAATAGACTGCACATGTGATTGGGAGATATTGTGATCCCGTCTGCTCTTCCAGCGACAAGCAAGTGGATCACCGGTAGTAAAAGATAGGTTCGAGACCGGCATAAAACTTGGGAAATGAGCAAATATCCAAGCCTGTAGTAGTGTCAAATACCCCGCAATCTGAGCAACGTTAGCTCGGGAAGCAAGCCCAAGCTGCCTATATAACCATGCAAGAGCACCAGCACCCCATGCGAACGTATGAATATCTTCGAGATCATGCAGCAATGGTAAGTAATCAATGGAAACTCTCGTACAACTCTTGTCCGCGAAGAGCGTGCAACCAAGAAGATAAAGTAAATAAGCCCTTGCAGCACACCGAATCCTATGTTCGGTGTCAGTATCAACAACCCCGCAGAATCTTTCTCGTAACCAATCTAGTCGAACCGATGCACCGCCTTTGGTATTGAGCTCATTCCACGCTTCATCATAACTGACGCCCAAGGAATGAGTAATTGTATCAGCAGCTTTACGTGAAACTGCTGATACTTGTTGGCAGACGGATTTTCCAACAACAGGTAAGTCAAGCAAACAGGAAATATCATCCAACGTGACCGTCATCTCACCAAATGGCATATGAAATGTGTTTGTTTCAGGATGCCATCTCTCAACAAATGCACTAACCTCAACAGTGCTAATGTACTGGTAGGAGCATTTTACCAATGGATACAATGAAGACCCACGCACTAAATCCATGAAACGGGTGTTTGGCTCAGGTGTTAACAATGACTATGCACTTATTTTTCTCCAGTGACTAATACATCGAAGTGGATCTCGTTCCTGTATATATACTATAGTCTTAATATATGCACAAACACAGTTGAGTAGTTTAAGGTTTAAAACGGAAATATTACCTCATCTTTTAAAACGAAGAAAGCAACATGCGTCTTGAAACTCTTCAGTACTGATAAATCAACTGGACCCCGGTAATTTGACCCATGAAGATCACCTTCAGAACCTTCTGCATCAGTATTCTCTTCTTCTAGTCTTTCACTATCATATCTCATCAAATTCGGAGTTTCTATATTTATTTCAGTATCTACGGCCACTTCGATTGCTCTCTCTCGTATCGGCCGTTGGATTTCTGGTCGAGATACTGCTTTCTTCCTCCTTAACGAGGCCGTCGGTCGAATGCGAGAAGATTCGGCCGGATCCATCTATGTAACACAAAGATATTTCATTTATATAAACTTTTTATCAAACCAATAAATTAATTATGAGCAAATAAGTAGTAATAAAGTATAAATTGCTACAAATATAATATTTTATCTATTAATTTTCAACTTCTAAATTAATTAATAAATTGTAATATAACACCTACAATTAGAAAATAACTATTTGTTTCGCAAATTTTACAACTACGATTACAATATTATATTTTTTCATAACTTTAATCTAAAATATTAAATAAACAAAATTAACAAAAAAAATGTACTCGTTTAGAATTTCCCGAATGAAAATTATTATCAAACCATACAAGAAGTTTTCAGTTTTCAATACAGTTACAGAGCATATAAGAATAAACAAAATAAAACAAAATTAAATTTAAATTAAAGGAGACTTACAGTAGAGCTCAAAAATTCAAAACCGAGATGAAATCAGGTGTTGGGGTGTGGCAGCGGACACTGGAGACAGAGAGTGGGGGTGTGGCAGCAGCGGGTGGAGGCGGCGCGCGTTGGGGCGGGCGGAGGGTGGGGGGCCCGGGCGGAGGCGGGTGGGGGGGGGGAGGGGGTAGGGGCGGAGAATGTGGGGGCGGGCGGGGAGCTTGGGTCGGACGGAGCCGGGTGGGGGCGGAGCCAGCTGGGGGCGGAGGGGGTACGGTCGGAGAATTTGGGGGCGGGCGGAGGCGGGTGAGAGCGGAGGGGGTCGGGGCGGAGGCGGGTGAGGGCGGAGGGGGTTGGGGCGGAGGGGATAGGAGCGGAGGAATGTGGAGGCAGCCGGAGCTGGGTGGGGTCGGGCGGTCCCGTCGGAGGGGGTGGCGGCGGGGGGAGTGGGAGAGGGTTGGAAGGAGAAGAGGGCTGAGTTGAGAGAGAGGAGAGGAAGTTAGGATTTAGGATAGGAGGGAAGGGTATTTTAGGAAATAAATTGGGCTCACTAAGAAAATTTTTCTCATTCTAAATTTTAACTGGGCTCACTAGGAAATCTGGGCTCACTAGGAAAAAAGTTGTGCCCCTTTAGAAGTTCCCTAATTCGCGAAGAGTTGCAAGTGGCTCAGTCGGGTTTTCACATGATCCGCATCCGACCCATCAAAAATATCTTTCTAATTGCCCTCAATTTCTAAAGACACCCAATTGACGAACGCCCACATTTGCCCCCTCCACGGCCCTGCCACTCACCACCCCCATCGTCACCTCCGCCACCCCTTCCACCTCTCCTCTGATCCCCCCCCACCCCTCCCTTCGCCCCTGCTCCCCATTTCCCCAACCCCGCCGCCCCCACCCTTCAACCCTTGTTCCTCTCCTTGACCAACCGTCATCTCTTCCCCTCCCCCCTTGCGAGGATGGATTTTAGTTAGGATAGTGGGGGGGGGGGGGGGGGGGGGGGGGCGCATGTCCCCCTTAACCTCTACCCATAAAATTTTCAATATGATTCATGGTCCACTTGTCTTAACAATGGCTTTTATTGATGGACTAATGAGGTACTAAACATTGATAAATCATAATTGATCTTACTACAAAATAAATCAGCACATCACCTAGGGTCTAGGTGGCTGCGAGAAAAATCCATAGATATGCCATGAGGTTAGAGAGCAATTTCTTTTCAGAGCATTATTTTTAATTATAAAGAAAAGAATTTTCATTCAAGAGCGCCACTTGTTTTCCATCCAAGAGAAAAATAAAATACATTCGAGAGAGTCGCTTGAAGGAAGAGAAAGGAAAATGTCATTTTGTATGAGTTTCGAAATTACAAAGTCGTCAAGATTGAGAATCAACATGTTACTTAGTTCTAATTTGGATAACTTTTTCTTAAATATAATATTATGCCTTATTTTATTTTCTAAAATTGGATTGACAAATTACTTAATGGTACACATTAATTCTTGTTTACTAAAAGTAATTACTATGATTCTCTATCCATCTTTTCTCCAATCAGCAAGGTAACTATTTAGTCTTAGATAAAATATATTGTCCATATGTTATTGTCATTTACTTGTTTAATGGAATGTGTAAGTTAGTTTTAAATTTTAAATAGTGACTAGTCTTTAGTTAGATAATTACATACCTCTTATTTACAAAAATAGAGATACATTATAAATTACAAGTCAATTAATCAATTACATTAAAACTTAACATTTGGTTTATTTTTCTTTTTGCATTTTTGCTTACCAATAGTAAATAATATATTTTTAACTTAAAAGTTTTGCTACTTTGTATGTAGATTTTATACCCCAAATATGTTCTTAAAATGATGCTAGCAATCAACCCTTACGAGTCCATAATACTATCAATTTTAGAAAATTCTTCAGTTACATCTCAGAAAATTAATGCCAGCTCTTTAAAATTCCATCCAAGATTACATATTTGGGATTATCATGTTACTTAGCGGATGAGATTTGGCAAGTTTAGATAAAAAAAAATGATCCATACCAACCAATAGTCTAAAAATATATGAAATCTCGGTTTGTAGCTCATCCTTGTTATTTTTAGTTTTCATAGTTTAAACTATTTCTTTCAATGTTTAGAATTGTCATTTGTAAAAAAATGCAACATTTTGTTTGCATGCTTTCTTTTCAATAAACCATTTGATTCTGGGTATGCTAGTCAAATTGCATTTGTTGTTAATACATTTAAGAATTACAAAAAAGTTCTAGATGGAGTAAAATTGTGTTTTTTTCTGAATCGTGTAGGGAGATATTCTAGCTCTTTTCACAATATTATCAAAAGATCATGTAAAGATATAACGCCCCTGTTTTTCAGCTGCTTTCCAAAATGGAGGACGTTACTTATAATTTATACAGACAACCCAATAGCCACAATATCTTAGAATAACCGTAACTACTACACAATCAAATGAGTAAATAACATATCTGAAACTGAAAGGATTTCATTTATACAAAGAGTTCATTATATAAAATGAGATACTGCTTTAAATATGAACACAAAATAATCAAAAGAGAAAAGCAGTGCCCTAAACAAAAGGAAATATAAATAAAATATACAAAGCTTCTCCAGAGGGTACTTCGCTTGCCTATTGTCACTCGATCTGTCCAACGAAGTTTGAGTCTTCAACTGGAGTTGGCTCCCCTTCTTCGCCTTCCAAATCTGGGTTCAAAACTCAGAGGATTAAACCCAATAAGTAATACATTTAAAAAGAGAAATTGTGTACTATCATAGTATAGGAATATCAATGTGCATGAGCTTATTTATATCAGTATTGTTCGTGTACATATAAATTAAACATAAAAGTAAGTATAAATAAATAAACAAAAATGACAATAACTGCTCTATATATTTAATCTTATATTCTATTGATCTCAGTCACCATCCAATTTAATTGTATAAACTGTATTAATGGATAAGATAACACTATTCTCAATTGTCGTATAAGTGCTCGTGCATACTCGGGACCCGGCCTCAATGCTCATGGTGCTGAATCATGACATGTCGCTAGGCATAACAATCAATTTTCATACTGTTTTACAGTAACGGACATATTACTCTGGGTATCAATTATCAATTGGTGACCCAGTAATCACCTAAACTGCTGTAGTAAAAGAATTCCGACCTTAACATTATAAACATCTCTTATACGATATGGCTCTTATCCATTATATAGTTTCTCCCATCCCCGTGTCCGTAATATATTATACAATTTTATTTTACATTTACTATTTATTTTCCTTTCCCTTCTTTAATAATAATAATAATATATATATATATGAGGAAACGAGAAATTCACAGGCGGTGAACGGAGTTCCTTCACCGCCGCTTAGGTGGCCCAATAAAATTATTGCACATGGCGCCACTCAAAGGGTGGTTAAAGAGTTATTTTATTTGTTACTTTAAGTGGCATCACGTGTAATAATTTTATTGGGCCACCTAAGTGGCGGTGATGGAACTCCCTTCACTGCTAATGAATTTTCCATTTTTTTCTATATATATATATATATATATATATATATATATTCATAATAACATACTTGCATTTCCATAACCGCACATGATATGTAGTATCATAGCACATGATTTGTAATATCAGAGCACGTAACTTATAGCACAATGAATTAGATATTTGTGTCATCTTAAAAATTTTAGGGCACAATTATATCACAATATATCAAAATTTATTAAATCATTTGGTCCAGTTCTCAATACTAATCAATACCCAATTTGTAAACCAAGTGCATTATGTAATAATACTGCATTATTTCTAAGCCCAAATTTATGGACTTGTTTCATTTCCAGGTTCAATCATATATATATATTTATATATTTTTCTTTGATAAATTTTCGATTAAAATCTAAGCCCAATTTACCACTTATTCATTTATCTATTTATTTATTTAAAATAATAATAATAATAACTATTATTATTATTATTAGCATTACACTTTATTTCTATCCATCAATTATTTCCATTTAATGTCCAAGTCCAATCCATCAATCATTTAATCTATCAAGTCCAAGCCCATTAAATTCCTAGTTAATTATATTTTTATTTTTATTTTTCTTTTTTGTCCGGCTATGAGCCCAAGCTCACTGCTTTTAATTTATTTTTTTTTCTTTTACTGGGCCGGACTGGCTGGCCCAGTCTTTCTTTTTTTTTTTTTGGCCCAAGCCCAATCCAAGTCCAAAGCTCTCTCTCTTTTTTTTTTTATTTTACTGGGCTGGGCCAAGCCCAGTCCCCCTTTGTTTTTTTTTTAATCTTTTTCTCTCTCCTCTCGGGCCAACCACAAAATTCTCTCCTCTCTCTTTCTCTTTCTTTTCGTGTTCTAATGAGAAAAAGAGAAAGAAAGCAAATTCTAATTCCGCTATTTTTTAGCCAAAAATATCCTAGAAATTCTATTAATACTGTTGTACCGATCAAAAATTTAGCAACAGCAGGTTTATAGTAAAATGGCTATAATTTTTGTTCTTGAACTCCAATTGAGCTCATTAAAAATTTATTTGAAAGATAATTGAATTATCTATAATATTCCAGATCTTACGTTTTAAATTTAATTTTGTCTTGGCCAAAAATAACCTAAAAGTTTTTGCAGTTGTACCAAGTTTATAGTTTAGCAGTAGTAGGTCTATACAAAAACAACCATAACTTTTGTTTTAGAGTTCCAATTAAACTCATTTAAAATTTATTAGAAAGATAATTAAATTTTCTAGAACTATTCCAAATATTATACTCTAATTCTGTTTTCACCCTACTCAAATAAGACCTGAAAGTCTGACATGTCCATTGAATTGCAGCAATATAAGCATATATAATATGTCCGTGTATATACCGCTTGATTTATGATGTGATATACATTTATACATGTATAATTACTTTTGTTCTTAAGTATGCATTGGTGAGTTCAAACCTGTAATAATTCATGTCTAGATATACATGTTATGTTTGTATATATACTACTTGACTAGTAATATGCTATACATGTACACATGTTAATTTACACATGTTCTTACCTATACATAGTTTTGATGAGTTCCATATATTAAATATTTATCTCCCTCATCTTATCTATTTTTTTATATAAATAATTTTAGTCGAGTATGTTTAATTTTTTTTTCAGATTAAGTATATTGCAACAAGGATTGGTATAAAATTAGTAGAAGACCAGGAAAACTAAGTTTAGAAGGAGCGAAAAAGGAGAAAGCTACAAAATTACTAAGCTAGAGACCATAAAATTAGAAAAAAATCAAGCAAATAAGAAGAGAAGAGCTAGATGTCTCAGTGCTACAGAGCACAACTCCAAAGGAGCTGCTTTTGTTGCTAAACAACGATATTTACCACTGTTTGGAAGCAAAGTGGGGCTTGCTTAGCTCAGGATTTTTTTGTGTTGACTCGGATGGATATTAGGAGTTTGTTTAGAAGTTTTGACCATTGCTATTTGGTGGTCAACGCTGCTATTTGGCCGCAAATATAAAGAGTCTATATCTGAAATTTTTATGAGTGATCTCTTGTAATTTTATGGTTTTATCTCTTGTAATTTTATGGTTTTATGGTCGTAACTGGATTAGGATTTTAAAAGCCAGAAATCTATATATTGATTATATCCCTGTAAAATAAAGCTTTATGTACTTTTTAAGAATAAATAGAATGAGGGTTTGAGATTTGTCGAGCGACGACTGCCGTACCAGACCTCAACATCCTCAACCTGTGTTCTTTGCTGAATTATTTGTAGGTAATTTTATTTGCTTATTTAAATAAATTTATTTGCATTCTAGAGCAGAATATTAATGTCTTTCTAGGAATTTAGGATTTTTATATATTTTGCATAAATTAAAACATGATCTTTATAACTAAAGGCATGCATAACTAATCACTATAGCTCTAGGATATGGATGAAAATAGGGTAACAACTGTATCCTTATTTTTATATATCATTTTTCTATAGAAATTATAAAGACATGATTTTTCTATGATAAGATTAAAAGAAATAAATTTATAGATCTAATGCTTTAATAGTTATGCTTAATCTTACTTTTGATAGTCTATGCTTAGATAGGATCTGGAATTACGTCTTGGAATTTTGTTTATAGAGATTTCTATCAATATAATTTGATTTTTATGAAAGTCAACACCTTTAATGATCTATTCTTACACAACACTTGATAGGTTATACATAGGGTGATTCAATAAAAATTGAATTAAAAAATCTCCTTTTCTATATGATCATAATTGTTCATGTTAAAAAAGATAGGACGGAGAGAATAAATTAAGTGTTTGATAGTGAACCTAATAGATTCAACATCCTAAACTAATTCTAAATTAAATAAAAACTCATCTTTTCAAACTAGAGCATCATAGTTAACGTGTTATGATTATAGAATAAGTAACATTGCAAAATATCCAAGATCCTTAATGGAAAGACTTGTTCAACACTACAACTACACTGCACGCCTGTAGTAGATACTTCACACCAAGTTTTTGGCGTTGTTGTCGGGGTTCAACGGTATTTTCTTACTTTCTCTTACATGTTACGAGTTAATAGTATGTGTTGAATGTGTAGGATCTTAAAGTACAGGCACAGGAGCTTAAAAGGACCAAAGGAGCAACATGGAGCCACTGCAAAAGTTAGGGGACCAACCCCCGGTTTTGTTGCCAAATAGCAGCCAAAGCCGCCATTCAGTGGTAGGTATGCCCCTGCCTTTGCCCAAATTTTCTCATGTTATGTGTTTTGAGTTCTTAATTTTTCTAAAGTAATAAATAAATAAATAAATGAATTATAGGTGCATCATATTATATTTGACCATTTTCTTCCACCTTTCATCTCACCACACCCCAACTGACATTTCTTGCATTAGTTTTAGGAAACTCACAGATTCATCCACATATGTTGATTTATGCCACATTGGACCCATGATCAATTTGGTCGATTCGTGAGATCAGATTCTATCATGTATGAAAAGATAGACCAATTGATTCCGATCCTTTAGAATCATTGTTATCTGTTGCACGCATCACTACCATCATGCATCAAATTTCCACAAGTCGCGGGTAATAATTATGAGTTGAAACAACAATATATCACCATGCTTCCTAAGTTCACTAGATCTAATTCCGAGGATGTATATCTTTATCATTGAATTTTAATAAGTGTGCGTGATTATCAAATTACAACACTTGTTAGAGGATGCAATAAAACTCTGCTTTATCCCGTTCACCTTAAAAGATAATGCCAAGAAGTGGTTCTATAGCATGTCTACTGATTCAATTACTTCTTGGGATGGATTTGAGACAGTATTTCTAAAGAAGTACTATCCCACACATAAGATGACAAAGATAAGAAATACTATTAATCAATTCTGTCAAGTGCAGAGAGAATCCTTCTAGAAGTATCTGGAATGATTCAAGGATCTATTAGTATAGTGCCCCAACCATGCAATAGAAAAGTGGTGCTTGTGTTAAATCGTGTTCGAAGGACTCGATTACACTTTCAAAACTCGGCTTGAGTCTATGTGTCAGAAGGAGTTTATGAGGAAGAATGAGGATGAAGCATGGGATTTCTTAGAAGACAGTCTGGAAAACTATGCAGTGGGATATTCTTGTTGAAAAGCTCAATACATCAACCTCTACGAATAAGGAAATCCATAGTGTCGACAACTCTATAGCTGCCGAAACTAAAATTACAGCTCTTATAAGGAGAATCGAGACATTGGAAACTTCTAGTTCTCCACAGATAAGTGAATCAATTGCAAACTCTCACATGTTTTAATTGTGGAACTCTGAATCACGTAATGGAGAAGTGTCTTCTCCTAAATCTATGGGTTCGATACCTGAGCAAGCTAATGCTTTATACCCACGACCCATGTAAAATCCATACATTCCTGTACGCCCGAAAATTGCATCTTTGATTCCATTGCAAAATTGATGAGTTACAATGAAAATTCAGATTACAAAAAAAAAATAGGATCGTTACAAGAACGAGAATATTAATGGATTCCCTTTTTAAGTGGGTTCGGGTGGTGGTAGAGTCTTGCTGCTGCCTCCGTTGACCGTCCGACCAGGAGAAGATGGCTCTGCTCTTTTCCTTGATCTCAAGAGCTCGCCCGTAATCGTCCCAAAGTCTTCCAATCCAAAAGTCCCTTCTCCAGTTAAATTCCTGTGTTTTATAAACCGAAGAAGCTCCAAATCCGGCTCAATTCTCTCCTGAAAAATCGGATCACGGATTATCAGTCCAAAAATAGGAAATAAATAATCAGAAAAGAACGGAAAACAACCCGCAGGTTGGCACCTGCGGGATCGCTCCCGCGGGTCCCGCGGGTGGCAACCAGCGGGGGCTCTCGCGGGTGTGCCCACTTAGCAATTTTTTTTTCTTTTTGGTTTCTACATAACCCCCTCCAAAGTTTTCGAAGTTCTGTATTGAACCGTACTGAATTTCGAAATACTTTGGATTCTTTAATTTTGGTTATAGATCTTTTAAAAGATTTGGTCGATAGAGATAACTGTTAACATATTCATTTATTCAATGACAAGCAGAGATATGATTTTAACGTACTCATTAGAGGACAAACAGAGGTATGATGTTAACATGCTTATTTTAGGTCAAACAGAGATATAATATTAACGTGCTTATTTTAATGCTAACCGTTCTGTGACATCTAGTATGACGAATCAGGAAAAGACAGAGGTGATATTAAACGTGTCTTGGAGTTTAACCTATTCAGAGGATCTGGTCGTGATAGGGACAAGCTGACTAAGCAGAGGTGACGGTTAACGTATTTAGTTTTGGAATCGGACTATCAGAGGTAACTGTTAATTTGATAGGGAGATGATTTTCGTCAGAGGTGATTTTCAACTTAACGATATCAAAAGCACGTTCATCAGAGGTTGTAATGTTGGACTTGATGAAGTGTGAATTTTCTTTTCTGTCAGAGGTGAAATCTTAACGTGACAGGGGACCGATTTAATTAGGATTTTATCTCTTTTGATTTTGAATTATGATGTCAGAGGTATGATTTTAACTTGACAAATATTTTAGAGTGTCGCTTGCTCTGTTGGAGCAAAATGATAAGAAAAGTTTTGCTGTCAGAGGTGAAATCTTAACGTGACAGGAGATTTATCTGATTAGGATTTTTAGCAAACCCCCAGTTATCAACGGGTTTGATTTGCCTTTACCAACTACCGTTTGAGTTGGGCTAGCCATACTATTCCCCTCAGCATGGTGAGTTGCCGAGGATTTCGTTTGGGCTTAAATGCCAAATTTTTCCTCTTCCCTTTGCCTTAGCAGCTTAGGGCAGTGATGTATCCTTATATTTGGATAAGAATACTGTTGTGACAGATTTGTCGTGGGATTTTTAGCAAACCCCCAGCTATCAACGGGTTTGATTTTGCCTTTACCAACTACCATTTGAGTTGGACTAGCCATACTATTATCCTCAGCATAGTGAGTTGTCGAGGATTTCATTTGGGCTTAAATGCCAAACTTTTCCTCTTCCCTTTGCTTTAGCGGCGTTGGGCAATTCATACTTTTACCCCCAGTATGATGGGGTTGGCGATAAATTTATTCTCTTCCCGTAGCCTTGTCGGCGTTGGGTAGTTCATACTTATTACCCCCAATATGGTGGGGTTGGCGAGAAATTTATTCTCTTCCCGTAGCCTTGTCGGCGTTGGGCAGTTCATACTTATTACCCCCAGTCTGATGGGGTTGGCGAGAAATTTATTCTCTTCCCGTAGCCTTGTCGGCGTTGGGTAATTCATAATAATTTTTTTTTATTATGGGGGTTTAAATTAACCGTCCTGAGCTCGTTTTGGGAAGTGTTGTGAGCCCAAGTTGTACTTTTAGACCACACACATTAGATATGTCGGAGTTAGCTCTAACTCCTTTTTTGTTCAGTTTTGAGCTGAACTGCTCCAGCGTCAATCAATACTTGAATTTTATCTTTTAAAATAAAACAATTCTTTGTAGGGTGACCTACAATCCGATGGTATAGGCAGTAATTCGGATCGTTAGTCTTCCCAATTTCTTCAGGCCTCTTGCTTTCCGGCAAATTGAGCATCTTGCGTTTGCTGAGCAGGTTGAACATAGTAGCAGTATGTTCATTCTTGAACAAGTACTGCTTTTGAAGTCTGGGTAACTTTGCTGTGTTACTTGTAGTTGGCCATCTTTTCTGCTTCGGTGTACTTTCTACCACCATTGCCGTTATGTCTTTCCCTTTTGAACGGGAAAACTGGAATGGAGGTTCATTTGTACTGCCTCCGGTTGCAGACTGTTGTTCTTCGAGGAGTCGAAGTATTTCTTCAGCCTGTTCACCCTGTTTAAGCAGATCTTTCCATGATTTGGATTCGACCGAGCCCATCTTGTCTAGGATATCGGTCAACAAGTTGTGTCTGCAAGTTTCCACAAGCGTGTCCTGCATCATGCCATGTGGGCATCGAACAGAAAGCTCTCGGAATCGCTCGACATAAGTTTTGACCGTTTCGCCTTCTTCTTGCTTCGCTGCTAGCAAAGATAGTATCGAGACTTCAGTATCATCTTCAAAAAATCGGGCTAGGAACTCACGTTCTACATCAGCCCAAGATTTAATTGTTCCCTGGGGTAGCTGTATGAACCAAGTAAATGCGGGCCCCCGTAAAGTGCTCGAAAATATCTTAGTCATAGTCGGATCATTCCCCATGAGATGTCCTGTCTGCGACAGAAAGTAGAAGATGTGCTGTTGCGACGAACCTTTACCGTCGAATGATTGAAGGTTCAACGGTTTGTATTTTGTAGGGTAAGGCATGGTCTCCCATTCTATGGGATAAGGACGGACTACCCCCACCTCTTGCAGTTTCTTTCGATGAAGAAGAGCTTGTAGTTGATTCTCCATCTTCTCTATTTTCTCCACGTGAGGGTTAATGATAACCTTCACTTCCTCTTCTTCTCTTGAGTGAGGAGGCACTTCTTCATCCTCGTCCTTACTGTCTTCATTTATTTGGAAGGGTCGTTTTCCTTTCTGCCGACCAGAAATGGACGACGAGGATTGGTTCCTCCTAGTTTGAGCCAGCAACTCAATTAAAAGTTGTTTCATTTCTTCTATGGTCTCCTCTTGCTGTTCGAGACGTTTTTCTTGTCTCTCAAGCTTTTCAGAGACTTCTTCTAGAAGCGCGCCCTCTGGTTCGATAGAAACTCTTTTTGATCCTGGAGTGATTTCCTTATCCGAAGGGTTATTTCCGACCACCTTTTTGCCTTTATTAACCATATTTGATGAGGCAGCAGCAGAGTACGCCTTTTTCACCGTCCGTACTCTTTTAGGTTCGGTGATCCGCTCAAAAACTGATCGTTTTGAATTGCACTGGCAGTTTGATAGAACAGTTGAGATCAGCTGTTCGCATTGGCAGTGAGGAACATTTTGTGAGGAGTTCTTCTTCCAATTGAGGTATTCTCTCAAGTCTTGAGATACTTCTTTATCTCTATTTGCAACCTGACGCCGCTTGCATCGCAAACTTGGTTCATAATACTGGAGAGAGAGTTTGCAATATATCAAGGCTGGGCTCTTTTCCCGAATCAGATTGTTCTCCAACCCTTCTGCGGATTCTTCTGGAGTGTGTGCTGGCCTGCGCAGTTGTACGGGCCTCGCACGCATCTGACTTGTTCTTCGGGATCCGGAGGATTCTATCATGAATATGTTCATCCGAAGAGAAATTTTAAGACCTATCCTCAGGTGAGTTCATGAGCACATCCTTATATTTGTTTGTAGAGGAACGGGATGGTACACCTGAGAGAGTAACCAAAAAGTTAGATGTGCGCTGTGTGCTCACTGCGCGTGTGCCCGAATAGACACCAGAACCAACCTTTGATTTTTCCCGCGGAGTGCAACCCACGGGTTGCAACCTGCGGTGTGCAACCCGCAGTTGGAACCGCGGGGTTGCACCCGCGGTTGCAACCGCGGGGTTGCACCCGTGGGGTGCAACCCGCGGTTGGAACCGCGGGTTTGCACCCACGATTGCAACAGCGGCGTTGCACCTGCGGTTGCAACCGCGGGGTTGCCCCCGTGCGGTGCAACCCGCAGTTCCGCCTGCGGATTTTCATTTTTGGAATTTTTTCTTCCCGATGTTTCCTGATCTGGATTTTCTGACCGCAATTTTCCAGAGGCACTGTTGAGGCGGGCCCGCTGGGCCTTACGTCTCAGGTTTCTCTTCTGAGAGCGGGTCAGGGACTGGTTTGACTTTTGGCTTGACTTTGGAACGGGCGATAACGCCGTGTTCTTCACAGACGATAACGTCCTGTCAGTTCGAACGGGCGATGACGCCTCATAAGTTCTCATAGACGATAACGCCTTTCTGGTGGGCGATGACGCCTCACCTTTTTTCATCGTCACCCGGCGATGACGCCTAGGCTCCGAATCAGAGGAAGAAAGAAATTCCTCATACTTTTGCTGGTCAACTTCTATGACCAGCGTCTCAACCATTGAGCCAATCGGCACCCGGTCGGACTGCGCCACCAGATTCTCTGTGGTAAACAGAGGGGCTCCCACTGTGGTCGCCAGTTCTTGTACGCCTGAAAATTGCATTTTTGATTCCATTGCAAAATTGATGAGTTACAATGAAAATTCAGATTACAAAAAGAAAATAGGATCGTTACAAGAACGGAAATATTAATGGATTCCCTTTTAAAGTGGGTTCGGGTGGTGGTGGAGTCTTACTGGTGCCTCCGTTGACCGTCCGACCAGGAGAAGATGGCTCTGCTCTTTTCCTTGATCTCACGAGCTCGCCCGTAATCGTCCCAAAGTCTTCCAATCCAAAAGTTCCTTCTCCAGTTAAATTCCTGTGTTTTATAAACCGAAGAAGATCCAAATCCGGCTCAATTCTCTCCTGAAAAATCGGATCACGGATTATCAGTCCAAAAATAGGAAATAAATAATCGGAAAAGAACGGAAAACAACCTGCGGGTTGGCACCTGCGGGATCGCTCCCGCGGGTGGCAACCCGCGGGATCGCCCCCGCGGGTTGCAACCCGCGGGAATCTTCCCGCGGGTGGCAACCCGTGGGGGCTCCCGCGGGTTGTAACCCGCGGGAATCCTCCCGCGGGTGCAACCCGTGGGTGTGCCCACTTAGCATTTTTTTTTTTTTGGTATCTACAATTTCTACATACAATCCAGATTGAAGAAACTACCTACATTTTTTTTGGACTCAGGGGCAATATCAGGGAGCCTCTAACTCTAACATATACCTTCCAGCCACTGGTCAATTCCCAAGTTCAAATGTGGGTGTCTATCAATACCCAAGCGCTACGAATCATGGGAATAATCATATTAGACCACCCCACCTAATCAATCTTGTTGTGGGTGTAACAGCAATCACGAAAAGTGTCTGTCATTATATGAGAAGAATGTCGAGAATCTTCTCAAAACTTCATCCAACCTTGACACTCACATGCAAAATCTTATACCTGCCTTTAACTTATGTAAAACCAATTCAGACCTTAAAGATATCTACCTTAGTAAATTTAATTGAACTTATAAATATTGGCTGATATATCAGTATATTGGTCGACATCCCAGTTTTTGCCTCCAACCGATACGATATGTATGCTTCTATACCGTTTCGCATTTTCGACCAAAATAGATCAATATATTAGCTCAAAAACGAGATATCAGGCAATATTTCAGTCTCAAAATGTCGCTAGATAAATAATATTATCAATTTTTCTTTCAATTATGACAAGAACTTAATCCTACCGATTAGCTCATAAACCGACTACCTATATATATGAGGAAGATATAGAATTAGGCTCGATTAGTAGTCTTGTGCCCTTTTTACCAACAGTTTTTCCATTGTGAGTGGCAATTGCGAGATGTGACTAATAGCTATACTATATATATTGATTTTATTTTTGTGTTTTGAAGATTGGATATTTAGCTGGGATATTTATGATGCATTCAAAAAAATTCTACAATTGTCAAATTATTTATAAGTTTAATTAAATTTACTGAGGTATATATCTTTAAGGTCCGTATTTGTTTTAAATAAGTTAAAGGTAGGTATGAGCCGCACGATAAGTATATTTATCATTCAAGAAGACATCCAATATGACAACTGATATTCAGTAAATACCGTGAAATATCACCCAATATAAGACATCCGATATAAGATCTTGCCCTACTAATATATCACCAATAACTGATATTTAAAATATAGATGCAAATTGACAAAAGTAAGTATTCCCTATGATCCTAAACTTGTTCTAAATAGTTTAATATGATTTATGTGTGTAATAACATGTATATTTTTTAATTGGTATGACATTGATATTACGTCCAGTATTTAGTACCATATTGTGATATATTGTCCGATACCCGATATCCGGTATATAATTTTGTCAACTGATATATCGCCGATATCCGATATTTAAAACACTACTCACATGCAAAATCTTATGAAAAGTGTCAACCGACTTCATTCAAAGATTGACCAACACGCCTACTTGTAAATTCTCAGTCGATTAAAAGTTTAGAGCAGTAGGTAGGACAACTAGTGAGTAAAATGTGTGAACGTGGCTATAGGAGGTGAAAATTTGCCTACTGTTGATTAAGACCAACGAAAGAAAATTGATACATCATCATGCTGAGTTAGTAAATGTACAAGTCAGATCAATGCCTATCCTCACCACACAAAGAATCTCAGCCTTGCCATATAAAGACTTTCAACTCAACTTCACCAACAGAAGAATCCTAGCTTCACCAAATGGAGTAAATTTCCTTACCAATTAGAACCAAACGAAAGACTTAAAAAGACAAAGTCCACCCCGTCAGCGAAGACATCCCATCCTTGCCAAACTGAATAATATAAATATATCCAAGACAGTCATGACAAATGACTAAAATTAACTTTACCAAAGAAGACATTCCGACCTTACCAACTAAAGGAGTCAACTCCATCAATGAAGGCATCCCATCCTTATTGGCAAGTGACTATTCAAACTGATTAAATCATGGTGCAACTTTGTCACGATCCCTCGAATCATATCGTAATGCAGGTCTACTATTCCGCAAATTAAGAGAAAATTACAACTGTTCAAGCTATAAAACCACTTTGAATAGGTGGATAAAGGGATTAGAAAATCAATTCCTGAAGATCATACAGAGAGAGTTCTAATTCAACTAAAATTCTCTTCTGGATAATCAACGAAAGTAAAAAGGGTCGCTCTGATTATACTTCCATTATCACATTTCCCAAAAATTTCGATTGTAATCCTCTTGATTAGTAAAAAAAACATATTGAGTGTTACAGTTTCTAAATATCAATAAAATTTTATTTTATTTTCGCAATGGCTGCATTCTCTAATCATGTTACAAACAACAAAAATAAGTTGGTGACTCTGCTGGAGAGTCAAAAGTTTGTCATATGGCAATTCGTGCTGTAATCGGTAAGGTGGCTATCGGTGCCACTACTAACACCTTGGTGATTGAGTTCAACTAGGAAAAGTACGAAGAATTTCTCCATACCAACTCTCTCTTCAACAAACGCAAGAACATCTTCCATTCGGCGAGGAGGGTCACCTCATCTCCCCTAGGGAAGACAACATGCCTTGGCATCGCAACAAATGCGGTTTATTGTAGGACATTATCCCGAGTCCATATACTTGAGAAGACTGACATTATGATCACATCCTTGATAATTCATCAACGCACTTCCACTAGTACGATCCCGCCCATTACTGATATGAGATTATCAATCTCTCTTGCTAACTAGCTTGCTGCCTCTCTCACTAATAGAGAGCGAAAGCAAGCATTTTAAGAGGTCATCATTGCCAGGCAGATGGCTAGAAAAAAAATAAGGCTATAAGTGCCCCAAGTGACAATAAACTCCAAAGCAGTGCAAAGAATTGTCTTGAGGCCAAAGCTCGAGTACTAAGCAAAACCTCAACCTCCATGAAATTGATTGTTAAATTTACTGTAAGCATACAGTGTCGGTTGTAGCGCTAACAGGTCATTTCCACAGGCATCTATAGTGTTTTGCAATCTTACTAACTCTATTATCTTGACGAGATAACTATGAGTCTAGATTGATGAGATTTGCAATTTTAATTAGCCTAGGATACAAAATCCACTGGTTCACAACCAAATATTATCTATTCATCTTCCTTCTTTAATAAAAATCTGATCTTTTAGTTTAATTCCTATTTAAAATATCCTAAGTATGGACTATCAAGTGGTGTGCAAGTATAATCCATCAAAGAAATTAATTTTTATAGAAATAAACTAAATCGTTAGATAATTTCAACAAAATAAATAAAAAATAACAACTCCAAACCCTAACTAAGCATAGACTATCAAAATATTTAAATTAAGTATAACCTATCAAAGTTCTAATCTACGAGTTCTTGTATTTTTATTGTTTCATAGAAAAATCCTATCTTTTTTTATTTTTATTTTAGAAAGAATATAAATAGATTAATATGAGGTTGATCTCTAGTTTCATTTATATCTTAGGACTAAACTAATTAGCTACTCATACTTCTAATTATAAAGATCATATTTTTCATATAAAGCAATTAAAGTTTTGCACTAGAAAACAAGATAAATCTATATATAAAGTAATTAGAAGAAGCTTACTTAAGAAACAATGATGAGCAGAAAAGGGTACCTCTGGAGTTGGTATGGCGGCCGTCACCCCTTCAACAAAATCCTAATTTTATTTATAATTACGAGTACAAAATTACATCATGAAAACCCTAGTTATAAGTATATGGCAAATATATAGGTTTCGGAAAATCAAACCCTAATCTGAGTACAAGTGAGAAAGTACAAAATTATATCAAAGCCCCCGTAGAAAATTTACCCAGATTGGGCCCCATGGAGCGGCCAATTGGCGGCAAATACCGCCAAATACTAGCAAAAATATGGTATCTTGGCCCCAATTTTCTTCTGCATTAGTCTCTAGTCCTTTGCTTTTGATCTGAATGACTGTATTGAAATTTGACTCTCTGCAACGTCATGGTCATGTAGTTTTACTCACTTTTAACTCCTCTCTGGACTTGGTTTCCTAATCCGGCTCTGAGTTTATTCCATTTCCCTGTAGGAATAGGTTTATCTAAAAAACGCACTAAAAACACCCGAGTAGTATTATTTAAATACAAAAGTAGATAATATGAAGAGTATAAATATATAATATATGATACTCATCATACCCCCACACCTATCTTTTGTTAGTCCTCGAGCAAAACGTAGACCTAAGAAGAAAAAAAATCCTAACTCACTTTCGCAGGAATCGCGATTGCACTTAGCATGTGCAACAAGCCATTAAACCCCTATGTTACCCTAGTGAGCGAGTGGCGTCTCGTGAGGGTTTGCAGTGAATGTACCCATAAAATTCGTGAAGAAATTTGATTAAGGAAATAAGAAAAGAAAAATAAGGATAACAAAAAATCAAGGAAAATAAACTAAATTTATACAAAAGAAAGAAAAATCTTTTTTATTTGATATTTTCTTCACTTAATCTCACTAATATACAAACTCAAGAATGCATTTAGATTATCAATTTTCAAGTCAAGTGTCATATCAAATACACTTATCATTTTAATCAAAAATTTAAATTCTATCTTTCAATACCCACTAATAGATAATTCATTGGCTTCTATACATCTATGTGCACGTGTGATAGTCTATTTCGACCTTGAACTCCAACTCTAACCCGTGATTCATCTCCTCTCTCTAAACATTTTTTTATTATTTTGCGAATATTTCACCTTTCATGTGAATATTCATGCTTACTTAGGCGCAAAGTAGCCGATTACTCTGATCATACTTTTTTTTTATTTCTGAGACTATTGCCTTAAATACTAGGCTCACCCTTTTTTTTTTTCTTTTCTGAGGCTATTGCCTTAAATACCAGGCTCACCCCTTTTTTTCTTTTTTTCTTTATTCTTGTTTAGAGAGAAGACTACTTAATCGTTATCATCTTTGTTGTTAACCTAATAAACTATTGTGAAGTAAAAAAATAGATGTATACTTACCTCAAAATTACTATTAATGGTATTTATATTTCGGATTTTAATCTTTTGCATAAAATTCTTAATATATCATCCAATCTACTCTACTATCAAATTTTAAATTTAAATTTATTTTTATATTTGTAATTAGGTCAATTTATTGATGGAAATATATAAAAAAATTTACTTTTGTTTTTTTCAATTTTTTTAGTTAGTTATCCTAAAAACTTCCTAAAGTGTAAAATAAAGAAACTCAAAAAAATCTAAAAATAAAATAAAAATGTTAGAATAAAAACTAAAAATCCTAGAAAAACACAAATAAAATAAAATAAAATCTCCAAATCCCACTCCCCACACATAAACTTGTGTATGCCCTCATACACAAATCATTGGCGTCGTCCTCTTTGCATCCCACTCGATTCTCCAGGTGCACGACGTGCACGTGCACGACTTATTTCAATCGACGCCAAGTTTTTCCAAGACCACGCCAGACAACATTAATTTGCTCAGTGAGATCCGCTGGTAAGTCTTGGTCAAAGAAGGTACCATCCTCCTCCTCTTGTGTTAACTCAGTGGCATATATATTTTCATCAATCGTGTTTCTGTTCCAATTCTCTGGAACAGTAGCGTGATATGTCACTGATATGTGCTCTACGACTATGGACACACATGAGGGTGCATATGCATCAAACTCTGCACCAGACATAAATCCACAACACAATTGTGCAATCAAATACGGCAGAGGCAAACTAGTCCTCGACCGCATCTTATCATCTATAATGGTGTCGACTAATTGTGTGTACATAAAAAAATGAGTGTCCTGACGCATGATGCAATCAACAATGTGTAATGTGGGTGTGTAAAATGATGACATGTGTGTAATCCCCATTACATTAGTGTTGATCCAGCAGCAATCGCGTGTACATTGCGATAAAGTGTCTTCCTGCTGATCCCTCTATCGTGTGTCACTCTGCAATTAGTACCCATCAGTGTAAGATATTCCTCAATCGCATCTGGGTTTGATTCCCAGGGTGAAGGAGGATACTGGTAGATGTAGAGATGGCCGCTGCGTGTACTTCGTGAATTTCTCCACACCAGTAGAGTTTAATGGTTTTGCGATTCTCCGAAATATTGAATTTCACAAAACTTACATAAAACTCCTCTACTAACTCCGGAATGTAGAATGAATTAGGCGTGTATACTAAGTAGTTCCAACCTAAAGTTTCTATGTTGAATAAAAAATATACCAAAAATGCAGCAAAAAACTCACCAAAGTATTTTTCACAAGCATACCGTGCCATTGGATTCTAACAGAGACCATAAAAATTATTTGAATTTAACAGTAAATAGAGGATTCTGAAATCTCACCTCCTATGAAGTTTCAGGGGGAAAATTTACAAGAATGCTGCTATTTGGAAGCTTTGGCCGCTGATTGGCGGCAGAATTGGATGAACTGGGGCTCGGCCACTTGGAGGAGGAAGCTGAAGGTGAGATTTACTCTCTAGTCACCTCTGGTTTGAGCAAAAATGGAGAAATCCCTGCGGATCTGAAGGGAGCATAAAGAGAACAATGGGGAAAGAAGAGGACAGCTAGGGTTTGGAGCTTGGTTGGGGCTGGCTGTATATTTATAGAGATGCAAATTTCAACTAGCCCCTTCCTCCCCCATATATTACTCTACAGCCCTCAACTTCAAGTATACCCTGTATTTTGTTAGTCATACACAATATACAAAATATACATTCTAATATACAAATGAATACGTGCCTCTATGCATAAATTGGGTCGTGAAGTATCACGACATCTGCATTATTGCTCGCTCGAGTATCTAAAAATGGTTTTAATCTCTGACCATTCAATTTAAATAAATTACCGTTTTTAGGGTTCTCGATATCGATTGCACCGTGATGGTGCACCGCCCGTACTATGTATAGTCCATTCCATCTTGACCTCAATTTTTCAGGGAATAAATGTAGTCTTGAATTATATAAGAGAACTTTTTGCTCTGGTGTAAATGACTTGCGAATAATCGCATTGTCATGAAATACTTTAGTCTTCTCTTTATAAATCTTAGCATTCTCATATGCAACCCTTCTAATCTCATCAAGCTCATTAAGTTGAAGCCTCCACTGCTCGCTGGTTTTTTCAAGTTCAAAGTTGAGGAACTTAATAGCCCATAAAGCCTTATGCTCAAGCTCTACCGATAAATGACATACTTTTCCAAATATCAACCGAGAGAGAGACATGCCTAGATTGGTCTTGTGAGCGGTACGGTAAGCCCATAATGCATCTGCTAGTTTATATGACCAATCTTTTCTGTTGTGTTGCACTGTCTTCTCCAAAATCAGTTTGATTTGGCGATTAGAAACTTCCACTTGCTCATTAGTTTGTGCATGATACGGTGTAGCGCCTCAAATAACCGGTTAGTAACATGGGTGCCATTATCGCTAATGATAGCTCGAGGAATGCCAAATCGAGAAAATATATTCTCTTTTAAGAACTTGATAATAATTTTGTTGTCTTTCTATTTTGCAGCAATTGCCTCTACCCATTTAGAAACATAATCGACAGCGACCAATATGTATTAGTTTCCAAATAGTTGGGTAACGGTCCCATAAAATCGATACCCCATACATTGAATATTTTGACCTCAAGGATGGATTGCAGAGGCATCATATTGTGCCGTGAAATTTTGCCTACGAATTGACATCATGTGCATATTTTGCAATATTCAACAACATATTTAAACATAGTTGGCCAATAAAAGTCACTCTGCAACACCTTTTCAGCCGTTTTTCTGGGACGAGAGTGTCCTCCACAAGCGAGATCATGACAAAAGGAGAGGATACTATGCATCTCATTGTCAAGTATGCATCGACGTATGATCTGGTCTGGATAACATTTAAACATATATAGTTCATCCCAATAAAAGAATTTTACTTGGGATAAGAATCTATATCGGTCTTTCTTGGACCAATAGGATGGAATCTTCTTGGTCACAAGATAGTTCACAATGTTAGCAAACTATGGTTCACACGTTAATACAAGCAATAATTGCTCATCAGAAAATGATTCATTTATATGGCAAAATTAGTTTGAGTGCTGGGCAGGCGAGACAAGTGATCAGCTACTAAATTATTAGCACTTTTCTTGTCTAATATCTCAATATTAAACTCTTGTAACATGAGGATCCATCGAACGAGCCTTACTTCTTTTTAATCTTTCATCTAACATGTTCAATTGAATATCTTATTTATGATTGAATTTAGAGCATGAAGATGAATATCCCATAAAGAAAGGATCAGATGAAGTACTCTCTTGGTATGGCTTTTGATTATATGCAAAATTAGAATTATTCATCTATTCATAATTGTAATTTTGTGTATAAGAAGTGCTTGTAGGTTCATTATATGTGTTGTGAATTTGATTATGACCTAGTCCTAGCGAACTTCCTATCCATGAACATTGATAATAATTATGATATGGAGCACGACAATAATAGCAACCAGTTAGATTTTGAAATATTTTTTATTTTTTATTTTTTATTTTTTGAAAAAGGTGGAGAGGGAGAGAGATGGAAAAGAAATAAAAAAAGATTGATTGTTTTTTTTTTTGCTTTTTTTAGAACCAAGGAACCAAAATATAGAACTGGAGAAAAAATAGACTCAGAGTGTACCTGATAGGCCGCTAAATGGCGGGTTTAGCCGCTAAATAGCAGCTAAATCAGAGATCTTGACTCTCTAATTTTTGCTGCTTAGTCCAGAGGCTCTTGTTATCCTTTTTGTCTTCCTGTATCTGCAATTTCTATTTCCTGCACACTCAACACACACTGTTAACCCGTAAAACTTTAGAAAAAGCAAGAAAAATACCGTTGATTCCCGGCAACGGCGCCAAAAACTTGATGTGATATTTACTGCAAGGGCACAGTATCTGTGTAGCGCTGTACAGGTCGTCCCAAAGGGATCTAAGGTGTTTTGCGATTCTTATTATTTCTTTAGTTCTAGTGGATTAACAAAGAATTCTAAGTTGGAAGGATGAGTTTTAAGTTCTAAAGATTAGCCTAGGATTTCGAATCCATTAGAATAATAGCCTAACAATAAATTATCTCTTTCTTCCTATCTTTTTAATTATGCATGGTTAAGTAAAATATTAAAAATGTGATCTTTTTAATTTGATTTTAATCAAGTGCCTCTAAGTATGACCTATCAAGTGATGTGCAAGTATAAAACATTAAAGATAACACCCTTTCTTAAAAACAAATCATATAAAGTAGAAAATCTCATAAACAAAAATAAATAAATAAACTTCAAACCCTAATCTAAGTATAGGCTATCAAAAGACCAAACTTAAGTATAACCTATCAAAGAAAATCAGATTTACTAGTTTATTCAAGTCAATTTATTTATAAGAAAATCTTTATTGATAATTCTAAAAATAAACAAAGAATAATAATTCCAAACTTCATCTAAGCATAGATTATCAAAATATTAATTAAGCATAATCTATCAAAGAATTATGATTTGAGAACTCTATCTTTTATTTATTTATTGAAAAATAATAACTTTATTTCTTTTTAGAAAGAAGATAAGATGAATCCATGTTAGATCTATTAAACTAACTTTATCTACATCCTAGAGCTAAAGAAAATTAGCTACACTTAATTCTAGTAAGCAAAATCCTATTTTTATTCATGAACGCAATTAAATCTAATATAGAAAGTAATAAAACCTAAACTAGAAAGTAATTAACTCTATCTAAAAAGCAAATAAAGAATTAAAAGCAATGGCTTATCTCTGGAGCACGGTATTATGGCCGTCACCCCTTAAGTAAAACCGTAATTTTATTAAATTAAAAACGAGTACAAAACTTACAGGATTCTCCTAGAATACAAGGATACGGCCAATATATAGGATTCGGAAAACAAAAACTAATTCTAATACAATTTTGAAACTAAAAAATTACAACGAAGTCGCGGGAGAAAACTCGGATATTGGGGACCACTTTGAGCCGCCATTTAGCGGCTAAAACCGCTAACTAGCGGTTAAAGTAACTAAATAATTTCTAATTTTTCTTTCCCTCGAGTATTTTATCTTTTTGAGTTTATTTTGATAACTGTATTATACTTTGACTCTCTGAAGTATCGTAGTCTCGTAGTTTTGCTCACTTTGAAAACTTTTCGGACTTTGACCTATTCCAACTCTGATTTCATGCCATCTCCTTGTATAAATAAAATTCCTGAAAAACACACTAAAAATGCCTGAGTAGCATTATTTATATACAAAAATAGGTAATATGAAGCCTATAAATATACAATATATGGCACTCATCAAGAGTATTAGATTATAAGTGATTATTAGGATTAACATGAATATTTGTTTATGTATCTCTAGTTAACCTTGCTATGGAAAAGAAGTGAAAACCCAAAAAGGGGGGGTTACATATCGGTCCCTTAAATCTTTAAAAATTGAATATCTTATTTTGATTTTAGTCCCCCAAAACATTTAAGTCACTTCACTTTAGTCCCTTTGGGTCACTTCTATTAGGCAAGTTAATTTTTTGGCCCAAAATTTCCGTTATACTCCTGGAAGGGAGTGAAAACTCAGCTATTTCCCTCCCTTCTCTGTTTTCCTCCTCTTCTGTTCCTCTTCTTATTGGGTTTCCCTCTCCATTCTTTCCCTTTATCTCACAACCTCTCCCCTCAAGAACCCTAATTTTTCTCTCTTCCCTCTTTCTTATCGTTTCCTAACCTTATATCTCTCATCTTGTGAAGTATGGCTTCTTCAAGTAGCAAGTGATCTATAAATCCAAGCCATGTTAGGGATGGTAATGTAGAGCTTTGCAATTGTGGATTCCCGACTCGGATGTGGACATGCAGGTAAGGCCCAAATCAGGGTTTGGATTTCTGGGGTTGCACTGCATACAAGGGAAAAATCCAGGTTGTGAATATTTCAAGTGGGTAGAAGATGCCAAGAATCAAGGATTTCGTTTGAGAAAAATAGAAGATCATCTTGTAATTATAGATAAAAGAGATGGATGAGGTGATGAAATTGGTGAAAATCATTGGTGTGATGATTGTAATTAGCATTGTAATCAAAATTATCATGTAGTTTTTTATTATTTCTGTAATTGTTATAATTTTTAATCAAACTTTTATGTGAAGTACTCATCTCTCCTCTCTCTCTCTCTATTATGAACTGAGAACTCAGTTCTAAGTCCATGACTAAGAACTGGTTCTCAGTCACGGACTAAGAATAGTTCTCCATCCAGAACTGTTTTCTTAGTTCTGGACTAAGAACTGCTCTCAGTCCAGGGCTCGGACTGTACCTGCGAAAATATTTTCAGGAAGTTGACAAATGCATCCATATCACAAAAGTTTGAAGAAAATTTGACATTAGATTAAACACACATATCTAATTTGACAAATGCATCCATATCATAAATTTTTTTTAATAAGTTGTTCAAACCATTACATATGCAATAAGCTTAATATATATATATATATATATATATATATATATATATATATATATATATATATATATATATATCCAATAGAGTTTCAACAACAATTTGTTTCAAGAAGTTGTTCGCAACAGAGCTCATTACATAAACTTCCATATCACAAAAGAGCTTCAACAATAAGTTGTTCAAACCATAAAACATACAAATGATAATAATGTATCATGAAGTTGTTCACCACAAAACTCATTACATAAATTTTGACATATGCATTAGGTGGTCCAATTATGTAGCCCTTGTCAATAGAAATCCAGTGGTCCTTCGATGGCAGTGGTATAGCTCCCATCGAACTGTGGATTGTGAAGTAATCAACACAGTACAACTCCCATCAAACTCATCGCATGTTTTTGGAAGAGCCGCATCGAACTCATTGCCAAAGATGATACTGCTTATGAAACCCGCATCTTTATTGTATACTTTGTCAATATTGTTATTACCTTGTGTTTTGCATTTGGATGACTTTAATGACCCTTTATCTGGTTCTTTATTTGAAGCGAGGTATGCATGTCACGAGAATCTACCTTCAACCACTTCATATCTGTCATCAAATATGTACACGGATCCATCATATCGTTCTTCAAATTTCACTCATGATCTCGAGATGCAATCATTTGATAAAAATAAAGAAAATTACGATCATGAGTATGAGGAATGAAGACGTAGAATAGAGGAAGATATAGAAGTTTTTCTAAAATTATCATCTCAAAAATCATCCTCTCAAATTGAATCTTGTATGGAAGATCTTCTCAAAGTGATTTCTCAAACTAAACTTTTTGGACATCAACCATCTAATAGTTTGAACATATCTTACTCCAACGAGCAATCACTTCAGTTATCTTTTGAAATAGATATGATTCAAAATGAGTTAAATAATTTTGTGCATGATGAATTTATAATTCAACATTGTAATCAACCTTTTTTAGACCATTGTGAAAATAATTATGATAAAACTGGTGATAAAGAAAATATTTTGCTTGGTAATTTGCCTCATGATGAGTTTACTAGTGACATATTATCATTTGATTCTTTTGTTGGAAATTATGAAGAAATTTGTGAAGAAGAATTTTTATCCCTTCATAATAACTTGACTAATGATAAGTCCACTAGTATGTCATTTTCTTTTGAGAATTTTGATGATAGGATTGAAGAAAATTTGCATGACAAGCACATAATAATTGAAGAATGGAAGGAACATCTAAAGGAAGAGGTCATGGTACCTAATGATTTAGAAGGACGATCCAAAATCGAGCTCATGATTCCGCTACATCCAAAATCGAGCTCATGATTCCGCTACATCACATGTTGATAAAACCAAAATACTTACTGCAATGAAAGATGCTCGTGGGTCGAATATGGACGGTAAAGGTATACTTTCTAACCTCAAAACTTTACTATTAAATAAAAGAAAGAAGGGTAGAAATAAATTGAGAAAAATCAAAAATAAAATGGAGAGATTAAATGCAAAACTGACAAAAAGACTAAGTTCATCTATATTAAAATGTAAAAGGACACACTATAGGAGTGGAAAGCGATCAAGAGGTCGTAACCATTTGAATTTTCTAATAAGTGTATAATATTTGTATAATAGTTTTCTTTTTTTGTTTTACCACCCTTGGTTTGTGTATGAGGGCATATACGAGTTTAGGTGTGGGGGAGTGGGTTAGGATATTTTTTCATATTTTTCTAGGATTTTTAGTTTTTTTTTTTGAATCTTTATTTTATTTTTAGATTATTGGGTTTCTTTATTTTATACTTTGGGTAGTTTTTAGGGTAACTAACTAAAAAAAATTTTAAAAAAAACTAAATAAACTGAAAAAAACTGAAAAAAATTAAAAAATTTTAACAACAAATTTATGTATTTTTATCAATAGATCAACCTAATTACAGATAAAGGAACAAATTTAGATTTGAAATTGGATAGGAGAGTAGATTGGACGATACACTTTGAATTTTATGAAAAAAGATTAAAATCCAAAAATAAATATCGCTAACAGTATTTTGAGGCAAGTATACATATATTTTTTCACTTCACAATAGTTTATTAGGTTAAGGATAACAATGATAACGATTGAGTAAGTTTTTTCTCTCTAAACAAAAAAAAAGAAAAAAAAGAAAAAAGTGAGAATAAAATAATAGGGTGAGCCTGATATTAAGGCAATAGTCTCGAGAGTGATAAAATAATGGGGTAAGTCTGGTATTAAGGCAATAGGCTCAAGAGTGAAAAAAGAGTATGATCCAAATAATCGAGTAGTTTGCACCTAAGTAAGCGTGAATATTCACATGAAAAGTGAAATATTCTAAAAAAAAGAAAAAGAAAAAGAAAAGAGTATGAACCGAGTAATCGGGTACGTTACACCTAAGCAAGCGTGAATATTCGCATGAAAGGTGAAATATTCTTAAAAAAAAAGAAAAAATTGTTATGAAAGAGGAGATGAATCATGAGTTAGAGTTGGAGTCCAAAACCGAAGTAGACTATCACATGTGCACATCGATGTATATGAGCCAATGGATTATCTGTTAGTGGGTATTGAAAGATAGGATTTAAATTTTTAATTAAAATGATAAGTGTGTTTGATATGACACTCGATTTGAAAATTGATAATCTAAATATGTTATTGAGTTTGTATATTAGTGAGATTAATTGATGAAAATATTATAAAAAAGGATTTTTCTTTCTTTTATATAAATTTTTTATTTTTGATTTTTGGTTATCCTTATTTTTTCTTTTCTTTATTTCTTAATCTATTTTCTTCATGAATTTTGTGGGTATATTCACTGCAAACCCTTACGAGACAACACTCGTCCACTAGGGTAACGTTAGGCTTGTTGCACATGCTAAGTGCAATCGCGATTCCTGCGAAAGTGAGTTAGGATTTTTCTTTTTCATCTTAGATTTAGATTTTGCTCGAGGACTAGCGAAAGGTAGGTGTGGGGGTGTGATGAGTATCATATATTGCACATTTTTAGTCTTCATATTACCTATTTTTGTATATAAATAATACTACTTGGGCATTTTTAGTGTGTTTTTTAGAAATTTTATTTGTATAAGGAGATGGCATAAAATCATAGTTGGAGTAGGAAATCAAAATCCGAAAAGTTTCCAAAGTGAGCAAAACTACGATACTACGATGCTGCAGAGAGTCAAAGTGCAATATAGCCATCAAAATAAACTCAAACGGAGAAAATACTCGAGGGGAAGAAAAAGTAAAAATTATTTAGTTACTTTTACTGCTATTTAGCGGTTTTAGCAGCTAAATGGCGGTCCAAAGTGGGTCCCAATATCCGAGGTTTCTCCCGTGGCTTCGTTGTAATCTTGTAATTTCACAATTGTATTATAATTGGGTTTGGTTTTCTAAAACCTATATATTGGCCGTATTCTTGTATTCTAGGAGAATCCTGTAAGTTTTGTACTCGTTTTTAATTTAATAAAATTAGAGTTTTGCTTAAGGGGTGACGGCCACAATACCATACTCCAGAGATAAGCCACTGCTTTTAATTCTTTATTTGCTTTTTAGATAGAGTTAATTGCTTTCTAGTTTAGGTTTTATTACTTTTTAGATTAGATTTAATTGCGTTCATGAATAAAAATAGGATTTTGATTACTAGAATTATGTGTAGCTAATTTTCTTTGGCCCTAGGATGTAAATGAAGTTAGTTTAATAGATCTAATATGGATTTATCTTATCTTCTTTCGAAAAAGAAATAAAGTTATGATTTTTCTATAAATAAATAAAAGATAGAGTTCTCAAATCACAATTCTTTGATAGATTTTGCTTAATTAATATTATGATAATCTATGCTTAGATAAATTTTGGAATTCTTATTCTTTGTTTATTTTTAGAATTATCAATAAAGATTTTCTTATAAATAAATTGACTTGAATAAACTTGTAAATATGATTTCTTTGATAGGTTATACTTAAGTTTGGTCTTTTGATAGGCTATGCTTAGATTAGGGTTTGAAATTTATTTCTTTTCTTTTGTTTATGAGATTTTCTACTTGATATGATTTGTTTTTAAGAAAGGTGTTATGTTTGATGGTTTATACTTGCACATCACTTGATAGGTCATACTTAGAGGCACTTGATTACAGTCAAATTAAAAAGATCATATTTTTAATATATTACTTAACCATGCATAATTAAAAAGATAGGAAGAAAGAGATAATTTATTATTAGGCTATTATTCTAATGGATTCGAAATCCTAGGCTAATCTTTAGAACTTAAAACTCATCCGTCCAACTTAGAATTCTTTGTTAATCCACTAGAACTAAAGAAATAATAAGAATCGCAAAACACCTTAGATTACTTTGGGACGACCTGTACAGCTCTACACCGATACTGTGCGCTTGCAGTAAATATCACATCAACTCTATATATCTATTTTGATCATTTAAATCATATCATAGATATACTTTATTTTTAATTATCCTATTCTTTGCACTCTTGTGAGCGTGTAAATAAGTCTTGTTAAGTCTCAAACTATAATCAGACTTATAGGAACCCTTTTCATGTATATGCATTTTTTTTTTTTTCCATTTTTTCCTCTCTTATTTTTTTCTTCATAGGCACTTGCTTTTTATGTGAACATTCATGCTTACCGAAACACAAATGTCCAGTTACTCAACTCATAACTATAATAACAATCCATAAGTATCATTCATGTGAATAAGCACAAGTACGAGGCACACGGACCCAACTACTTAACACTTATTTTCTCTTATATATATATCCGAAGTATATTGCCTAAGTACCAGGCTTACTTCGTTTTTTTTCAATTTTTTTAAACATATATGATAGATCTCCCTTTTCAGTTTTCTCTTTGTCATCAACTCTTCATTACTTATTGAGTAACTGCATAGAGTGCATAATAGATTCTAATCTTAAGTATACATATATCGTATTGTCAGATTTAAAATCTCAATTAAGACTATATAAAAATGATTATCATATAAGTATCAAAATTAAGATATCTATCTTATAAATATGCAATGAAAAGTACTTCTAGTCTTACGTTTTTACTTCAAAGAAATGCAAATTTTTTTGAAATTTTTTTAAGACTATGTTAGTTAACTATATTACAGTAAGTCCAACTTAAATTATGCAATATCCTTAGTGCATCAAAAATATAACTATGAAAGTAATACACTAACAAATAATATAAGAGGTTAATGTAAAAATACACCTGGTTTTGTTGGTTCTAAAAAAAAACTCACTCCCATTTGTAGTCGATATTAATGACATTTCAGATGAAGACTTTTTTGTCACTTTCATCTTTGATACTGATGGAACCTAATGGTCTCTTAGCTCGTCCTTTCATCCTCATCTCTAGAAATAGGGAATTCTCACTAGCCATTTGTCTAAATACTCTGGTGAGTAGCTGATAATGACGTTGTTGACAATGCCCAGTTCGGGCCTGCTTATCTTCAAGTATGCTCATTCTCACAGTGAAGGCATTTGACATCCTTATATTTGACTCGTTTATTGTGTGGAGTGCTACTTCATCTAGTCGGGTCGCCACATCTGCTGCATCTCGTTATTCTTCCCCTTGTTTGACACGTTTCTAATCATGTTCTCCGTGACCAACAGGTTGGGCAGCAGTATGTTGTTGCTTGTGTTGCACCTGCTATTCCCACTGGGTGTGTCAGGCACTCATGCTTCTTCGCATAGTAGCATCCATAAATGGTTATTTAGGAGGTTCAAATGTATCACATCGTGCTAGAAGAACTCCATATTCATGCAAATTTTTGTAATCAGAGAAGGCAAAACTAAGCGAGGCTTCACCATTCTCGGATTCTGGATACACTCATGGACTTGACCCATGCATTGAACTATCACGAACTACATGATAATACAACATCGAATGCGTGCCTTTCCAAAATCATGTTTAATAATACTACGTCTCTCGTATATAGTTCTATTATTGAGGAGGTCGGTAGTATGTTATATTTACTATAGAGACTTATCAAGACTTACTTGTCTGACATAGCCAACCTTCAAAAAGCTCTCATTGAAAGCAATATCGCTTGAGTCCTCGCAAAGCTCTTTGAACTGGTGAGAGCCGCTTGGTATTTTATTCACAATGTCTACAAAAGAAGGGTACTCCTCAGGCACGTTGGGTATATGGAGTGTCCTTACGTTTTCTTCCCTTGAGAACGGTATCTCCCTACCCCTGATAATAGAGTATCCATAATTATCTCCCATCGTTGGTTGTAAGTTAGCATAAAACTCACGTACGATCTCATTGCATGCCGGAGCGTGTTGATATCTTGTGTATGCTTCCAACTTTGAGGCTAGTATTGGTGCTCTGAAAGCCAAGTTTTAATCAATCTTGAATAATCTACTGCTCATGCTAGCCAAAGCTTGAAATCATCGTACTTCTCTAAGATCTTCTTGTTTACTTTTGCAATTCTTATTCTTTATGGAGAAAACGAGCCAGAAGATTCTATTTTTGGTCTCTTGGAAACTATCTGCTTCTTTGGTGCCATTTACAAAGATTAACCAAAAGTACATAATTTAGAATAATTATTAATTCAAAAATCTATTGATGAATTTTTTTCTTATAATTATCCTATTTATTAATTTTCTTTTGGTTAATTTCTTTCTCTTTATTTTATTTTATTATTATTTTTTTATATTATTTTAGAATTGTAGAATTAACTTCATCCACATAATTTTATATTTTCCCAGCTTCGTCAAAAATCAACAAATTCCACTTTAATGTGATTATTATTTCATGAATTTGATAAACCATAGTTACACTAGCAACCCATGAAATATAATGCTAAAAAGGTGAGATTGTCACATTTTCTACCTTGATTTTTGCATATTATGACAATAAATCTATAAAATTCATCAAAAATCTTCATATCTTTGCTAAACCCTACCAAATCTACTACAAAGTAAGGGTCTAGTTTTGATTCACTCAAATTCGTCCATATAAATTGTAGATCTAGCATCTACTTTTCATTAAGAACAAATCAAAGAAAAATCAAAGGGGAAAAAACTTACTTGCTTGTATATTGATGAAAATTTGAAAAGAATTACATGGGAAGAGATTGGCTGTCAAAAGGAGGGATTTTTGGGCGTGATCGCTATTGAAGGAAGCTAGGGTTCTTCTTTGTGGAGGAAAAAAATTCTAAGATCTATTTATAGATATCCTTCCCTACCAACAGCTGTTGACGGGCACATCGATGGCGCCTTCGACGGCCATTCTCAGCTAATTTTTTCTTCTTTTTATAGTGGCCATCATTGATAGCAGCTTTGACCACTGCTTCGACGGCGGTCGTCTGTCTGATAATTATCAAGCCAAGTTTTTAAATATTTTTTAGTTAGTTATTGTTAGTCCCTAAACTAAGATTATTTCTAATATCTAGTTGTTAGTTCCTAATTCTAAAATTAATTCTAAATTAAAATTAGTTCCTAACTCTAAAGTTAATATTAATTAAAAAATATTTTGTTTGTTTTTTTGAAAAAAATTTAAAGAAAAAGAAAAGAAATTTTTGAAAATCATCGAAACCATCATAAGTATCATAAGTAAGTTATCTTAATAAGCCACCCCCAACTTAAAATGCACATTGTCCTTAATGAATCAATATATCCATTTAATTAATCAAGAACAACTAGAAACTTAAGAGAGAGGAGTTTAGAAATTACCTCAGTCTGGTACTCATGATGCAACAATCTGTAAAACAAAATTGTTAGTACATAATATGCAATAATATACATAATGTCTTCATTTAGTGCATATCAATGAGATGTCGGAGGATCCCTAGATCGTGAGATTTCTTCAACTGCTTTGGAAATTCCACGTAATGCTTCAATCGTTTTCCATTTACTTTGAACGCATGACCATTATTTAGATTCTCAATATCAATTGCGTCATATGGATACACAGTTTTAACTATGAACGGTCCTGTCCACTGTGAATGCAATTTTTCCGAAAATTGAAGGCGTAAATCATATAGAAGCACTTTGTCAGAAGAATAAAAATACAATGTGTGATATGATGATCATGCTATATTTTTATTTTCTCGTTTGAAATGCGTGACTTGTCATATGCATGCGTTTTATCTTTTCCAACTCATTTGCTTGTAGCTTTCGTAATGGGCCAACTGAATTGGGATCAAGATTTACTGATTTAATTGTCCAATATACTTTATGATCTATCTTTACAGGCAAATGACAAGTATTTCCGTAGACTAATTTATATGGAGACATACTTAAGGGTGTTTTGTATGCTGTACGGTAAATCCATAAAGTATCGGTCAATCAAAACGACCAATCTTTGTAAGACAGATTAACCATTTTCTCAAGTATTTCCTTGATTTCCCTATTAGCTAGCTTAACTTGCCCATTTGACTGTGGATGATACGGTGTAGAAATCTTGTCCGTGATATGATATTTCTTCATTAAATTTTTAAATGCTTTATTATAGAAGTGTGAGCCCCCATCACTTATTATTACTTTATGAATTCCAAATCTCGACAATATGTGTTCCTTTAAAAATTTAATAACAGTTTGTTGGTTATTATTTCTACAAGATGCAGCTTCTACCCATTTTGAGATATAATCCACTAATACGAGGATATAAGTATATCCATTAGAAATAGGAAACAGTCCCATGAAGTCAATGCCCCAACAATTAAATTCTCAATTGTAATTATGGGTTTTAGAGGCATATCATTCTTCCTAGTTAATGCTAGTAGTCTCTGACAAGGCTTGCATCTTTTACAGAATTCATATGCATCTCTAAACATGGTAGGCCAATAAAAACCACATTGTACTATTTTGGCTACTGTGACCCCCACATGTTTCTGTATGATAAAAGGCAATAATACTTTGAATCTCGTCATCAGGCACACAATGCCGAATGATTTGATCTGAGCAATATTTAAATAAGTACAGATCGTCGAAAAAGAAACGACGTACCTCGTATGAAAATCTTCATTTGTCTTGTGCACTCCAATGATTCGATATTTCTCCTCCAATAAGGAAATTAATGATGTCAGCATGCCACAGAGTTATTGTGATAGAAAATAGCTGCTCATCAGGGAATGAGTCCCTAATTAGTACCTTATCATTTTATAAGTTAGTCTAGAGTGGTGGTCTGCAACCACGTCCTCTACTCCCTTTTTATCTTCCATTTCGAGATCAACTTCTTGGAGAAATAAGATCCATCAAATCAACGTGGCTTTACATCTTTCTTTGATAAAAGATATTTGAGTGCTAAATGATCTGAAAAAATAATACATGTGAGCTCAAAATATATGAATGAAATTTATCAAGAATAAAAACTACAGTTAGAAGCTCATTCTCTATAGTAGTATAATTTATTTGAGTATCATTGAGAGTCTTGCTAGCGTAGTAGACTACGTAGGGCTTTTTATCTCTTCCTACCCTAATACAGCTGCAATTGCATAACCGCTTACATTGCACATGATTTTGAATAAAAGTGTCAAATCTGATGGTTGCATTATTACTTGTACATGTTAATTTCAGACCTTTCCTAGCTTATATCTTGACATACTGATTAGTATCATATATGTATTTTTCCTCCCATATTTTATCTATTTTTGTATATAAATAAATACTACTCGGATATTTTTAGTGTCTTTTTCAGGTAATCCGATTCCTACAAGGAGATGGTATAAAATCAGAGCTGGATTAGGAAACAAATCTTATAAAAGAGTTCAAAGAGAGCAAAACTACAAGATTAAAATACTTTAGAGAGTCAGAGTGCAGTACAGCCAGGAGAATCAAAAGAACAAAACACAAGACTCGTACAAGAGAAAAACCATAAGTTAACTACATATTAGTGCCGCTATTTGGCGGAATTTTGCCGCCATTTGGTAGCACAAGGGCACATGCTGAATTTTCTTCGTGGGCTTCAATGTAATTTTTTAGTTTTTCAGTTATATTAGAATTAGGTTTTGATTTTCGAATCCTATATATTGGTCGTATCCTTGTATTCTAGGGTTTTTTATGCATTAGTTAATATAGAATTATGATATAGTTTGTACTTATTTTTAATTTAATAAAATTATGATTTTGCTGAAGGGGTGGCGACCACAATACCGGACTCCAAAAGTAATTCTCTTTGCTCTTCAATTTTTTCTTAGTTAATTTATTTTAATTGCTTTCTAGTTTAGATTTATTTGCTTTCTAGATTAGATTTAATTGCTTTCTATGAATAAAAATTTGATTTTTCTTCTTAGAAACATGAGTAGCTAATTTAGCTTAGCTCTAGAATGTAGATGAAGTTAGGATTCACCATGTAATTACTCTCTAGAATTTTCTTTTTAAATAAAATAAATAAAGATATGATTTCTCTATGAAAATATTAAAATACAAGAATTTGAAGATTAATACTTTGATAGGTTATACTTGAATTAAGTTTCTTGATAGCATATGCTTAATTAGGGTTTGGAGTTGTTGGTTTTCATTTTATTAAGAGAATTATCTAATGGTTTAGTTTATGTTTATGAAAAGTAGTATCTTTGTGAGTTATGCTTACACACCACTTGATAGCTCATGCTTAGGGCACTTTAAATAAAAATTAAAACTAAAAGATCACTTTTTTATAACATAAGAAGATAATAGAAGTAAGAACATGGTTGAAAACTAGTGGATTCTAAATCCTAAACTAATTAGAATAATTCTCAACTCCAACTTAGAATCCTTTGTTAATCTGTTCGACTATAGATTAGTGAGAACGCAAAAATACCTGAGATCTCTGTGGGACGACCTGTATAGTGCTACAACCGACATTGTACGCTTGCAGTTAAATTATCACATCAAGTTTTTGGCGCCATTGCCGGGGATCAACGGTGTTTTTCTTGCTTTTTCTAACGTTTTCCGGGTTAACAGTGTGTATTGAGTGTGCAGGAACCAGAAAGTATAGATACAGGAAAACGAAAGGGACGAGAGAATATTTTGGAGTATACTGCAAAAGGTAGGGATTCCCTAGTTTTGCCGGCAGATAGCGGCAATTGCCGCCATTTGGCTGCACTTCAGGTACAAGCCTCCACCTAGTTTTCTGTAGTTATGTATTTCGTGTCCTTGGTTCTGTAAAAAAATACAAAAAAAAAGAAAAAAATAATTAGAACTTATAGGACATTACTTTGTTTTTTTATCATATTTGTTCCACCATTTCATCTCCACCACACCCACTTCTTACATTAATCTAGGAAATTCACGGATTCATTCACGATCGCTGGTTCATACTACATTGGACCCGTGATCAATTTGGTCGACTAGGAAGATCAGATTTGTTCATAGGTGACAATATAGACCAACCGATCCCGATCCTTCAGGATCGATATTACCCGTTGCGTATATCATTACCATCATGCATCAAACTTCCACACGCAGCGGGTAATCACTATGAGTTGAAGCCGCAGTATATTAGCATGCTTTCTAAATTCACTGGTTCTAATTCAGAGAATGCATATCTCTTTATCAGTGAATTTCAGGAAGTATGCATGATGATAAAACTGCAGCACTTATCGGAGGACGCAATTAAACTCCGCTTCATCCCATTTGCACTCAAGAAAAATGCCAAGGAGTAGTTGTACTGTATAACTACTGATTCAATCACTATTTTGGATGAATTCGTTGCAGTGTTTCTAAAGAAGTATTATCCCACGCATAAAATGGAAAGAATTTAAAATCAAAACAATCAATTCCGTCAAGTGCCAGGAGAACCCTTCTAGAAATACTTGGAATGTTTCAAGAATCTTTTAGCTCAGTGCCCCCACCATGTGATAGAAAAGTGGCGGTTGTGTCAAATCGTGTATGAAAAACTCAATTACACATTCAAAACTCTTCTTGAGTCCATGTGTCAGGGAGAGTTCATGAAAAATAACGAGGATGAAACATGGGACTTTCTTGAGGACCTATCGTGGAAGACTATGCAGTGGGAGAGTCCTGCTGAGAAACCCAATGCATCAAGTTCTGCGCATAAGGGTGAGATCTATAGCGTCGACAGCTCTATAGTCGCCGAAATTAAGATTGCAGCCCTTATGCAGAGAATTGAGGCATTAGATACTCCTAGTACTCCACTGGTGAGTCAGATAAATCAAATTCAAGTTTCCACATATTTTAATTGCGGAACTGCGAATCATGTTATGGAGGAGTGTCCATTATTAATGAATCACATGGATCCCACACTTGAGCAAGTTAATGTCTTGTATCAACAACCTATGAACAATCCTTATGCTCCTATATACAATTCTGGCTGGAGAAACTATCCAAATCTCTCATGAAATCAGGGGCAATATTAGGGGCCCCTAACCCTAACATGCAGCCTCCAGCCAATGGTCAGTTCCTGATAAGTATCATATATTGTATTTTTCCTCCCATATTTTATCTATTTTTGTATATAAATAAATACTACTTGGATATTTTTAGTGTCTTTTTCAGGTAATCCGATTTATACAAGGAGATGACATGAAATCAGAGTTAAAGTAGGAAATCAAAATCCGAAAAGTTTCTAAAGTGGGCAAAACTACGAGACTACGATACTGCTGAGACTGAAAGTTAAATACAATCAGAAATACTAAATTTAGAAGAAAATAATTTCATGTGGAAAACATTTCAATAATTTTTTCCATAATTGAGCCGCTAATTAGCGGTGGAACCCGCCAAATGGCGGTCCAATATGGGCCCCAATCTTCGAATTTTCTCTCGTAGCTTCGCTGTAATCTTGTTATTTCATAGTTGTATTAGTATTGGGTTTGTATTTTCAAAACTTATATATTGGTCGTATCCTTGTATTCTAAAAAGATCCTGAAGTTTTGTACTCGTTTTGAATTTAATAAAATTAGGGTTTTGCTGAAAGGGTGGCGGCCGCAATACCATGCTCCAGAGATAAGCCATTGCTTTCTAATATTTATTTATTTTCTAGATATAGTTAATTGCTTTTTAGTTTAGGTTTTATTACTTTCTAGATTAAATTTATTTGCTTTCATGAAAAAAGATTTGATTTTGCTTATTAGGAATATGAGTAGCTCATTTTCTTTAGCCC
The DNA here is from genome assembly GCA_036321105.1 of Dracaena cambodiana. NCBI lineage: Eukaryota > Viridiplantae > Streptophyta > Magnoliopsida > Asparagales > Asparagaceae > Dracaena > Dracaena cambodiana. The sequence continues at coordinate 22,390,124 of JAYEPQ010000020.1, read as the reverse complement.
TACGATGTAGATGAAGTTAGTTTAATAGATATAATATGGATTTATCTCATTTTCTTCCTAGAAAGAAATACAAATATGATTTTTTTATAAAAAAATAAAAGATGGAGTTCACAAATCATAATTTTTTGATAGATTATGCTTAATTAATATTTTGATAATCTATACTTAGATGAAGTTTGGAATTCTTATTCTTTGTTTGTTTTTAGAATTATCAATAGAGATTTTCCTATAAATAAATTGAGTTGAATAAACTTGTAAATCTGATTTCTTTGATAGGTTATACTTGAATTATGTTTCTTTATAGCCTATGCTTAGATTATGGTTTGAAGTTTATTTCTTTTTTTTTTGTTTATGAGATTTTCTACTTGATATGATTTGTTTTAAGAAAAGTGTTATCTTTGATGATCTATACTTGCACATTACTTGATAGGTCATACTTAGGGGCACTTGATTAAAATCAAATTAAAAAGATCACCTTTTTAATATGTTACTTAACCGTGCATAATTAAAAAGTTAGGAAAAAAGAGATAATTCATTGTTAGGCTATTATTCTAATGGATTCGAGATTCTAGACTAACCTCTAGAACTTAAACTAATCTTCTCTCGATCTAAAATCTCATAGTTAGTCCATTAGACTAAGGAAAGAGTAAGAAATCGCAAAATACCTTAGATCTCTGTGGGACGACCTGTACAGCGCTACACCGACACTGTGCGCTTGCAGTAATTTATCACATCAAGTTTTTGGCGCCGTTGCCGGGGATCGACGGCATTCACCACCATTTTGCGGCACTTATTGTACGGAACTCCACAAACTTTTGATGTTATCTGTATTTAGTGTCCCTGGTTCTGTAAAAAAATATAAAAAAAATAAAAAAAATTAGAAACAGTAGGAATCACATTTTTATTTGATCATATCTATTACACCGTTTTATCTCTCACCACACCCCACTTCTTGCATTAGTTTAGGAAATTCACGCATACACTCACGGTCGCTGGTTCATGCCACATTAGACCCGTGATCAATTTGGTCGACTAGTGAGATCAGATTTGCTCATGGATGCCAAGATGGACCAACCGATCCCGATCCTTCAGGATCAATGTTACCCATTGCGCACATCACTGCCATCATGCATCAAACTTCCACACGCAGCGGGTAATCACTATGAGTTGAAGCCGCAGTACATTAGTATACTTCCTAAATTCACTGGTTCTGATTCAGAAGATGCATATCTCTTTATCAGTGAATTTCAGGAAGTATGCATAATGATTAAACTGTAACACTTATCGGAGGACGCAATTAAGCTCCGCTTCATCCCCTTTGCACTTAAAGATAATACCAAGAAGTGGTTGTACAGTATGCCTACTGATTCAATCAGTACTTGGGATGAATTCGTTACAATGTTTCTTAAGAAGTATTATCCCACGCAAAAGACGGCAAGAATACGAAATCAAATTAATCAATTCCGTCAAGTGCCGGGAGAATCCTTCTGGAAATATTTGGAACGGTTCAAGGACTTATTAGCTCAGTGCCCCCACCACGCAATAGAAAAGTCGCGGTTGTGTCAAATCATGTACGAAGGACTCGATTACACATCCAAAACTTTTCTTGAGTCCATGTGTCAGGGGGAGTTCATGAGAAAGAATGAGAATGAAGCATGGAACTTCCTTGAGGACCTATCGTGGAAGACTATGCTGTGAGAGAGTCCCACTGAGAAGCCCAGTGCATAAATTTCTGCACATAAGGGTGGGATCCATAGCGTTGATAGCTCTATAGCCGCCGAAGCTAAGATTGCAGCCCTTATGAGGAAAATTGAGATATTGGAGACTCCCAGTGCTCCACCGGTGGGTCAGGTAAATCAAATTCAAGTTCCCACGTGCTTTAATTGCGGAACTCCGAATCATGTTATAGAGGAGTGTCCATTATTATTGAATCCCATGGGTCCCACACTTGAGCAGGCTAACGCCTTATATCAACAACCCATGAATAATCCTTACGCTCCTACATATAATCCTGGCTGGAGGAATCATCCAAATCTATTATGGGGTCAGGGGCAATATCAGGGGGCCCCCAACCCTAACATGCAATCTCCAATGAATGGTTAGTTCCCAAGACCAAATGTGGGTGCTTATCAACACCCAAATGCATCAAATTATGGGAATACGCAGAATAGACCACATGCACAAAACCACTCATATTCACAACAGAGGTCTAATAATGAACAAGAAAAGTGACTCCAGTCACTTGAGAAGCACGTTAAAAATCTTCTCAAGTCTCATTCCAAGTTTGACATGCATGCCTAATCTTGACATACACATGCAAAATCTTATGAAAGTGTCAACTGACTTTATTTAAAGTACAAGTCAGCAACTGCTCGTGAACTCTCAATCTATAAAAAATATAGAGCAGCAGGTTGGACAATTAGCGAGTCAGATGGGCGAACGTGACCAGGGTACCTTTCCAAGTCAACCCATAATAAACCCTAATGCCAGTTCCTCAAACTCCAATCAGTTGCATGTTCACCAATGCAATGCCATTCACCTGCTTAGATCTGGCAAGCAAGTGGACAATAATATAGTCATGCCCCATGATCCCATTCCTACTATCTCGCACGCTACATCATCTCTTCCACCCCCTTCTCCACGACCATCTCCATCATCGTGGCATGATCATTTGGAAGAACCTGTTTCTAAGCCGAAAGAACCATATCCTAATCGGCTTAGGAAGCCTACACCGCAAGTAGAAAAGTTTCTTGAAATATTTCAGTAGGTGAAGGTTAATATTCCACTCCTAGACATTATACAATAGGTTCCTACTTATGCTAAGTTCCTTAAAGATTTGTGTACTAAGAAAAGGACAAGAAACATTCTTGAGAAAGTTTTTCTTGCTGCAAATGTATCGCAAATCCTCTCTAACTCCTTGCCTATCAAGTACAAAGATCCAGATTCCTCTCAATCTCATGCACCATTGGGAACACTACATTTGATTGGGTGTTGCTTGATCTAGGGGCAAGTGTCAACTTGCTTCCTTACACTGTGTATCAGTAACTGGGGTTAGGAAAACTTCAACCGACCAAGGTCACATTATAGTTAGCTGATCGTTCGATTAAGAGACCACTTGGTATGGTTGAAGATGTGCTCATTAAGGTCGGCGAGTTTATCTTTCCTGTAGACTTCATTGTCTTAGAAACTGAGCCGATCTCCAATCCACGGAATCAAATTTCCGTTATCTTGGGTTGACCATTCCTTACAACATCAAATGCATTAATTGATTGTAAGAGTGGCCTCATGAAATTATCGTTTGGGAATATGACTATGACATTTAGCATATTTAATATGGATGAGCACGCAACGAGCTCCCTCATTGATGTCAACATGATTCATAATTTGCACTCTCATTCGACCTCTTGCACTGATGATGAACCTTCATTTGAACAATTTTTCAAAGATGAGCTCGTACTATTAGATGAATTGGCACATACGGATTCTATGTATGAAGATACTTATGCAAGTGTGCCATTAATTTATGAGCAAATTTTTGAGGATTTGTTTGCAGAGAAGCTCGCATTACTTCGTGAGTTAGAAGAGCCACCACCACATTTACTTGATCATATAGCACTACACCTCACAATATTTCTACATGTATACTTGTTACTAAAGATGATTGGCAGGTTTATAATAAAGAATACTTTAACTCAATTGTTAATTCTTACACATGGACAAAGAAAAAGAGAGGACGACATAAGAAGCAGACAGGTAATCTCGTGACTTGTAAGAGGTTGATGAGATATAATAGTACACCCACTTCACGTTTAAAACGCATACACTATGAAAGTGGGAAGCGATCGAGAGGTCGTAACCGCTTTCCATGTGTTAATAGGGTGATGATATTGAGATCGTAATTTTTACGACTCTCATTATTTGTATAGTATTTTTATAATAGTTTTCATATTTCTTTTACCACACTTGGTTTGTGTATGAGGGCATAAACAAGTTTAGGTGTGGGGGAGTAGTTTTTAGGAGATTTTTTATTTTTAGGATTTTTAGGATTTTATTTTTATTTTTAGGATTTTTTATTTTTAGATTTTTTGGGTTTCTTTATTTTACACTTTGGGTAGTTTTAAGGGTAACTGTAACGCCCCCGTTTTTCAGCTGCTTCCCAAAACGGAGGACGTTACTTATTACTTATACTAGGCAACCCAATAGTCACAGGATCTTGGAATAACCGTAACTACTGCCACAATCAGATGAATAAATAATATGTCTGAAACTGAAATGATTCCATTTATACAAAGAGTTCATTACATAAAACGGCACACTGCTTTAAATATGAACACAAAAGAGTCGAAGAGAAAAGCCGTGCCCAGACAAAAGGAAATACAAACAAAATATACAAAAGTTCTCCAAGGGTACTTCGCTAGTCTATTGTCACTCGATCTGTCCAACGAAGTACGGGTCTTCAACTGGGGCTGGATCCCCTTCTTCACATTCCAAATCTGGGTTCAAAACCCAGGGGATTAAACCCGGCAAATAATACATTTAAAATAGGAATTGTATACTATCATAGTACATGAATATCAGTGTGCATGAGCATGTTTAGGTCAGTTTTGTTTGTGTGCATATAAAGTAATATGAAGGCAACATATAAATTAACATGAAGTGAAGCATAAATAAATTCACAAATAAATGCGCATGACAATAAACATGACAATAACTACTCTATCTATTTAATCATATATTCTATTGGTCTCAGTCATCGTCCAATTTAAAATTTTAAAACTGTATTAATGGATAAGATAGCGCTATTTTCCATTGTCGTATAAGTGCCCGTGCATACCCGGGACCCGGCCCCAATATTCATGGCGCTGAACCATGACATGCCGCTAGGCACTCAATCACGTTCCGTACTGTATTACAGTACGGACTTACCACTCAGGGTAGATATCAATTGGTGATCCAGTAATCACCCAGGCCGCTGCAGTAATAGAATCCCGGCCCTAACAATACAATCAATCCTTATACGGTAAGGCTCTTATCCATCATATAGTTTCCCCCATCCCCGTGTTCATAATGAATTTTGCACATGAAAATTTTATAATCTTTCTTTAATTATTTTTCAATTCATGATAACATGCTTGCATTTCCATGACTGTACATGACATGTAGTATCATAACACATAATCTGTAATATTAAAACACATGACTTGTAATATCAAAGCACGTGGCATGTAAAACACATGACTTATAATCAGAACTCGTGACATGTAAAACACATGACTTGTAGCATGATAAATTAATACATGATATATTAGTACACATGATTTGTAATATCAAGGTACATGACTTGTAGCATGATAGGTGTTAGTGCACAATTGTAATGTATCTCATTACAATTATTTAATAATCTGGTTTCATTCTCAATAATGTAAATTAATAACCCAATTTGGAAATCAAATTTCTATCTATTAATTATTTACAATTAATTCAAACTAAGCTAAAGCCCAATCCCATAAATGCCCACTTATCTTGTTATTTTTATTTTTCTTCTTTTCTAGCCCAAGCCCATTAAACCCAATTTTATTTATTTATTTATTTTTTATTTTTATTTTTTTCTTTTCCTTTCCTTTCCCCTTACAGAACACAAGCCCAGCTCCCATTTTTTTTTTTTTTTCTTTTTCTTCTTTCAATTTTTGCATGGATTCAAATATTTGTATGGGGTTTTCTTTTACGTAATTTTTTTTTCTTTTAAATAAATAAAAATAATAATAAGCAAATATCATAATATTTCTATATAACAAAATTGATCTGGCTCAGTTCTTAATATTAGTTAATGGTCCAAAAATGAATAAAGCATTTTTACAAGATAATATACGTATACAAAATTAAATAAATAAACGAATGAAAATAAATAAAATAAAGAACTGAAAGAAAATAGCAGTATTACTTGCCTTGGCTCGATCTCGAATAGTTGGTTTGAATCTTCGATACGGTTTGATTTTTCCCTTTTTTTCTTCTACTCTCTTTATTTTTATTTTATTTTTTTTTTTTTTTCCTTCTTCTTCGGTTTGGTTGCAGGCAGAGAGAGTGAGAAAGGAAGGCAGAGAAAGTGAGGGAGAGAATAAGACAGAGATAAGGGAGGGGTGGGGTTTTTATTTTATTTTATTTTATTTTTTCTTTTCCTCACATGCTTGTGACACTTGCACTCCATGCAACCCTCTTTTTTTTCCATCGCGACAGCACCTCCCTTTCTCTTGACAGCAAAGAGCAGATATTATGTTAAATAATTTTTTTTTTTTTAATAATTTAATAATTTTGATTTCATGTAATATTCTTCAAATAATACCAAATTTATGTAGGACGTAGTGCTCGATGAGGGGAACACTACAAAATTATCCGTTTGTTGTTTCGATGTCCGGAATAAATGAACCGAAATTCCGAAATAATTAGAAGAATAATTTTAATATTATTAAATTAACAATTTTGGGAGTATTTTTCGGCCTCGTAAGAAAAATCTTCAAAAATCCTAAATATTACAAAACTAATAATCGCGAAGACCGAATGTCATTTGGGTGTGTGGATTTAAAGTTATGTTAACCGAAAGTTATTTCGGTGTCCAAAATCGACTTCGGTGGACTTATTCGGCACTATTGGTCTCAAGAGAGCAATACAGATAGCTCGAAATTTTGGGGTATTACAGTAACTAACTGAAAATTGTTTTTTAAAAAAAAAACTAAAAAAACTGAAATAAAATTAATAAAAATAAATTTAATAACAAATTTATGTATTTTTTATTAATAGATCAACCTAATTACAGATAAAGGAACAAATTTAGATTTGAAATTGGATAGGAGAGTAGATTGGATGATACACTTTGAATTTTATGAAAAATATTAAAATCTGCAAAATAAATACCGCCAACAGTAGTTTTGAGGCAAGTATACATCTATTTTTCACTTCACAATAGTTTATTAGGTTAAGGACAAAGATGATAACGATTGAATAAGTTTTCTCTCTCTAAAAAAAAGTGAGAATAAAATAATGGGGTGAGCCTGGTATTAAGGCAATAGCCTCAAGAGTGATAAAATAATGGGGTGAGTCTGGTATTAAGGCAATAGTCTCAAGAGTGAAAAAATAGTATGATCCAAGTAATCGGGTACTTTGCGCCTAAGTAGCGTGAATATTCGCATGAAAAGTAAAATATTCTAAAAAAAGGAAAAAAAAGAAAAGAGTATGAACTGAGTAATCGGGTATATTGCGCCTAAGCAAGCGTGAATATTCGCATTAAAGGTGAAATATTCTTTTAAAAAAATAAAAAAAAGAAAAAAAAGAAGAAAAAAATTGTTATGAGAGAGGAGATGAATCATGAGTTAGAGTTGGAGTCCAAAACCGAAGTAGACTATCACGCGTGCACGTAGATGTATACGAGCTAATGGATTATCTGTCAGTGGGTATTGAATGATAGAATTTAAATTTTTGATTAAAATGATAAGTGTATCTGATATGACGCTCGATTTGAAAATTGATAATCTCAATGCGTTCTTGAGTTTGTATATTAGTGAGATTAATTGATGAAATGATCATTAAAAAAAAAGATTTTTCTTTTCTTTTGTATAAATTTTTTATTTTTCTTGATTTTCGGTTATCCTTATTTTTCTTTTCTTTATTTCTTAATCTATTTCCTTCATGAATTTTGTGGGTATATTCACTGCAAACCCTCACGAGACAACACTCGTCCACTAGGGTAATATAGGGGTTTAAAAGCTTGTTGCACGTACTAAGTGCAATCGCGATTCCTGCAAAAGTGAGTTAGGATGTTTCTTTTTCTTTTTAGATTTAGGTTTTGCTCGAGGACTAGCAAAAGATAGGTGTGGGGTGTGATAAGTATCATATATTGTATTTTTTCTCCCATACTTTATCTATTTTTGTATATAAATAAATGCTACATGGGTATTTTTAGTGTCTTTTTAAGGTAATCCGATTTATACAAGGAGATGGCATGAAATTAGAGTTGGAGTAGGAAATCAGAGTCTGAAAAGTTTCTAAAATGGGCAAAACTACGAGACTACGATGCTTCTAAGACTCAAAGTTAAATATAGTCAGGAAAACTAAATGTGGAAGACAAGAATTTCATGTGGAAAAAATTTCATGAATTTTTTCCATAATTGAACCACTAATTAGCGGTGTGACCCGCCAAATGGCAGCCCAATGTGGGCTCCAATCTTCGAATTTTCTCCTGTGGCTTCGTTGTAATCTTGTAGTATCATATTTGTATTAGAATTGGGTTTGGATTTCCAAAACCTATATATTGGCCGTATCCTTGTATTCTAAAAAGATCCTGGAGTTTTGTACTCGTTTTGAATTTAATAAAATTAGGGTTTTGCTGAAGAGGTGACGGCCGCAATACCGTGCTTCAGATGTAACTCATTGCTTTCTAATATTTATTTGCTTTCTAGATAGAGTTAATTGCTTTCTAGTTTAGGTTTTATTGCTTTCTAGATTAAATTTATTTGCTTTCATGAAAAAAGATTTGATTTTGCTTATTAGGAATATGAGTAGCTAATTTTCTTTAGCCCTAGGATGTAGATGAAGTTAGTTTAATAGATCTAACATGGATTTATGTCAACTTCTTCTTAGAAAGAAATACAATTACGATTTTTCTATAAATAAATAAAAGATGGAGTTCACAAATCATAATTCTTTGATAGATTATGCTTAATTAATATTTTGATAATCTATACTTAGATGAAATTTGGAATTCTTATTCTTTGTTTGTTTTTAGAATTATCAATAGAGATTTTCCTATAAATAAATTGACTTGAATAAACTTGTAAATCTAATTTCTTTGATAGGTTATACTTGAATTAGGTTTCTTTATAGCCTATGCTTAGATTATGGTTTGAAGTTTATTTCTTTTTTTTGTTTATGAGATTTTCTACTTGATATGATTTGTTTTAAGAAAAGTGTAATCTTTGATGGTTTATACTTGCACATTACTTGATAGGTCATACTTAGGGGCACTCGATTAAAATCAAATTAAAAAGATCACCTTTTTAATATGTTACTTAACTGTGCATAATTAAAAAGTTAGGAAGAAAGAGATAATTCATTGTTAGGCTATTATTCTAATGGATTCGAGATTCTAGGCTAACCTCTAGAACTTAAACTAATCTTCTCTCGATCTAAAATCTCATAGTTAGTCCGTTAGACTAAGGAAAGAGTAAGAAATCGCAAAATATCTTAGATCCCTGTGGGACGACCTGTACAGTACTACACCGATACTGTGCGTTTGCAGTAATTTATCACATCAACCAAGAGCAAATGTGGGTGCGCTTCAAATTATGGAAACAATCAGAATAGTCCACCTGCACAAAACCACTCATATCCACAAAAGGGGTCTAATAATGATCAAGAAAAGCGACTGTAGTCACTTGAGAAGAACATTGAAAATCTTCTCAAGTCTCAATCAAAATTTGGCACGCATATGTCCGAATGACACACACATGCAAAATCTTATGAAAGTGTCAACTGATTTTATTCAAAGTACATGTCAGCAACTGCTCGTGAACTCTTGAGAATATAGAGCAGCATGTTGGACAATTTGCGAGTCAGATGAGTGAACATGGCCAGGGTACTTTTCCACGTTAACCCATAACGAACTCTAATGCCAGTTCCTCAAACTCAAATCAGTCGCATGTCTACCAATGCAATGTTATTCACACACTCAGATTTGGTAAGCAAGTGGTCAATAATTTAGCCATGCCTCCTGATCCCACTCCTACTATTTCGAAGGCTACACCATTTCTTCCACCCTTTCTCCACGACCATCTCTATTACCTCCATTACCGTCACATACTAATTCAGAATAATCTGTTCCTGAGCTGAAAGTATCATATCCCAATCGGTTTAGGAAGCCTTCACCGCAAGTAGAAAAGATTCTTGAAACATTTCAGCAGGTGAAGGTTAATATTCCATTCCTTGACATTATACAACAGGTTCCTACTTATGCTAAGTTTCTTAAGAATTTGTGTATTAAGAAACAAGCAAGAAACAATCCTGAGAAAGTTTTTCTTACCGCAAATATATCGCAAATCTTCTCAACTCCTTACCTATCAAGTACAAAGATCCAGGTTTCCCTACAATCTCATGCACCATTGGGAAAACTACATTTGATAGGGCGTTGCTTGATTTAGGGGCAAGTGTCAATTTGCTTTCTTAAACTGTTTATCAGCAACTGAGGTTAGAAATATTTCAACCTACCAAGGTCACATTACAGTTAACTGATCGTTCGATCAAGAGACCACTTGGTATGGTTGAAGATGTGCTCATTAAGGTCGGTGAATTCATCTTTCCTGTAAACTTCATTGTCATAGAAACTGAGCCGATTTTTAATCCACGGAATCAAATTCCCATCATCTTGGGTAGACCATTCCTTATAACATCAAATGCATTAATTGATTGTAGGAGTGGCCTCATGAAGTTATCGTTTGGGAATATGACTGTGTCATTGAATATATTCAATATGGATGAGCACACAACGAGCTCTCTCATTGAGGTAAATATGATTCATAGTTTACACTCTCATTCTACCTCGTGCACTGATGATGAACCCTCATTTGCGCAATTGTTCAAATATGAGCTCATATTATTAGATGAATTGGCACATACTGATTCGATGTGTGATGATATTTATGCAATTGATTTATGAGCAAACTTTTGAGGATTTGTTTGCAGAGGAGCTCGAATTACTTCATGAGTTAGAAGGGCCACCACCACATTCACTTGATCCTATAGCACTCTTCTCATCTCACGATACTTCTACATATATATTTGTTACTAACGATGATTTGCAGGTTTATAATGAAGAATTATTTAATCCAATTATTAATACTTACATGTGAAAAAAGAAAAAGCGAGGACGGCATAAGAAGCAGACAGGTAATTTTTTGACCCGTAGGAGGATGATGAGATATAATAATACACCCATTTTACTTTTAAAACGCACACACTATGAAAGTGAAAAACAATTGAGAGGTCGTAATCGCTTTTCATGCGTTAATAGGGTGATGATATTGAGATCGCATGTTTTTACGACTCTCATTATTTGTATAGTATTTGTATAATAGTTTTTATATTTATTTTACCACACTTGGTATGTGTATGAGGGCATACACGAGTTTAGGTGTGGGGAAGTAAGTTAGAGTCTTTTCTTCGTATTTTTATTTTAGGATTTTTAGTTTTTTTAGAATTTTTATTTTATTTTTAGATTTTTTGGGTTTCTTTATTTTACACTTCGGGTAGTTTTTAGGATAACTAACTAAAAAAATAATTAAAAAATGAAAAAAATTATATATTTTTATCAATAGATCAACCTAATTACAGATAAAAGAATAAATTTATATTTGAAATTGCATAGGAGAGTAGATTGGACGATACACACAGAATTTTATGAAAAAGATTAAAATCCGAAAAATAAATACCACTAACAGTAGTTTTGAGGCAAGTATACATCTATTTTTCTCTTCACAGTAGTCTATTAGGTTAAGAATAAAGATGATAACGATTGAGTAAGTCTCTCTTTCTAAAAAAAAAAAGAAAAAAGAAAGTTAAAAAAGTGAGAATAAAAAATGGGGTGCGCCTAGTATTAAGGTAATAACCTCGAGAGTGATAAAATAATGGGGTGCACCTGGTATTAAGGCAATAACCTCAAGAGTGAAAAAAAAAAGAGTATGATCCAAGTAATCAGATACTTTACGCCTAAGCAAGCGTGAATATTCGCATGAAAGGTGAAATATTCTTTAAAAAAAAGAAAGAAAAAAAGAAAAAAGAATAAAAAAATTTATTTTGAGAGAGAAGATGAATTATGAGTTAGAGTTGGAGTCCAAAACTGAAGTAGACTAACACACGTGCACGTAGATATATATGAGCCAATGGATTATCTATTAGTGGGTATCGAAAAAAAGGATTTAAAATTTTAATTAAAATGATAAGTGTATCTGATTTGATGCTCGATTTTAAAATTGATAATCTAAATGCATTCTTGAGTTTGTATATTAGTGAGATTAAGTGATGAAGATATTAAAAAAGATTTTTTTTTCTTCTTGTTGTATAAAATTTTAATTTTTCTTGATTTTTGGTTATCCTTATTTTTTTCTTTATTTCTTAATCTATTTTCTTCACAAATTTTGTGGGTATATTCACTGCAAACCCTCACAAGACACAACTCATCCACTAGGGTAACCTAGGGGATTAAAGGCTTGTTGCACATATTAAGTTCAATCGCGATTCCTGCAAAAGTAAGTTAGGATTTTTATTTTTTTTAAGTTTAGGTTTTGCTCAAGGACTAGCAAAAGATAGATGTGAATGTGTGATTAGTATCATATATTGTATTTTTTCTTCCATATTTTATCTATTTTTGTATATAAATAAATGCTACTCGGTATTTTTAGTGTCTTTTTCAAGTAATCCGATTCTTACAAGGAGATGGCATGAAATCAGATCCGGATTAGGAAACAAATCTTATAAAAGAGTTCAAAGAGAGCAAAACTATAAAATTAAAATACGTTAGAGAGTCAGAGTGCAATACAGTCAGGAGAATCAAAAGAACAAGACACAAGACTCATACAAGAGAAAAACCAGAAGTCAACTCCATATTAGTGCCGCTATTTGGCGGCACAAAAGTGGGCCCACATGCTGAATTTTCTTTGTGGGCTTCGATGTAATTTTTTAGTTTTTCAGTTGTATTAGAATTAGGTTTTGATTTCCAAAGCCTATATATTATCCTTGTATTCTAGGGTTTTTTATGCAGTAGTTAATATAGAATTAGGATATAGTTTGTACTCGTTTTTAGTTTAATAAAATTAAGGTTTTGCTAAAGGGGTGAAGGCCACAATACCGGACTCCAGAGGTAATTCTCTTTGCTCTCCAATTTTTTCTTAGTTAATTTATTTTTAATTACTTTCTAGTTTAGATTTATTTGCTTTCTAGATTAGATTTAATTGCTTTTTATAAATAAAAATTTGATTTTTCTTGTTAGAAATATGAGTAGCAAATTTAGCTTAGTTTTAGAATGTAGATGAAGTTAGGATTCACCATGTAATTACTCTCTAGAATTTTTTTTTTAAATAAAATAAATAAAAACATGATTTTTCTATGAAAATATTAAAATACAAGAACTTGAAAATTAATACTTTGATAGGTTATACTTGAATTAAGTTTCTTGATAGCCTATGCTTAGTTAAGCTTTGGAGTTGTTGGTTTTTATCTTATTCAAAAAATTATCTAATGATTTAGTTTATATTTATGAAAAGTAGTATTTTTGATGAGTTATACTTACACACCACTTGATAGCTGATACTTAGGACACTTTAAATAAAAATTAAAACTAAAAGATCACTTTTTTATGATAGAAGAAGATAACAAAAGTAAGAACATGGTTAGAAACTAGTGGATTTTAGATTCTAGACTAATTAGAATAACTCTCAACTCCAACTTAGAATCCTTTGTTAATCCATTAGACTATAGAATTAGTGAGAACGCAAAAACACCTGAGATCTCTGTGGGATGACCTGTATAGCACTACAACCGACACTGTACGCTTGCAGTTAAATTATCACATCACATACATTCCATGTTCGTGCATGTTACTTGATATGTGATATGATATACGTGCATGCATATTTGTTTACTCATGATATTACTTGTACATATTATTCTTAATTGAAAATGATATCTCACTCATGTGAATATATCATGTAACTCCCATACCAGCCAGTATTACTCTTGTCCTTGCTAGTATTGACGTGCGTGTCGTTTCATCTTCACTTGACTTATATGTACCATGTTTAATTATTCTGTTATTATTTGTATATGTTATTCTTACTTTGAAATGATACCTCCTGCACGTAAACATGTCCAATAACTTTTGCTAGTATTACTCTTGTGCTTGTCAGTCTTACCGTGCGTGTTGTTTCATATTCACCTGGTTATGGATACATGTACACTTATTATATATGTTACATTGATATTTAGCATTTACTGCATTGTGGGTATGTGGGAAATAAATAGTGGAAGAAATCACGTATTGTGGGAGTTTCTTGTCTTACTTGGGATGCATCCGCCGATTTGTGTACTGGCACTATCAGTTCTTTGTTTGTTAAGCGGCGGACCGATTCATATAGAGACTAGTGTTTGAGACCGTGATCCTAGGTATACACGGGATTTTAGATTCTAGTTTTTGTTCACCTAGCGACGGCCAGTTCGTGTGCCGGCCAGGTTTGTAGTCTTTTCTCTATACGCCTATCAGCGGCCGATTCGTGTGATGATCGGGTTTGTAAATCTGGTATCGAGTATGTTCTAATACACTCCTAGAATACATAGATTTTCCCCACCATTTACTTTCAGATTAATAGAATAGAGAGTGCATCTTTTTGCCTGATCATATTATATTATGTATGCCATATACTACAAGATTCATGTAATGTTTTTCATACTATGTTGCTTAATCATATAATTTGATCATGTTATATTACATATACCAATTGTTTTATGATTAATGTCCTATTATGCACACCATGTACTATATGATTTTTGTTAAATTCGCCTATCAGCTTGCCAGTCATTCGCGTGGAAACGGATACCATATGATTCTTGTTAAAACTGCCTAATGGTATGCCATCCAATTCTCGTGGAAATCGGTACCATATGATTCTTATTAAATTCGACTATCGTCGTACAATCTAGTTCATGTGGAAATCGGTACCACATGATTCTTATTAAATTCACCTATTGGCATATCCGGTTCGTAAGGAAATTTGCACCATATGATTCTTGTTAAATTTGTCTAGCAGCATGCCATTCAGTTCATGTGAAAATCGGTATCATATGATTTTTGTTATATTCAGCATACTGATAAGCATCATATATTGTATTTTTCCTCCCATATTTTATCTATTTTTGTATATAAATGAATGCTACTCGGGTATTTTTTAATGTCTTTTTCAGGAATCCGATTGATACAAGGAGATTGTATGAAATCAGAGCCGGATTAGGAAACAAATCCTATAAAAGAGTTCAAAAAAAGCAAAGCTACAGGATTATAATACTGCAGAGAGTCAAAGTCAAATACAGTCAAGAGAATCAAATGTACAAGATAAGAGACTCGTGCAGGAGAAAAACCAGGACTATTGGCCATATTATAGCGGCCCAATGGTCGCATTAACCGCCAAATAGCATCAAAGAAGTGGGCCCACAGGCTGATTTTTTCGGTGGTTTCGTTGTAATTTTGTAGTTTTTCAGTTCTGTTAGAATTTGGGTTTGATTTCCGAAGCTTATATATTGACCGTATCCTTATATTCTAGGGTTTGTGGGAATGCAGTAGTTAATATAGAATTAGGATATACTTTGTACTCGTTTTTAATTTAATTAAATTAGGGTTTTACTGAAGTGGTGATGGCCACAATACCGGACTCCAGAGTAATTCTTTTTGTTCTTTAATTTTTCTTTAGTTAATTTTTTAAATTACTTTCTAGTTTAGATTTATTTGATTTCTAGATTAGATTTAATTGCTTTCTATGAATAAAAATTTGATTTTGCTTGTTAGAAATATCAGTAGCTAATTTAGCTTAGCTCTAGAATGTAGATGAAGTTAGGATCCACCATGTAATTACTCTCTAGTATTTTCTTCTTAAATAAAATAATAAAGATATGGTTTTTCTATGAAAAGATTAAAATACAAGAACTCGTAGATTAATACTTTGATAGGTTATACTTGAGTTAAGTTTCTTGATAGCCTATACTTAGTTAGGGTTTGGGGTTTCTGATTTTTATCTTTTTCATCGAATTATCTAACAATTTAGCTTGCTTTTATGATGTATCTTTGATGCGTTATACTTGCACACCACTTGATAACTCATGCTTAGGACACTTGAAGTAAAAATTAAACTAAAAGATCACTTTTTTATGATAGAAGAAGATAATAGAATTAAATATATGGTTGGAAACTAGTGGATTCTAAATCCTAGACTAATTAGAATAACTCTCAACTCCAACTTAGAATTCTTTGTTAATCCGTTAGACCATAGAATTAGTAAGAATTACAAAACACCTGAGATCTCTGTAGGACGATCTGTAAAGTGCTACACCGACACTGTACGCTTGCAGTTAAATTATCACATCAAGTTTTTTGGCGCTGTTATTGGGGATCGACGGTGTTTTTCTTTCTTTTTCTAACGTTTTAGGGGTTAACAATGTGTGTTGAGTGTGTAGGGATCTAGATATTGCAGGTACAAGAAGACAAAAAGGATCGAAGAAGCCTTAGAACTGTGCAGCAGAAACTAGAGAGTCAAACTCTCTGGTTCTACCGCTATTTAGTGGCCAAAACAGCCATTTGTCGGCAGTTAAGGTAGCTCCTAAACCCAAATTTTCTCCAGTTCTGTAATTTGGTTCCCTGGTTCCGTAAAAAAATACCAAAAAAAAAATTTATGAACAGTAGGAATCACATTTTTATTTGATCATATCTATTCCACCGTTTTTATCTTCACCACACCCCACTTTTTGCATTAGTTTAGAAAATTCACGCATACACTCACGGTCGCTGGTTCATGCTAAATTGGACCCGTGATCAATTTGGTCGACTAGTGAGATCAGATTTGTTTATGGGTGACAAGATGGACCAACTGATCCTGATCATTCAGGATCGATGTTACCCACTGCGCACATCATTACCATCATGCATCAAACTTCCACACGCAGCAGCTAATCACTATGAATTGAAGCCATAGTATATTATCATGCATCCTAAATTCACTGGTTCTGATTCAGAAAATGCATATCTCTTTATCAGTGAATTTCAGGAAGTATGCGTAATGATTAAATTGCAGCACTTATCGGAGGACACAATTAAACTCCGCTTCATCCCATTTGTTCTAAAGGATAATGCCAAGAAGTGGTTGTACAGTATGCCTTCTGATTCAATCACTACTTGGGATGAATTTGTTACAGTACTTTTCAAGAAGTATTATCCCACGCACACGACGGCAAGAATTCGAAATCAAATTAATCAATTCCGTCAAGTGCTAGGAGAACCCTTCTGGAAATACTTAGAACGGCTCAAGGATTTATTAGCTCAGTGCCCCTACCATGCGATAGAGAAGTGGTGGTTGTGTCAAATCGTATACGAAGGACTCGATTACACATCCAAAAATCTTCTTGAGTCTATGATTCAAAGGGAATTCATGAGAAAGAACGAAGATGAAGCATGGGACTTTTTTGAGGACCTATCATAGAAGACTATGTAGTGGGAGAGTCCCGCTGAGAAACCCAGTGCATCAACTTCTACGCATAAGGGTGGGATCCATAGCGTCAATAGCTTTATAGCTGCCGAAGCTAAAATTGCAGCCCTTATGAGGAGAATTGAGGCATTGAAGACTATTCGTGCTCCACAAGTAGGTCAAGTAAATCAAATTTAAGTTCCCACATGCTTTAATTGTGGAACTCCGAATCACATTATAGAGGAGTGTTTACTATTAGTCAATCCCATGGGTCCCACACTTGAGCAGGCTAACGCCTTGTATCAAGAACCTATGAATAATTCATACGCTCTGACATACAATCCTGGCTGGAGAAACCATCCAAATCTATCATGGAGTCAAAGACAATATTAGAGAGCCCTTAACCCTAATAGCAACCTCCAGCCACTGGTTAGTTTCCAAGATCAAATGTGGGTACTTATCAACATCCAAACACATCAAATTATGCGAACAACCATAATAGACCACCTGCTCAAAACCACTCACATCCAAAACAGGGGTCTAATAATGATCAAGAAAAGCGACTTAGTCACTTGAGAAGAACGTTGAAAATCTTCTCAAGTCTCATTCCAAGTTTGACACGCATATGTCCAACCTTGACACACACATGCAAAATCTTATGAAAGTATCAACTGATTTATTCAAAGTACATGTCAGCAACTGCTCGTGAACTCTTAATCTATTAAGAATGTAGAACAGTAGGTTGGACAATTAGTGAGTCAGATGAGTGAACGTGGCTAGGGTACTTTTCCAAGTCAACTCATAATGAACCCTAATGCCAGTTTTTCAAATCAGTCGCATGTCCACCAATACAATGCCACTCACTCACTCAGATCTGGCAAGCAAGTGGACAATAATATAGCCATGCCCCTTGATCTCACTCCTACTATTTTGCAGGCTGCACCATCTCTATCACCGTCACATGATCATTTGGAAGAATCTATACCTGAGCCGAAGCACCATATCCCAATGGGCTTAGGAAGCCTTCACCACAAGTAGAAAATATTCTTGAAATATTTCAGCAGGTGAAACTTAATATTCCACTCCTTGACATTATACAAGAGGTTCCTACTTATGCTAAGTTCCTCAAAGAATTGTGTATTAAGAAACGAGTAAGAAACGTTCCTGAGAAAATTTTTCTTGCTGCAAATATATCGCAAATCCTCTCTAACTCATAGTACAAAGATCTAGATTCTCCTACAATCTCATGCACCATTGGGAACACTACATTTGATAGGGCGTTACTTGATGTAGGGGTAAGTGTCAACTTGCTTCTTTACACTATTTATCAGCAACTGGAGTTAGGAAAATTTCAACCTATGAAGGTCACATTACAGTTAGTTGATCGTTCGATCAAGATACCACTTGGTATGATTGAAGATGTGCTCATTAAGTTCGGCGAGTTTATCTTTCCTATAAACTTCATTGTCTTAGAAACTGAGCCGATCTCCAATTCACGGAATCAAATTCCCGTTATCTTGGGTAGATCATTCATTACAACATCAAATGCATTAATTGATTGTAGGAGTGACCTCATGAAACTATCATTTGGGAATATGACTGTGGCACTAAACATATTCAATATGGATGAGCACACAACGAGCTCTCTCATTGAGATCAACATGATTCACAGTTTGCACTCTTATTCGACTCTTGCACTGATGATGAACGCTCATTTGAGAAAATTTTCAAAGATGAGCTAATATTATTATATGAATTGGCACATACAGATTCTATGTATGATGATACTTATGCAAGTGTGCCATTGATTTATGAGCAAACTTTTGAGAATTTATTTGCAGAGGAGCTTACATTATTTCGTGAGTTAGAAAGGCCACCATCACATTCACTTGATCGTATTACACTCTTCTCACCTTATGATATTTCTATATGTATGTTTGTTACTAATGATGATTGGCAGGTTTATAATGAAGAATTCTTTAACTCAATTATTAATGCTTATATGTGGACAAAGAAAAAGGCAGGACGGCATAAGAAGCAGACAGGTAGTTTCGTGACTCGTAGGAGGATGATGAAATATAATAATGCACCCATTTCACGTTTAAAATGCACACACTATGAAAGTGGGAAGCGATCGAGAGGTCGTAACCGTTTTTCATGCTTTAATAGGGTAATGATATTGAGATCGTAACTTTTACGACTCCCATTATTTGTATAGTATTTGTATAATAGTTTTCATATTTATTTTAGCACACTTGATTTGTGTATTAGGGCATACATGAGTTTAGGTGTGGGGGAGCGGGTTAAGATATTTTCTTTGTGTTTTCTAAGATTTTAGTTTTTTTTTTAGATTGTTTATTTTATTTTTAGATGATTTTTGGGTTTGTTTATTTTGTACTTTGGGTAGTTTTTAGGGTAATAACTAACTAATAAAACTGAAAAAAAAAAAAAACCAGAAAATTGATTTATTTTCATCAATAGATCAACCTAATTACAGATAAAGGGACAAATTTAAATTTGAAATTGGATATGAGAGTACATTGGACGATACACTTTGAATTTGATGAAAAAGGATTAAAATTCGAAAAATAAATACCGCTAACAGTAGTTTTGAGGCAAGTATATATCTATTTTTCACTTCACAATAATTTATTAGGTTAAGAATAAAGATGATAACGATTGAGTAAATCTTCACTCTCTAAACAAAGAAAAAAGTGAAAATAAAATAATAGGGTGAGTCTGGTATTAAGGCAATAATCTCGAGAGTGATAAAATAATGGGGTGCATCTGGTATTAAGGCAATAGCCTCAAGAGTGAAAAAAAAAGAGTATGATCCGAGTAATCGGGTACTTTGTACCTAAGCAAGCGTGAATATTCGCATGAAAGGTGAAATATTCTTAAAAAAAAGAAAAAAAGAAAAAATTGTTATGAGAGAGGAGATGAATCATGAGTTAGAGTTGGAGTCCAAGGTCGAAATAGACTTTCACACGTGCACGTAATTGTATAAGAGCCGAGAAATTATCTATTAGTAGGTATTGAAAGATAGTATTTAAATTTTTGATTAAAATGAAAAGTGTATTTGATATAACGCTCGATTTGAAAATTGATAATCTAAATGCGTTCTTGAGTTTGTATATTAGTGAGATTAATTGATAAAAAAATTATTAAATTTTTTTTTTCATTCTTTTGCATAAATTTTTTTTTATTTTTCTTAATTTTTGGTTATCCTTATTTTTCTTTTATTTATTTCTTACTCTATTTTTTTCACGAATTTTGTGGGTATATTAACTGCAAACCCTCACAAGACAACACTCGTCTACTAGGGTAACTTAGGAGTTTAAAGGCTTGTTGTACGTGCTAAGTGCAATCGCAATTCCTGCGAAAGTGTTAGGATTTTTCTTTTTCTGTTTAGGGTTAGGTTTTGCTCGAGGACTAGCAAAAGATAGGTGTGGGGTGTGATAAGTATCATATATTATATTTTCCTCCTATATTTTATCTATTTTTGTATATAAATAAATGCTACTTAGGTATTTTTAGTGTCTTTTTCAGGTAATCCGATTTATACAAGGAAATGGTATGAAATCATAACCGGATTAGGAAACAAATCCTATAAAAGAGTTCAAAGAAAGCAAAACTATAAGATTAGAATACTGCAGAGAGTCAAAATCAAATATAGTCAAGAGAATCAAGTGTACAAAACAAGACACTCGTGCAGGAGAGAAACCAGGACTATTGGCCATATTAAAGCTGCCAAATGGCGGCATTAGCCGCCAAATAGCTGCAAAGAAGTGGGCCCACCGGCTGATTTTTTTTCGGTGGTTTCGTTGTAATTTTGTGGTTTTTCAGTTCTGTTAGAATTAGGGTTTGATTTCCAAAACCTATATATTGGCCGTATCCTTATATTTTAGGGTTTGTGGGAATGCAGTAGTTAATATAGAATTAGGATATAATTTGTACTCGTTTTTAATTTAATAAAATTAGGGTTTTACTGAAGAGGTGATGGCCACAATATCGGACTTCAAAGGTTATTCTCTTTGTTCTTTAATTTTTCTTTAGTTAATTTCTTTTAATTGTTTTCTAGATTAGATTTATTTTCTTCTAGATTAGATTTAATTGCTTTCTATGAATAAAAATTTGATTTTTCACGTTAGAAATATGAGTAGCTAATTTAGCTTAGTTCTAGGATGTAGATGAAGTTAGGATCCACCATATAATTACTCTCTAGTATTTTTTTCTTAAATAAAATAATAAAGATATGATTTTTCTATGAAAAGATTAAATTACAAGAACTCGTAGATTAATACTTTGATAGGTTATACTTGAGTTAAGTTTCTTAATAGTCTATACTTAGTTAGGATTTGGGGTTATTGATTTTTATCTTCTTCATCGAATTGTCTAACGATTTAGTTTGTTTTTATGAAAAGTTGTATATTTGATGCGTTATGCATGCACACCACTTAATAACTCATGTTTAGGATACTTGAAGTAAAGATTAAACTAAAAGATCACTTTTTTATGGCAAAAGAAGATAATAGAAGTAAATATATGGTTGGAAACTAGTGGATTTTAGATCATAGGCTAATTAGAATAGCTCTCAACTTCAACTTAGAATTCTTTATTAATCCGTTAGACTATAAAATTAGTAAGAATTACAAAACACATGAGATCTCTGTGGGATGACCTGTAAAGCGCTACACCGATATTGTACGCTTGTAGTTAAATTATCACATCACATACTTTTCTTGTTTGATCCATATACGTCATGATTCATATTATATTTAGCATACTATAATCAAATTACATTTTGCACGCCATGTAATCCATGATTCAAGTTTTATTTTGCATATTTGTACTTCATGATCCATTTGCATACATAGTTTATATTGTTTTTATTAGTATGCCACACTAATATGATTCCTACAGTATAGCACAAACTTAAGTTTATATACTTGTTTGGATTCTGACTCCAGAGATTAAACACCCAAAGTCTGCTAGCCTTAATTGTAGTGTGTTAGAAGGGAGAACTATCCCTCGAGGATCTATATTTTCAGAAGTAGGCCGAACAACAAAAATCAGTTTCTTGTAGGATCTTCATTTTTTTTGTGTATTTATCATTTTGATTAGTATTTGCATATGTATCATATTTTCTAGTTTTGTTCATGTTATCCAGACACTCTTGTATATATTCAGTATTTGAGTTGCTCTGTTCTGATAATTTACTTGACTTTGTATGAGCAACCTTTTGATATATACATATTGCTTATCTTTCTATATACTTATTTTTGGATATTGCTATATTTATGTTTGTGAAGTTATGGCAGATAGATTCAGACCTGTGTTATATATCTCATATTTATGTGCTTCTATATTCTTGCCAATGTTTGTGTTTGGAAAAGAAAAAAAAAGGGTCTCGTGCACTTCGATATTAAGAGTGTCCATCAGTGATATCCTATCCATTATTGAGACACACTTAGGCCCACCTGTGTGATTTGGGGCGTCACAAAGAGACAGGAGAAATTCACTAGGCGTTGCCCATGGGAGCAATAATAGTAATATGTACTAAAAAGCAAGATTAGTTTAGTACTTACAGGATGCATGGTAAGGCTACCGAATTGTTGGTTCCCGTAAAGAAGCGAGTTTTTCTCTGTATATGAAATGATATTTTGGTTGTACTTCGTGTCAACATTCTTCCTTTGACCAATCTATCTACAACATTTAGCTAATTTAGTCTATGGAACAATATCTGTTAGTAAGGATTTTCATCTGCCTATTGCCAACAAGTATGTTATTATAGAATCCTCTTGTATAGTAGGACAATCCAAGAGAGACTCATTATAGACCCCAAAATATGAGGATAGTTTCACAAGACAAATGAGATGAATTATCTTAATTCTATTTTACTAGTTACATAAAGAAAAAGTAAAACCAAAAAAGATAATCCAGTCTCACTACTTCTGCTCATGATACGAATTGAAGCATCTCTTATTTTCCTCATAAGCAATTCAAGTTCGAACTGAACTTGGATCAGTGATGCTTCTTGTTGGTCTATCGGACTCGATTTAAGGCTCGCCCAGCATGAGAGATTGAAATATATGGACTTGATTGAGTCTAGATTCTATAGAAACCACTTTCCAGAACCCATTGATAATGGTATTCTCCATGGTTTATAAGCAATTCTGCTTAGTTGCAGAAGCAAGAAGAATCCAGCTCGCCGGTTAGGACTGGCATATGATCGGCTTCAAGATGGCATTGAATTGAAAAGTTCAATCTACATCCTATTTATAAAGCAGGTTCAGGGGTCGGATTCATAAAAATGCACTTTTTCCAAGCACAAGGTTTTGTATATGTTAAAATCCCCATCTAACTCCATAAACAAACTCCAGCTGTTCAACATGACTAGGTGAAAAGCCATAGGTATGTTCCACACATTCTCGCTTGGTACATTGCTTGACAAGGCAAATTCACATCCAAAAGAAGCCTACACATTGGACACTACGAGTTAGCATGACAGTCGTCAAGTTCTGATCCATTCTGCCATTATATTTTACCTCACGTCACCCTTCCCATCGAGGATGTGCCTCGAGACAGTGAAACACACATCCAAGGTTAACTATCTATAAGACTATATAACAAAATAGATTACTCTTTATCCCCCACTACTACCAAAAAAGTGGCTCATAAGATTTCTGGCTCCATTCAGCATACCAGCGGATCATGGATGACACAATTTTGGCTCCAGCAAACAGTTCCACCACTAGACTCCGCCACAGCCAAGTCTCCTGCATATCGTTGTTGATGTTCTATAGTATGCTTCTCGCAGACAAACCTCCAGTAATCGACCAGTTTGTGGTCTTCTGGTACCACTTCCTCAGGCTCCCCCACACAAAATATTGCATATGCATCTGCTGCATATCTACAAATGAACAAAAAAAGAAAAAGGAAGAAAAAACAATTAAGAGAAGACGGTAGCAAGAAGGCAAGAACTAGTCATGGCAATGTATGTCTCAATCCATAAAGTACAAAACATGATTAGATTAATCCACTCACTTGCCAACACCATGGAGCTGAGTTATATGAGTCCAGTCACTCTCCAAGTACTGCCATGAGAACCTCTTGATGGATCTGGCCCTCTTCCTCCACAAGCCCAGAGGCTTTAGCAACTTCATTAACTCTTCTGTAGAAACCATGGTGGCAGCTTCTGCATTAGGGCATAGAAGGAACAGATCGTCCAGAATTTGTTTAACCTGCATGAATCATAAAACAAAACCCATTTATTTTCCCTCATTCTCCCATCCAAAGGATACCAGAAAAGAACTGGAGATGGAAGATCATGTCTTGTCTCACTGTTAAATTTCGGAGAATAACACAAGAAAATAACTCCCATTTTACAGCATCATAATTCTTTGTTAAAACTATGACCTTATTCTTTCGATCTGGTGGTGTTGTTATTGCCAACTTCTTACAGAAGCTCTGAATTTGGTTTCTCTAATCCTCTTTCTTCTTTGCTACGTTATACTTCTCAAAATCAAATTTTTATAAAATCTCTTCACTGCATTACTCATCTATTCGAAATCTTCATTCCATCACCAACTCTCGGTAGAGGGTAAGTTATTGCCCTTAGATTATCCAAGCACTTCATTAGTTACCTTCCTATCATAAATAGGTATTCTATTCCACATAAAATTAGTATCATAATTTATCTTGCCATTGGTTTCCTTTATCGTTCTATCCTTAAAATGCATGATGTTTTTTTTTTTTTTTAAAGTTCCACCATCAGATCTTAAGACGCCTACCTATTCTTATCTTTCTCGTCCATTTCTTAATCCAACTATCCAATTCCATCAACCCGGTATAAGCTTTACAAACTTGGATGTTGTAACTTGTAAAATTAAGTTACCACCTTGAACACACCTGGTGAAATTCCTCGTGCTAGTCCATCCATGTGATCCAAAGTTCTCTATTAGTAACTCTTGGACAATCCTATTTGTGAGGCATAGCAATAATAGTTCTTTGAGCTTCAAGCTACATATCTTAGCGGATAACGAGCGGGATTGGTTTATGAGAGTATCCATATTCAATTTTGAGCTTCAAGAAGCATCGCATAAAATAAATAATAAATCCTAGATTTGAAATAATAATATTTATTAGTCTTAGTACTATCAAATGTATCTTATTTATCTGACATATGTAATCTCATTTTTTTTAAGAGGAATGTTAACTAGATAAGTTAATATCTTTTGTTCATCAATTATTTTTCTAAAAGCTGTATACCCACTTTGTGTTGACTAGGTATTTTCCTTGCAATAAATGAGATTACCTTTTTTGTTAAGAGAAATTAAAAATTGAAGGGGGGTGGAGAGACGAAGGGAGAAGCACCACTTAGATTTAAAAACAAATGGTAATAAAAAAAGGGTCTCTATTCCTCATGTTACCATTTGTGCTAAGTTTCCTAAGTGCGATTTTTCATCATCAAGATCCTTTTATATACATATTATTATGTAAAAGTATTTGGAATGCCATACAAGCTTTGAAAATGTTGCAAAAACAGTGTCCACTCACACGTCCAAAAATTTGCTAGAATTTAATATGCATGTCCAGTCACACTAGGCGGACTGTAGAACCAACCTGGGCTTATCAAAGGTTAACAAGAATTTGATAGGATTACATGTAAAAGAATCCGTTCACATGCTTTATGAAGCGTTCTTGGAAAGAGATTTGCTGAAAATTTAACCATATTCTCTGCAATAAAATGCTAAGATGGCGATGGTGCATTTCATAGGGGGAGGGGCCATTAGTAGGATAGTTGCTTAATCTTGAGGTTAAACTCTTTCCCATCTTAATGGGGCAAGTTGGGAACAGAATTCTAGATCGTGAATGATTTAGAGGGTCACCAATGTTAATGACCACTTGTCAATTTAATGGCTTTTCAAACACTGTTAAGTTATTGGCTGAGCAATCATATGCAAGAGAGGTGCCTCTGTGAGGCCTAGCAACTGCAACAGCTATGGAGTTTTGAGTTTTAGTTTTTGAGGGACAAAATGTACATTTTACATAGTCAGAGCCAAATTGAAATTCCCAATTTTATGAAGCTGACTTTTAATTTGAAGATGGACCATAAATATTTGTGCATACTGCATATCTAACAATAGGACTTGTATACCATGTTCGGATGTCACTCATGCCAAGTAACATCCACATCCATGTTCCCATATCTCAGGTTTCGGTAACAACTTAGTTATTTTAGATGATATATTAGGTAAATTTGAGTATGGAATTTTCTTTTTTTTTTTTTTTGATAATTTACTGTCTGCCTGTCAAATAGATACATGCTGACATGGTTTGATAATTGGTCATACTAGTCATGCTCAAATTAGCTCACTGAATAGATATTTAAAGAAATACTAACGGAACAAAAGTAGAGAAATACTAATGAAACAAAAGGCACCCTACATTGTTTTTTAGTCCATAAGGAACATAAGTTGTTATTATTTATACCATCTAAGTTCTGACAGACTATGCTTAAGATCTGAAGAACAAAGGTGAATAAAAATAATCTCCTTATGTAGTAAGATTGGTTGTGGTGGGAGTGTACAATATAATTAGACTTTTAATCCCGATCTCTTCATCTAATAAAATATTCAGTTAATTAGTACTGTACGCTTGGACATTCTAACGAAGACTTTAGAAAATGGTCGGCAATAGACTCCTAGATGTCCCTAGTGGCATTAAATAGGATTTTGGAGGGATTGAGCTCACTGGGAAGCGCAAGGAAAATTTTATTTTTGGTCCATACAAGCAAGTACATAGATACGAGAAACAACAGTGACAGTACATATAAATTTGTAAAAAAGAGGGCATGATAATATGGTTATGGATGTTAGCCATAATAGCATTACAATTGTGAGCTATAATAAGCTTAGATTAAAATAAAATTAATCAATAATTAAACAGCACAACTGAAATTAGTTTGCTTCCTAAGGTAGCTGATCGGTGATGAGAAGTCACCCTTGTCAACAGGCAAGGTCAAATTTGCAATAAGTTCGGGCTGACTGGAAATAAAGAAAGGGTTATAAAGAGGTAGAGGTTTCAAGTGTGTTTTTTCAACTACTGGCTATTAGGTAATCATATTGCAATCTAAAACTGAAATTTCCATAGAGTGAAAATACCCAACACGTGTCTAGAATGAGTATATGCATCATGGAAAAGTGTCGATGCTTCATATCTACGAGACAGATACAAACGATAATGGTTAAAACCACTTGTTTTAGATTTAAATAATTGTCACGTTATTATTTTCCATCCATTCATCTACAAACTTAATAGTGCTATTCAATAAGATGAAAGAGGAGACCATATATTATACCAGCTAACATGTGTGTCCATACATTTTATTAGTGGACCAAATACTTAAAGGAAGAAAACCATGAAGCAGTAATTATACTATCCTATTAATAAATTGAAACTTAAAGTAATCTCACTAATACTATCCACAATTGTAGGACTCCGAAAGGAATTTACTTTACAAGGAAATTTGTTCAGGCTCAGCCTAGAACATATCAAACAGTGAACAAAATACAAGATTCATGAAGTTGAACATGCAGAGGTAATAATGAAATCCAAAGCCAAAAAAACACTAGACAATCACTCAAACAAAAAAGATTCGAGCAAAAACAACAGATAACTAAGGATAAGATCTGAAATTCTATCTAAATACCAAAGATGAGATAAGAAAAAAAAATAACGGACTACCAAAACAAACTGAGACAAAGCAAAAGTAGCTAACTACTAAAAATAATTAGCGCAATATCCTGGCCATGGAAACTCTAGAGGCATCACTCATCAAAACACCTTGAATCTACGATTTATATGACAATCTGAATGGAGCTATAACCTAAGGAAGATGCCCCATACTAAGAAATTGATGGAGCTATAACCTAGCAAGACACAAGATATTACTTAATTGGATATTTAGATCTTAATTGGAAATTGATGGAGCTATAACACAGATCGATTCCTCAAATCTTCCATATTTAGATATCGATCCTTTAATTTGATTTTCATATTAGCCCCCTAAAACTAGTAGGTTACTCCAATTTAGTTCTCCTAGCTAAGATTTGTTAAAAAAGTTGTCTTTGACCTCTTTTTCACGTTATACCCTCACCTTCAATTTTAGAACTAATGGATTAGGTCAACCACCTCTCCCCCTCTTCAATGAACCCTATTTCTCTCTCTCTTCCTCTCATTGAAAAGAATTTCTCTCTCGCTCTCACTCTCTCTCCCCTCCCTCTTCCCTCCTTAATAACTGAGTGCCATAACTACCTAACTTCTACGCCCCAACTAGAGCGGACGAAACTTCCAAGGTGGATATTAACCCAACACCTCACTATACCCAACGGCTAGATTTATGCATTCTATATGTATATAGGGTGAAGATTGTCCTTAGTGCTTTGAATCCTTTCTCGGCCTTTCCTTACTCAAGGTAATTTCTCATTGTCTCCCGAGGAAATAGCTTTTATAACCGGATGCAAGTGATAGGGTGCCAGAATGGTGGAACTTTGCAGCTGCGGTTTGCCGCCACGGAAGTAGACCTGTAGGTGAGAGGCAAATACAGTTTGGATTTTTAGGGGTGTGCCACATTCAAGTGTCAAAGAAGTCCCAGTTGTGCGCATTTCCGCTGGGTTGATGACTCGAAAAACGTAGAGGTGCGGCTCAGAAAATTTGAAGTAGACATCATATTGCTAGATAACAAGATGGATCAGCTCCTAAAATTGATGAAAGTGCTTAGGTCTTATTTTACTCGTTCATATTGTAAGGATTATTAATGTTGTATTGTGACAAGAATGGAATTTCTATGTAACAATAAGAAAGCAATGTACCCAAGGCAGTGTATTAACAATATAAGAAACTGATGTATTACTTATGTGTTATAATCACTTCCAAAATTCTGAAGTATATCGAACATCATGAGAAATATTGCTTATCTGCATTACACATATTCAACAGATCCAACAATGTACAATAATATTACCGTAATGCAGTTATCCCAAAGAGATTAACCATATTAATTTACCCCAAATCAACCCTAAAGCCCTTGTGAAAATAGCTCAAACATCTTCTAGCATGCATTCAACCTAAAAAAATAATTTTTGCAGCAACCATATATGCAGCTGGTCATTCTCTAACTAATTACAAAACATGCAAGTAATAAAAAAGGTTTTTTTTTTACATAATTTAAAATTCAAAGACACCTTCCCATGTACTGTGCAGCCTCAAAACAACTACCCACTGCCAAATTATCGCAAAAGATTACTACAATCATTCACACAACCTTCTAATTGAAGGTAGAATACCAAAAATTTACTCCAAAATTGGAGATCGAGTTACCAGCGAAGCTTCGCCTTGATTAATGAGAACCCTTGCCTCCAGCAAGCCTTCAACCCTTGCTCAAACTACTCATCGATGTCGACGCTTAGATTATGTGGATGCAGCTTGTGATTTCGATAATCAAAGCAAACCCTAGTGCAAATTTTTCCCTTTCTCCCATTTCCCTACTGCAACTCCTTATTTCCATGCCAAAATTGAGAGCAATGAAAAGGCAGTTTCTTTACATAATTCAATAAGGGAACTATGGTCATTGACCATGCCTAATTACTCTCTAATCAGGGTTCGTGCGGATTAATGGATGGAATAGCTGATGTAGGGATTAAATTGGAATAACTTACTAGTTTTGGGGGACTAATATGAAAACTCAAATAATTAAGGGATCAATATCTAAATATGAGAAATTTGAGGGATCGAAATGAAAAAAAAACCTTATTTTATCTTTTTATACTATGGGCATAATGTAATAATACTACACATGGGACGAGTGTGCAACAAGAAAACTGACACCATGATTTAAACTTTAAATTGCTAACCCTAAAGTATGTTTCCCTAAATAGATATGCACATATATTTGACAAAAAAATGCTACTGTAAGAGTTTAACAAAGATCACACTAAATAATTAGAACTCGGATCCTATCAAGTGAAAAATTTAGGATAGAGAGCCAAAATTTAAAATTCAACAGTAGAAGCGTGAACTATGACACCTAAGTAGCAAAGTATAAAAACTCATAGGACCTAAAGATGTTAAACCATGAGTTAACACCTTTCAATATTTATGCTTCATCATGCTTTTTAAGCTGCACATTTTCTAGGGTCTTGATCTATGTGTACAACTTCTTTAGTTCATATTAATTCTTTTTAGGTAATAAAGATGATAGCAATAAGACCATTTTTAAATTTGATGCTCTAATCTATAGCTTGCATTTGATATAGTCTAACTTCCAAATCATGTTGATAGGAACATAAATAAATTCTAATTATAAATACCTACTGAGACTCGATTAAGATAAAGAGAGATTACTCATGGCTCCTTTTCTAAATAAAATAATGATCCTTATGCCTTAGTGAGTAACAGGTTACAACTTTAAATTAGAAATATATCCTAGGCACAATTATGGAAAAAAGTATCTCTCCTTTTAGCCAATATATTACTATAATCACCCCCTTGATATCAATGTGCAATATTTTCCGTTAAAAGTCTAGCCGAACATATTCCTTCGACCTCTCCCTAATAATTACTATTCGCCTAGCCTAACAATGCTCCTACAATCTCTCACTTGAAATTATTGTGCAAAATTTCCCTTTATTAGCCTTTCTTTCATACCGTTAGACTAACCGTTACCGTAGTTGTAATCAGTTTACTGTGTAATATTTCCCTTTATTAGCCTTTCTTTCATACCATGTATAGGCTGTCTATTATGTAATTTGGAGTCATCAATTTCTCTTTTAGTTTGTATTTATACTTATTATACTATCAATACAAAATAAAGAAATCTATCCCATATCTGTCTTGAGACTTTTTATGGTATAAGGGCAAATTTGTCTCCAACGAAAGAATTTGATCGCCAAAACAGTAGCCTCTACTCAGACCACTCCTTCGGTCATGAATGGTCCTCTCACCGAACCGACTAGCAGAACGACTAGTTGCTATCATGCCCACGATCAATTGGTGTTGTAGCGTGCCAACGAATTTTTTGACATGGCATGCCTAGCTTGAATATCTTCCTATTAATTATAATTATCTAGAATATCTGGATGGCACTTTCATGCATCCTGAAAAACATGTTGCTCCTTCTGCAGCCTATATCACTAGTTTAGACACAAAAAACTTATGTTCTCTACTCCTTCCCGCTCACCTTTTGGACCAATGATCTTGAAACTATAGTCTATTTGACAAATAGATTACCCACCTCCATTAAAGTTCAAAAGCACATGAGTTCCTCTTTCGTAGTCAACCCAAATACACTAAATTGCAAACATTTGGTTGCATGTGTTTTCCATGGCTTAAACCTTACAATAGTTACAAGCTTGAACCATCATCTCGACCTTGTTTGTTTGTTGGTTACTCCACCCAAAATGCATACAAGTGTCTTGATCTTATATCTAATCAGATCTATCTCTCCTAACATGTTAAATTCAAGGAATGCATCTTCTTTTCTATCACCATAGATTAGCCGCCATTGCAGCCCTCAATAACTTGCTTCAGCCAGCATCACATTGTGTACAAACCTGTTGCCTTTGCCACCTCCCTTGGTAACAACCTCTTATCATGGTTCGTCGAATGAAGATATATTTCTTCTTTTCACATATACGATCCAGGTCATCCACAATTGAGCCCCATTCCACTGAGCAATCTATGCCCCTTGCCCACTACCTAGTCAGGCGCAAAATCAAAATGACTCACCTCCTCTAAATATAACAACCCACTAGGAACCATGAACCTCAAGCTACTAGCCCAATACCAACCTCTAGAACCCACACCATGACCACTTGATCAATGAATAATAACTACAAGTCCAAAATCCTCAGCCTTGACACCAAACATTCCTTAGAGCAAAGTGGAGCCCAGTTGTGTGAATTTGGCCCTGAAGGAACCAAGATGGCGCCACGTCATGTCCGAAGAGTTTAATGCATGACTTCGACATGGCACTTGGAAATTATTTCCACCTAATCGGGTCAAGAATCTAGTTGATTGTAAATAGGTTTTCCATATCAAACAAAAATCAGATTAAGAACATGGATCGAGTGGCAAAAGGTTTTCACCAAAAGCCTTAGCTTAGCTATTCAGAAACATTTGGCCTACATGTAAAACCTATTACTTAGGGACCATATTGACCGTTGTTATAAAAAGATAAGGTTTACGACAATTAGACACGAACGATGCCTTCCTACATGACACCCTCACTGAAAAAGCATGCATGATCTAATCGTTGGACTTTCTTAACTCATCTCTTCCATTTCATGTGTTCAGGCTTAGAAAGTCTCTCTATGGACTAAATTAGGTACTTGGACTTGGTTCCAAGACCTCATAACGTCTCTCATACATTTAGGATTTCAACATGCCAAGATAGGCACCTCCTTCAACCTCAATAGGGATGGTCATCGTATTTTCTTCTTGGTTGACAATGATCTAATCACTAGCAGCAGCTTTGTGCTCCTCAACAATATAAAATAAGATGAAGTAAAGAACGATAGGGCTAGGTAAATGGTGCACTAGAACATGTCACTTCTGATCACTTTCCACAGAAGGTAAGGAACTGGGACAGAATGCAAGTCAGAGGCAATGCATCTTCTTCAGGAATTAGTACAGGAGGATGTGCATAGTGGGGAGTAACCACGAAAGTAGGAGCAGAGTTTATTGTCTCTCAATTGAGCTACCAATTTTCTCTTAATGATATTGGAATTCCAACTTATTTTTTATGAAATGAAGCCTTGTCATGCACCCAAGGATTATTTCCAAGTCAATAAAAATATATTTCCAATATCCTCTAACAAAACAAAAATGGATGGTGCACCGCCCCTACAACCTCCCACCAATAGCTCATCACCATCTGATCCGACACAATGCCGACAAGTCATTAGTGCACTTCAAGAACTCACTCTCACATGATCTGACATTGCCTTCACTGTTAACAAATTAGCACAATTCATGCAAAACCCCAACTACAACATATCAGAAGATGGCAAAAATATTACTACGTTACATAAAGGCCACCATCAACCATGGTCTTCATCATTCAACAAATTTCTAACTCATGGCCTTCTTCGATGCCGATTAGGCTGGCAATTTGGATGACCGAATTTCCACCTTCTGCCTTTATTGTCTTCTTCAGGCCAAATTCTATTACCTGGAATACATGCAAACAACGTGTTGTTGCCTGCTCATTCACTAAAGCATCAATCGGGCTCTTACTACTGCTGCCAATGAGCTTCAATGGATTCGTCAACTCTTTCATGAACTCTTAATTTCCTATTCAAGAGTGACTATATTTTGCGATAACCTTGATGCTTCTTAATTAAGTTTAAATCCGGTGTGCACTCCTGAATAAAACATATTGCCATTGATGTACATTTTCTTCAAGATTTAGTTGCCAAAAAAGTTCTCCATGTTTCTCATATCAACACAATCAATTGGCCGACTTGCTCGCCAAACCCCTATGCTAACCACAATTCCATCTTCTCCGAGTAAAAATCATCGTTGTCAATGGATCACCAATTTGGTGGGGATTATTATGGAGACAAATATCTCTCTTGATGTTTAGCCAACATATTCCCTTGAAATCAATGTGTAATATTTTCCTTTATTAGTCTAGCCTAACATATTCTATGATCTCTCCCTAATAATTACAATGCAATATTAGCCTAGCCTAACATTCTTCTACAATCTCTCCCTTGAAATTATTGTGTAATGTTTCACTTTATTAGCCTTCTTCCATATCATGTATAAGAAGACCGTTACCTTATTTGTAGTCATGAGTTTCTCTTTTGGTTTATATTTATACTTACTATTATAATACAAGAAGAAATCTTTCCCTTACTTATCTTAGTCTCTTTAGGCACCACAAAGGCTTAGCTCAAGAAGCACAGACAAAAACATGGATCGGAACACAAATAGTTTCCTTAAAGTCAAGGACAAGAACACAACAATATTGCAATATGATATATAAAAGTAATTAAGAGTGCATATATACACATATAGTGAAATGATGGATTTGGAACGAGGATTTAGACACTGAACATGACAATTCCTTAAAATTAAGAATATGAGGACACTACAATAGGGATTGTGATATCTAAAACTAATCAAGAGTGCATATATACATAAATATATCAGTATTATCATGGTACCAAATGTCTAAACGCCTATTTTTACTAACCTACTAACCTACAATTTTAATTTATATATGTTAATGATATAACAAAGTGTCCACTTATGACTTTCCAAAAAATAATGTGCCTTACCTATTTGATTCATATTATCACTATTTTAAATCCCTGATACAGCCGGTATATTCCCCGATATATCGTTTTATTGGGTCAGCAGAGATGATAGTTAAAAAAATAGGTCATATCATTTTGTGCGGATATCAGCAGATATTTATAGTATCGCCTGATATATAGGTCCGATATACCACCCCGATATATCGGTCAATATGATTCATTTTTTCAAATGAGTTCTAAACTAAGAAATAGATTTGGTGTTCATACTAATTTAGAAATAGATTTGGTATTCATACCCAATTTATTCTTATGTACAAGTAAAATCCAAATTGTTTTATCTCTCCTTAACTCAATAAGATTTTTAAATTGTTTCTATGGAAACTTGAGAGCAAGACATATAAAGAGTTACAAATACTCGAGATGGACATTGCAGAACTTACTTAAGTAAAAAAGACTTAAAACCTTCTCCGTCTTTCATTTCTCTTTTTACGTCTTTGTTTTGTCAATTACTCTGATTATTGTTGCTATTATTATCATTCTCATTGATACTACTATTGTTATCAATATTCTACAATTACTGTCCTTGTTGTGCCCGGATCTAAATTATTTCTATAATATATATTTTTCACTTTAGTTGAATTTGTTCTATAGTTTATTTTATTCTAATATGCTTATATAGATGATGATGTTCTTGAATTTTTTTAACTATATTGTGTCATACTAGTTAGACATATGACATTAAACTACTTCTAAGATACCATATTTACATATTTGACGTGTATATTTAATGTTTAATATGAACATCCAATATGATCTCGTATCCCTGATATATCATGCGATATTTGCTATCTGATATGATGAACCCATTCAATATAATCCCAATATCTGATATTTAGAACCATGCATATCATCATCATCTTCTGAAGCTTTTATCCCATCAAGATATAGATCAAAGCTTTATGAAAGATTTGAAAAAGTTCTACAAATAGTTGTTAACCTAACATCATCACTCACATAATTAGAGCCAACATCTTGGCCAAGAAACTCTAGAAGTACTGCTCGCACACATACTACAAACCTATGCTGGATATGGTGCTAATGTGATTTGAGCTAGGGGAAGATTCCATGTTCCCTGATTCCTAGGCTACTCTGAGTAATTTGAAGAGTTTATTCTAACTTAACGAACTTCATTACAGGCTTCTCTTTTCTTTATAGATCCACATAATAGGAACTTAATCATTGTTGGCAAAAAGTGCTTTTGCACGTGGGTATAGCATGATAATATTGCATTCGAGATGAGCGTGAACACTTGGCAAAAAGATTGAAACGTTAAAATATTGCACAAATATTTCATCAAATAAATATGCATATATATTAGATAAATTATATCATTATAATATTTATTGATATTTAATTAAGAAAAGGGGATTACTTAAGACTTTTGTTAAAATTAAAAATCATGATCTGTATACTTGAATGATATATATGTTAAGCACTACTAAGGCTTCACTTGGAAGCTAAGAAGCATGGGCACAGACATGAATGTTGGACAGAGACATGACAATTTCTTAATAATCAGGACACAAGGATTCTGTGAAATGGCATTGTGATATTAGAAATGCAATCAAGAGTGCATGTCTACATGCACACCTTAACAAGGCCATGCATCCAAGTGCTTGGATGAAGTTTTACTAATCAAATAAATTTGTATTATTTTATATGCATAAAAATAAATCATTGTACATTTTCGTCTGATCTTTAGCTTGCGCTATTATCATCATTGGAGCCTTCTCACAAGACAGAATCGGCTATAGATTGAAGCTCCGTAAAGGATTTCATAAAATTATGCGACCGTCTCTCAAATTATTGCTATGATATGTACGGCAACTTTCCGAATTTACAAAATTTACATGTCCAACCATGTCAGACATAACACCCGTGTCCTCGTGACCGACACTTCATATGTATTTATTGTTATTCATATCACAATATTTATAAAGTGAAATATGCTATACCACCGTTTTGTCTAAGACTAAATAATCTATAGATTGTTTGACTATTATATATTTTTCTGTGAGAAATAACAACTCATTACAATATAAATATGCAGATTTTTAAAAAAAACATATGCACATGTCCTTGTGTCTAAATATTGGACTGCAACCCCATGTCCATGTTGGAAGCACAGATCCCCAAACTCTACCTCACCATTCACGCTAAGTTTTATGAGTGATATTTTCATCATCTCAGTCCCATATAATTATAAGCTATTATGTAAAAAGTTTTAAATAACATAGACGTTAAGGTTTTGAAAATTTTGCAAAACTTAGTATGAGCATCCAATCGTACTTGGTCTATTGTAGGTCCGTCCCTAGTTTTCTCCAAGGTTAACCTATTACATGCAAAAGAATTTAGTGAAGCCTTCTGAAGAAGCGTTGTGGTAGGAGGCTACAATTTTTTGGTGAAGAAAAAACTAGAATGGCATGGTGGACTTGGAAAAGTGTCGGATTTTAAAGACAGATGCTTAGCCACAGTCTAAGCCCGACAGCCCCAACCAAATAGATTTTGAAGAATTCTAATCCATGAATGATTTAAAGGTTTGCTAACTTCAATGACTAGCTGTCACAACCTAATGCTTTTTGAGATGCTGCCAAGTTAGTGACTGAGCAATTATATGCATGAGAAGTGCCTCCGTGAAGCTTAGCAGCTCAGTGATCTTGATCATGGAAAGTTTATACAATGTTTGATGTATCTCATTAAATTGTTACTGACCTGACTTGAAAGAACATCAAAAGAAGAGAGGCGATTATTTGCCATGAGATTTGAGTTCCATATTTTGAGACCAAAAGCGCATGATCAAGCTAACTGAAACTCTCAATTTCAAGTGCATAGTTCAATATGACCAATATAAGAAACATTTGCGCATATTGTATATCTAACAGTAGGACTTTCTAAATATGTCTGGATGCCAATCATGACTAATGGCATCCGGAACACATTCACCAACAAAAGGTTAGATGCAACATAGTTATTTCTAAATATGTCAGTGCCTTGAGTCTGATCATATCTAAATCAATACCATAATTTAACTTAGTCTATGTGGAATTAAATCATCTTGCACCAACAATTCTACCTGCCCACTGGATGCAATACAGCCAACCCAATAAGAAATGTCCATTTGTTTTAAACAAGTGTTATCTAATTCACTCCCCCTATCACGATCTAACTCATGCATATCAATTTGAGGTGCGTCCTTGATCAAGATCACCAAAACTGGTAAATCCAAAAAAAAAAACCAAAAAAAGAAAACTAATGATTAATAGATTCAACGAGTTTTCTTGATGCATTTAACTTTATTGTTCATATTTTCTTATCAACATGTACATGAATAATACATAAATGCTTATCTAAATAACATTAATAATGCTCCCAAGGGTAACTTGACCTCAAATACCTATCAGATTATGCCTAGCCCCTTCATAGTGCACAACACTGAATTAATGTACTGTGTCTCGGTACCCTTCATACTACATGCTTAATATTTAACATAACAAATCAAGTAACATGGTAACATTGTCTTAAACCCAAAAAAAAATGTATTAGGTTAAAACAGTTAGGTGAGTTTGACATGGTCCTCATGAAGTGTATGAGGGGTGTAAGGACAATAAAGAAGTGTCAAAGCCACATATTATATAACCTCAACAGCAAACAGGCATAGTTTGATCATACACTTGAGGCCCTTTCCTCAACTACAGATTTTGAAGCAATATAGGGCATATCCTAACACTATTGAAACCAGATGGATACTCAGTTCTATAGTTTATACTAAAATTGACTTTAGATTAATTTATGATTATAAAAAATTAGGTTCAGCTTGGAGAAAGGAAGAGGTTACCTGCTTGCCTGTTGTCAAGTTGAGAAGCATGCATATGATGATGACCCTCCAAGGATCAGAGAAATGTTGTTCCTGCAGCAATTTGTAAGGGGAAGCAGGAGGCACCCACGCACTGCTTCCATTGACAAGCCTTCTGTAACAATCCTTTCGCATCTCAGCAGCAGTCAGAACGCTGCGTTGCTTCTTCTTCTTCTTCTTCTTCTTTTTAGTGTTTTCGGCATCACCATCGGACCCCAGCGTCTCCTCAGCCTTGTTCTCTGTGTTCTTCCTCTTCCTGGTATGGTTATTAGCAGGCACCATCAGCACCTCCACCTCCTCCACCTCCTCATCCTCCTCAACATAAATGATTATGGCATTGGGAGGGGGTGGAAAGAATCTGGACATGACCTTAATCTCACCATCCACCATCACCACATATGACATGGGATACGGCCGCCAATTCTGCACCAATGAAGGTGGTGCAGGAAGTGGTGACAGAGCGGTAAGGCAACTAGTAACCGCGGCGGCGGTGGCAGCAGCGGCAGGAGCAGCAGTAAGAGGAGGTGACTTAGGGATGGGAGTGGAGAGATTGTCGGCCCAATCTATTCCTCCTTTTCCTTCTCCTTCTAATTTAGCTAGCAAATCATCCATGGACTTGCTCTCATGGGCAGTAGCAATTGGAGCAATCTGTGTCGACCCAAGCACAGATAAGGCCAATTTCTGATTGTTGTTGGTAATCTGACTTTGTTGGGGTGGCGGAGGTGAAGAATTGCTAGCACCGACACTGATAGGAGGAGGAGGAGGTTTAGAGTTAGGATTCCCTTTTGATCCTTCTCCTCCTTTGTAGACGAATTGAGCGAATAAGTCGTCGGCGGCAGCAATAGGAGCAACAGGAGGCGTCTGCGGTGCAGACATCACCAATTCCTCCCCCGTCGGATTATGATGTTGTGGTGGTGGTGGTGGTGGAGTGGTAAGGGGTTTTTTATTAGCAGCGGCCGCAGCATTAATAGGAGAAGAGAGATCCTTGGCCTGATTTTGCTGTGAAGGTGGCAGCAACGAAGAAGTGTCGGCGTTAGGGTTAGGGCTGGGAGAAGAGAGGTCGGTTGGGGAATCTTCGTTTCCTTTCCCTTTTCCTTCTCCTCCTCCTCCGCAGACGAATTGAGCGAAGAAGTCGTCGAGGGACGCGCACTCGCCGAAACTCTTCGTCTTCTCCGTCTCCATCCAAAAACCCATGGCGATGCCTCCTTTCTTCAGCCGCTCGATCTCCCTCATCATCCTCGCGCCTCTTTTGCAGCGGGCAATACCCATCGCTCCAATCTAGTCTCTCTCCTCGAGTGGGTTCACCGAATCAGATAAATATATATATATATATATATATATATATATATATATATATATATATATATATATATATATATATATATATATATATATATATATATAAGTAAACGGGAAATACACCGGCGGTGAAGGGAGTTCCTTCACCGCCGCTTAGGTGGCCCAATAAAATTATTACAGGTGGCGCCACTTAAGGGGTATTTAAGAAAATTCTTTTATTTGTTACTTTTAAGTGGCGCCACGTGTAATAATTTTATTAGGCCAACTAAGTGACAGTGAAGAAACTCCCTTCACCGTCAGTGTATTTCCCGTTTCCTCTATATATATATATATATATGGTCCTATAATTCGCGAAGAGTTGCAAGTGGCTCGGTCGGGTTTTCACATGATCCGCATCCGACCCATCAACCCTTGTTCGTCTTCCCGACCAACCGTCATCTCTTCCCCTCCCCTCTTGCGGGGATGGATTTTAGTTAGGATAGTGGGGGCATGTCCCCTCTAACCTCTACCCATAAAAGTTTCAATATGGTCCATGATCCACTTGTCTTAACAATGCCTTTTATTGATGGACTAATGAGGTACTAAACATTGATAAATCATAATTGATCTTACTACAAAATAAATCAGCATATCACCTAGGGTCTAGGTGGCTGCAAGAAAAATCCCTAGATATGCCATGAGGTTAGAGAGCAATTTCTTTTTAGAGCATTACTTTTAATTATAAAGAAAAGAATTTTCATCCAAGAGCGGCACTTGTTTTCCATCCAAGAGAAAAATAAAATACATTCGAGAGTGTCGCTTGAAGGAAGAGAAAGGAAAATGTCATTCTGTATGAGCTTCGAAATTATAGAGTCGTCAAGATTGAGAATCAACATGTTACTTAGTTCTAATTTGGATAACTTTTTCTTAAATATAATATTATGCCTTATTTTATTTTCTAAAATTAGATTGACAAATTACTTAATGGTACACATTAATTCTTGTTTACTAAAAGTAATTACTATGATTCTCTTTCCATCTTTTCTCCAATCAGCAAGGTAACTATTTAGTCTTAGATAAAATATATTGTCCATATGTTATTGTCATTTACTTGTTTAATGAAATGTGTAAGTTAGTTTTAAATTTTAAATAGTGACTAGTCTTTAGTTAGATAATTACATACCTCTTATTTACAAAAATAGAGATACATTATAAATTACAAGTCAATTAATCAATTACGTTAAAACTTAACATTTGGTTTATTTTTCTTTTTGCATTTTTGCTTACTAATAGTAAATAATATATTTTTAACTTAAAAGTTTTGCTACTTCGTATGTAGATTTTGCTACTTTGTATGTAGATTTTATAGCCCAAATATGTTCTTAAAATGATGCTAGCAATCAACCCTTACTAGTTCATAGTACAATCAATTTTAGAAAATTCATCAGTTAAATCTCAGAAAATTAATGCCAGCTCTTTAAAATTCCATCAAAGATTATATATTTGGGATTATCATGTTACTTAGCGGGATGAGATTTGGCAAGCTTAGATAAAAAATGATCCATACCGACCAATAGTCTAAAAATATATGAAATCTCGGTTCGTAGCTCATCCTTGTTATTTTTAGTTTTCATAGTTTAAACTATTTCTTTCATGGCTAGAATTGTCATTTGTAAAAAATGCAACATTTTGTTTGCTTGCTTTCTTTTCAATAAACCATTTGGTTCTTGGTATGCTAGTCAAATTGCATTTGTTGTTAATACATTTAAGAATTACAAAAAAGTTCTAGATGGAGTAAAATTGTGTTTTTTTTCTGAATCGTGTAGGGAGATATTCTAGCTCTTTTCAAAATATTATCAAAAGATCATGTAAGGATATAACGTCCCCGTTTTTCAGCCGCTTCCCAAAACGGAGGATGTTATTTATAATTTATACTAGACAACCCAACAATCACAGCATCTTAGAATAACCGTAACTACTGTCATAATCAGATGAGTAAATAACATATCTGAAACTGAAAGGATTTCATTTATACAAAGAGTTCATTACATAAAATGACATGCTGTTTTAA
Organism: Dracaena cambodiana; assembly: GCA_036321105.1. Classification (NCBI taxonomy): domain Eukaryota; kingdom Viridiplantae; phylum Streptophyta; class Magnoliopsida; order Asparagales; family Asparagaceae; genus Dracaena; species Dracaena cambodiana. The sequence continues at coordinate 22,348,271 of JAYEPQ010000020.1, read as the reverse complement.
ATATGAACACAAAAGAATCAAAAGAGAAAAAGCAGTGCCCCAAACAAAAGGAAATATAAACAAAATATACAAAGTTTCTCCAAAGGATACTTCGCTTGCCTATTGTCACTCGATCTGTCCAACGAAGTACGAGTTTTCAACTGGAGTTGGCTCCCCTTCTTCGCCTTCCAAATCTTGGTTCAAAACTCAGAGGATTAAACCCAGTAAGTAAAACATTTAAAAAGAGAAATTGTATACTATTATAGTACAGAAATATCAATATGCATGAGCATATTTATGTCAGTGTTGTTCGTGTACATATAAATTAAAAATGAAAGGAAGTATAAATAAATAAACAAACATGACAATAACTGCTCTATATATTTAATCTTATATTCTATTGATCTCAGTCATCATCCAATTTAATTGTAAAAACTGTACTAATTGATAAGATAACGCTATTCTCCATTGTCGATAAGTGCTCGTGCATATTCGAGACCCGGCCTCAATGCTCATGGTGCTGAACCATGACATGCCGCTAGACATAACAATCAATTTCCGTATTGTTTTACAGTAACGAACATACTACTCTAAGCATCAATTATCAATTGGTGACCTAGTAATCACCTAGGCCACTGTAGTAAAAGAAACTCGGTCTTAACATTACAATCATTTCTTATACGATATGGCTCTTATCCATCATATAGTTTCTCACATCCCTGTATTCATAATATAATATACACTTGATAATTTTATTTTACATTTACTGTTTATTTTCCTTTCCCTTCTTTAATAATATATATATGAGGAAACGGGAAATTCACCAGCGGTGAAGGGAGTTCCTTCACCGCCGCTTAGGTGGCCCAATAAAATTATTGCATATGGCGCCACTCAAAGGGTGGTTAAGAGAGTTTTTTTATTTGTTACTTAAGTGGCATCACATGTAATAATTTTTTTGGGCCACCTAAGCGGCGGTGAAGGGAGTTCCTTCACCGCCAGTGAATTTCCCGTTTTTCTATATATATATATATTCATGATAATATCCTTGCATTTCTATAACCGCATATGACATGTAGTATCATAGCACATGATTTGTAATATCAGAGCACATAACTTATAGCACAATGAATTAGATATTTGTGTCATCTTAAAATTTTTAGGGCACAATTATATTATAATATAATTTATCAAAATTGATTAAATCATTCGGTCCAGTTCTCAATACCAATCAATACCCAATTTGTGAACTAAGTACATCATGTAATAATATTGTATTATTTCTAAGCCCAAATTTTTGGACTTTGTTTCATTTCCAAGTTCAATCATATATATTTATATATTTTTCTTTGATAAATTTTCAATTAAAATCTAAGCCCAATTTGCCACTTATTCATTTATCTATTTATTTATTTAAAATAATAATAATAATAATAATTATTATTATTATTAGCATTACACTTTATTTCTATCCATCATTTATTCTCATTTAAGGTCCAAGTCCAATCCATCAATCATTTATTCCATCATGTCCAAACCCATTAAATTCATCAATCATTTATTCCATCATGTCCAAACCCATTAAATTCATACTTAATTATATTTTTATTTTTCTTTTCTGTCCGGCCATGGGTCCAAGCCCACTGTTTTTAATTTTTTTTCTTTTACTGGGCCGGACTGGCCGACCCAGTCTTTCTTTTTTTTTTTTTTGGCCCAAGCCAAATCCAAGCCCAATGCTGTCTTTCACTTTTTTTTTATATTACTGGCTTGGGCCAGGCCCAGTCCCCCTTTGTTTTTTTTTTTTTGTCTTTTTCTTTCTCTTCTCTTGGCCCAACCACAAAATTCTCTCCTCTCTCTCTCTTTCTTTTCTCGTTCTAATGAGAAAAAGAAAAAGAAAGCAAATTCTAATTTAGCTATTTTTTAGCCAAAAGTATACTAGAAATTCTATTAATACTGTTGTACCGATCAAAAATTTAGCAACAGCAGGTTTATAGTAAAATGACTATAACTTTTTTTTCTTGAACTCCAATTGAATTCATTCAAAATTTATTTGAAATATAATTGAATTATCTATAATATTCCAAATCTTACGTTTTAAATTTAATTTTGTCTTAGTCAAAAATAACCTAAAAGTTTTAGCTGTTGTACCAAGTTTATAGTTTAGCAGTAGTAGGTCTATGGAAAACAACCATAACTTTTGTTTTAGAGTTCCAATTAAACTCATTTAAAATTTATTAGAAAGATAATTAAATTTTCTAGAACTATTCCAAATTTTAGACTCTAATTCTATTTTCACCCTACTCAAATAAGACTTGAAAGTCTGACATGTCCATTGAATTGCAGCAATATAAGCATATATAATATATCTGTGTATATACCGCTTGACTTATGATATGATACACATTTATACATATATAATTACTTTTGTTCTTAAGTGTACATTGGTGAGTTCAAACCTGTAATAATTCATGTCTAGATATACATGTCATGTTTCTGTATATACTACTTGACTAGTGATATGCTATACATGTACACATGTAAATTTACACATGTTCTTACCTATACATAGTTTTTGATGAGTTCCATATATTAAATATTTATATCTCTCATCTTATCTATTTTTGTATATAAATAATACTAGTCGAGTATGTTTAATTATTTTTTTCAGATTAAGTATATTGCAATAAGGATTGGTATAAAATTAGTAGAAGACCAGGAAAACTGAGTCTAGAAGGAGCGAAAAAGGAGAAAGCTACAAAATTACTAAGCTAGAGGCCATAAAATTAGAAAAAAATCATGCAAATAAGAAGAGAAGAGCTAGATGTCTCAATGCTACAGAGCACAACTCCAAAGGAGCTGCTTTTGCTGCTAAACAATGATATTTACCACTGTTTGGAAGCAAAGTGAGGCCTGCTTAGCTCATGATTTTTTTGTGTTGACTCGGATGGAGATTAGGAGTTTGTTAGAAGATTTGACCATTGCTATTTGGTGGTCAACGCTACTATTTGGCCGCAAATATAAAGAGTCTGTATCTAAAATTTTTATGAGTGATCTCTTGTAATTTATGGTTTTATGGTCATAACTGGATTAGGATTTTGAAAGCCAGAAATCTATATATTGATCATATCCCTGTAAAATAAAGCTTTATGTACTTTTTAAGAATAAATAGAATGAGGGTTTGAGATTGGTCGAGCGATGACTGCCGTACCAGACCTCAACGTCCTCAACCTGTGTTCTTTGCTGAATTATTTGTAGGTAATTTTATTTGCTTATTTTAATAAATTTATTTGCATTCTAGAGCAGAATATTAATGTATTTCTAGGAATTTAGGATTTTTATATATTTTGCATAAATTAAAACATGATCTTTATAACTAAAGGCATGCATAACTAATTACTATAGTTCTAGGATATAGATGAAAATAGGGTAACAACTGTATCCTGATTTTTATATATCATTTTTCTATAGGAATTATAAAGACATGATTTTTCTAAGATAAGATTAAAAGAAATAAATTCATAGATCTAATGCTTTAATAGTTTTGCTTAATCTTACTTTTGATAGCCTATGCTTAGATAGGATCTGAAATTACATCTTGGAATTTTGTTTATAGAGATTTCTATCGATATAATTTGATTTTTATGAAAGTCAACACCTTTGATGATCTATTCTTGCACAACATTTGATATGTTATACATAAGGTGATTCAATAAAAATTGAATTAAAAATATCTCCTTTTCTATATGATCATAATTGTTCATGTTAAAAAGATAGGAAGAAGAGAATAAATTAAGTGTTTGATAGTGAACCTAATAGATTCAACATCCTACACTAATTCTAAATTAAATAAAAACTCATCTTTTCAAACTAGAGCATCATAGTTAACTTGTTATGATTATAGAATAAGTAACATTGCAAAATATCCAAGATCCTTATTGGAAAGACTTGTTCAACACTATAACTACACTGTACGCCTGTAGTAGATACTTCACATCAAGTTTTTGGCGAAACTGTCGGGGTTCAATGGTATTTTCTTACTTTCTCTTATATGTTACGAGTTAATAGTATGTGTTGAATGTGTAAAGTACATGCACAAGGAGCTTAAAAGGACCAAAGGAGCAACATGGAGCCACTGCAAAAGTTAGGGAACCAACCCCTGGTTTTGTTGCCAAATAGCAGCCATAGCCGCCATTCAGTGGTAGGTATGCCTCTGCCTTTGCCCAAATTTTCTCAGGTTAAATGAACTATAGGTGCATCATATTATATTTGACCATTTTCTTCCACCTTTCATCTCACTTCACCCCAACTGACATTTCTTGCATTAGTTTTAGAAAACTCACACATTCATCCACATATGTTGATTTATACCACATTGGACCCATGATCAATTTGGTCGATTCGTGAGATCAGATTCTATCATAAATGAAAAGATAGACCAATTGATTTCGATCATTTAGAATCATTGTTATATGTTGCACGCATCACTACCATTATGCATCAAATTTCCACAAGTCGCGGGTAATAATTATGAGTTGAAACCACAATATATCACCATGCTTCCTAAGTTCACTAGATCTGATTCCGAAGATGTATATCTTTATCAGTGAATTTTGATAAGTGTGCATGATTATCAAATTACAACACTTGTCGGAGGATGCAATAAAACTCTGCTTTATCCCGTTCACCTTAAAAGGTAATACCAAGAAGTGGTTATATAGCATGTTTACTGATTCAATTACTTCTTGGGATGGATTTGAGACAGTAATTCTAAAGAAGTACTATCCCGTACATAAGATGACAAAAATAAGAAATACTATTAATCAATTCTGTCAAGTGCAGAGAGAATCCTTCTAGAAATATCTGGAATGATTCAAGGATCTATTAGTATAGTGCCCCAACCATACAATAGAAAAGTGGTGGCTGTGTTAAATCGTGTTCGAAGGACTTGATTACACTTTCAAAACTCGGCTTGAGTCTATGTGTCAAAAGGAGTTTATGAGGAAGAACGAGGACGAAGCATGGGATTTCTTAGAAGACAGTATGGAAAACTATGCAGTGGGATATTCTTGTTGAGAAGCTCAATACATCAACCTCTACGAAAAAGGAGATCCATAGTGTCGACAACTCTATAGCTGCCGAAACTAAAATTGCAGCTCTCATAAGGAGAATCGAGATATTGGAAACTTCTAGTTCTCCACAGATAAGTGAATCAATTACAAACTCCCACATGTTTTAATTGTGGAACTCTGAATCACGTAATAGAGAAGTGTCCTCTCCTAAATCTATGGGTTCGATACCTGAGCAAGCTAATGCTTTATACTCACGACCCATGTAAAATCCATACACTCCTACATACAATCCAGATTGAAGGAACTACATTTTTTTGGACTCAAGGGCAATATCAGGGAGCCTCCAACTCTAACATATAGCTTCCAGCCACTGGTCAGTTCCCAAGTTCAAATGTGGGTGTCTATCAATACCCAAGCGCTACGAATCATGGGAATAATCATATTAGACCACCCCACCTAATCAATCTTGTTGTGGGTGTAACAGTGATCACGAAAAGTGTCTGTCATTACATGAGAAGAATGTCGAGAATCTTCTCAAAACTTCATCCAACCTTAACACTCACATGCAAAATTTTATACCTGCCTTTAACTTATGTAAAACAAATTCAAACATTAAAGATATTTACCTTAGTAAATTTAATTGAACTTATAAATAATTTGACAGATGTAGATAAATTTAAATATTGGTTGATATATCGGTATATCGGTCGATATCCCAGTTTTTGCCTCCAACCGATACGATATGTATCTTCTATACCATTTCGCATTTTAGTCCAAAATAGATCAATATATTGGCTCAAAAACGAGATATCAGACAATATTTCAGTCTCAAAATGTCACTAGATAAATAATATTATCAAATGTTTTTTCAATTATGACAAGAACTTAATCCTACCGATTAGCTCATAAACCCGACTACCTATATATATGAGGAAGAGATAGAATTAGGCTCGATTAGTAGTCTTGTGCCCTTTTTACCAACCGTTTTTCCATTGTGAGTGGTGATTGCGAGATGTGACTAATAGCTATACTATATATATTGATTTTATTTTTGTGTTTTGAAGATTGGATATTTTGCTGGTATATTTATGATGCATTCAAAAAAATTATATAATTGTCAAATTATTTATAAGTTTAATTAAATTTACTAAGGTAGATATCTTTAAGGTCCGTACTTGTTTTAAATAAGTTAAAGGCAGGCATGAGTCGCACGATAAGTATATTTATCATTCAAGAAGACATCTAATATGACAACTGATATTTAGTAAATACCATGAAATATCACCCAATATAAGATATTCGATATAAGATCTTGCCCTACTAATATATCACCAATAGCTGATATTTAAAATATAGATGCAAATTGATAAAAGTAAGGATTCCCTATGATTCTAAACTTGTTCTAAGAAGTTTAATATGATTTATGTGTGTAATAACATGTATATTATTTAATTGGTATGACACTGATATTACGTCCGGTATTTAATACCATATTGCGATATATCGTCCAATACCCGATATCCGGTATATAATTTTGTCAAGTGATATATCGCGGTATCCGATATTTAAAACAATGCTCACATGCAAAATCTTATGAAAAGTGTCAACTGACTTCATTCAAAGACTGACCAATATGCCTACTTGTAAATTCTCAGTCGATTAAAAGTTTAGAGCAGTAGGTAGGACAACTAGTGAGTAAAATGTGTGAACGTGGCTATAGGAGGTGAAAATTTGGCTACTGTTGATTAAGACCAACGAAAGGAAATTGATACATCATCATGCTGAGTTGGTAAATGTACAAGTCAGATCAATGCCTATCCTCACCACACAAAAAATCTCAGCCTTGCCATATAAAGAGTTTCAACTCAACTTCACCAACAGAAGAATCCTAACTTCACCAAATGGAGTAAATTTCCTTGCCAATTAGAACCAAACGAAAGACTCAAAAAGACAAAGTCCACCCCATCAGCGAAGAAATCCCATCCTTGCCAAACCGAATAATATAAATATATCCAAGACAGTCATGACAAATGACTAAAATTAACTTTACCAAAGAAGACATTCCGACCTCGCCAACTAAAGGAGTCAACTCCATCAATGAAGGCATCCCATCCTTATTGGCGAGTGGCTATTCAAACTGATTTAATCATGGTGCAGCTTTGTCACAATCCCTCGAATCATATCATAATGCAGGCCTACTATGATCTTCCGCAAATCAAGGGACAATTACAACCGTTCAAGCTATAAAACCACTTTGAATAGGTGGATAAAGGGATTAGAAAATCAATTCCTGAAAATCATACAGAGAGTTCTAATTCAACTAAAATTCTCTTCTGGATAATCAACGGAAGTAAAAAGGGTCACTCTGATTATGTTTCCATTATCACACTCCCCAAAAATTTCGATTGTAATCCTCTTGATTAGAAAAAAAACATACTGAGTGTTACAATTTCCAAATATCAATAAAATTTTGTTTTATTTTTGCAACGGCTGCATTCTCTAATCAAGTTACAAATGACAAAAATAAGTTGGTGACTCTGCTGGAGAGTCAAAAGTCTGTCATATGGAAATTCGTGCTGTAATCGGTAAGGTGGCTATCAATGCCACTGTTAACACCTTGGTGATTGAGTTCAACTAGGAAAAGTATGAAGAATTTCTCCATACCAACTCTCTCTTCAACAAACGCAAGAACATCTTCCATTCGGCGAGGAGGGTCACCTCATCTCCCCTAGGGAAGACGACATGCCTCAGCATTGCAACAAACGCGGTTCATTGCAGGACATTATCCCGAGTCCATATACCTAAGAAGACTGACAATATGATCACATCCTCAATAATTCATCAACGCACTTCCACTAGTACGATCCTGCCCATTACTGATATGAGATCATCAATCTCTCTTACTAACCAGTCTGCTGCCTCTCTCAGTAATAGAGAGCGAAAGCAAGCATTTTACAAGGCCATCATTGCCAAGCAGATGGCTAGAAAAAAAATGGCTATAAGTGCCCCAAGTGACAATAAACTCCAAAGCAGTGCAAAGAAATGTCTTGAGGCTAAAGCTCGAGTATTAAGCAAAGCCTCAACCTCCATGCAATTGATGTGTTAAATTTATTGCAAGCATACAGTCTCGGTTGTAGCGCTAAGGTGGCTATCGGTGTCACTGTTAACACCTTGGTGATTGAGTTCAACTAGGAAAAGTATGAAGAATTTCTCCATACCAACTCTCTCTTCAAAAAATGCAAAAACATCTTCCACTCGGCGAGGAGGGTCACCTCGTCTCCCCTAGGGAAGACGACATGCCTCGGCATTGTAACAAATGCGGTTCATTGCAGGACATTATCCCGAGTCCATATACTTGAGAAGACTGACATTATGATCACATCCTCGATAATTCATCAACGCACTTCCACTAGTACGATCCCGCCCATTACTGATATGAGATCATCGATCTCTCTTGCTAACCAGCCTGCTGCCTCTCTCAGTAATAGAGAGTGAAAGCAAGCATTTTAAGAGGCCATCATTGCCAGGCAGATGGCTAGAAAAAAAAAATGGCTATAAGTGCCCCAAGTGACAATAAACTCCAAAGCAGTGCAAAGAAATGTCTTGAGGCCAAAGCTCGAGTATTAAGCAAAGCCTCAACCTCCATGCAATTGATGTGTTAAATTTATTGCAAGCATACAGTGTCGGTTGTAGCGCTAACAGGTCGTACCCATAGGGATCTAGAGTGTTTTGCAGTCTTACTAACTCTATTATCTTGACGAGATAACTATGAGTCTAGATTGATGAGATTTACAATTCTAATTAGCCTAAGATACGAAATCCACTGGTTCACAACCAAATATTATCAATTCGTCTTCCTTCTTTAATAAAAATCTGATCTTTTAGTTTAATTCCTACTTAAAGTATCCTAAGTATGGACTATCAAGTGGTGTGTAAGTAGAATCCATCAAAGAGATTACTTTTTATAGAAATAAACTAAATCGTTAGATAATTTGACTCTCAGCAGTATTATGGTCATGTAGCTTTGGTCACTTTTAACTCCTTTGATCTGAATGACTGCATTGAAACTTGACTCTCAGCAGTATTATATTAATGCAGCTTTGGTCACTTTTAACTCCTCTCTGGACTTGGTTTCCTAATCCAGCTCTGAGTTTATTCCATCTCCTTGTAGGAATAGGTTTATCTGAAAAACACACTTAAAACACCCGAGTAGTATTATTTAATACATAAATAGATAATATGGAGACTATAAATATGCAATAAATGATACTCATCACACCCCCACACCTATCTTTTGTTAGTCCTCGAACAAAATCTAGACCGAAAAAGAAAAAAAATCCTAACTCACTTTCGCAGGAATCGCGGTTGCACTTAGCATATGCAACAAGCCGTTAAACCCCTATGTTACCCTAGTGGACGAGTGGCGTCTCGTGAGGGTTTGCAGTGAATGTACCTACAAAATTCGTGAAGAAGTTTAATTAAGGAAATAAGAAAAGAAAAATAAGGATAACAAAAAAATTAAGAAAAATAAAAGAAATTTATACAAAAGAAAGAAAAATCTTTTTTATTTGATATTTTCTTCAATTAATCTCACTAATATACAAACTCAAGAACGCATTTAGATTATCAATTTTCAAGTCAAGCGTCATATTAAATACACTTATCATTTTAATTAAAAATTTAAATCCTATCTTTCAATATCCACTAATAGATAATTCATTGGCTTCTATACATCTATGTGCACATGTGATAGTCTAGTTCGGTCTTGAACTCCAACTCTAACTCATGATTCATCTCCTCTCTCTAAACATGTTTTTGTTTTGCGAATATTTCATCTCTCATGTGAATATTTACGCTTATTTAGGCGCAAAATAGCCGATTACTCTGATCATACTCTTTTTTTTTTATTTCTGAGGCTATTGCCTTATATACCAGGCTCGCCTTTTTTTTTTCTTTTCTGAGCTTGTTGCCTTAAATACCAAGCTCACCCCTTTATTTCTTTTTTTTATTCTTGTTTAGAGAGAAGACTATTTAATCGTTATCATCATTGTTCTTAACCTAATAAACTATTGTGAAGTAAAAAAATAGATGTATACTTACCTCAAAATTACTATTAGCGGTATTTATATTTCAAATTTTAATCTTTTGCATAAAATTCTTAGTATATCATCCAATCTACTCTCATATCAAATTTTAAATCTAAATTTATTTTTTATTTGTAATTAGGTTGATTTATTGATTAAAATATATAAAAAAAATTACTTTTGTTTTTTTTTTTCAGTTTTTTAGTTAGTTATCCTAAAAACTTCCCGAAGTTAAAATAAAGAAACTCAAAAAAAAAAATCTAAAAATAAAATAAAAATCCTAGAATAAAAACTAAAAATCCTAGAAAAACACAAATAAAATAAAATCTTCAAATCCCACTCCCCACACATAAACTTGTGTATGCCGTCATACACAAATCATTGGCGTCGTCCTTTTTGCCTCCCACTTGATTCTCCAGGTGCACGACGTGCACGTGCACGACTTATTTCAATCGATGCCAAGTTTTCCCAAGACCACGCCAGATAACAATAATTTGCTCAATGGGATCCGCTGGTAAGTCTTGGTCAAAGAAGGCGTCATCCTCCTCCTCTTGTGTTAACTCAGTAGCATATATATTTTCATCAATCGTATTTCTGTTCCAATCCTCTGGAATAGCAGCGTGATATATCACTGATATGTGCTCTACGGCTATGGACACACGTGAGGGTGCATATGCATCAAACTCTGCACCAGACATAAATCCACGACATAATTGTGTAATCAAATACAGCAGAGGTAAACTAGTTCTCGACCGCGTCTTAGCATTTATAATGGTGTCGACTAATTGTGTGCACATACAAAAATGAGTGTCCTGACGCATGATGCAATCAACAATGTGTAATGTGGGTGTGTAAAATGATGATATGTGTGTAATCCCTATTACATTAGTGTTAATCCAGCAGCAAGTCGCGTGTACATTACGATAAAATGTCTTCTTGCTGATCCCTCTATCACGTGTCACTCTGCAATTAGGATGCATCCGTATAAGATATTCCTCAATCGCGTATGTGTTTGATTCTCAGGGTGAAGGAGGATACCGGTAGATGTATAGATGGCCACTGCATGTACTTCAGGATTTCTCCATGCCAGTGGAGTTTAATGGCTTTGCGATTCTCCGAAATATCGAATTTCACAAAACTTGCATAAAACTCCTCTACTAACTCTGGAATGTAGAATGAATTAGGCATGTATACTAAGTAATTCCATCCCAAAGTTTCTATGGTGGAAAAAAATTATTCCAAAAATGCAGCAAAAATCTCACCAAAGTATTTTTCTCAAGCATACCGTGCCATTGGATTCTAACAGAGACCATAAAAATTATTTGAATTTAACAGTAAATAGAGGATTCTGAAATCTCACCTCCCCTGAAATTTTAGGAGGAAAATTCATAAGAATGCTGCTATATGGCGGCTTTGGCCGCTGATTGGCGGCAGAATTGGATGAACTGGGGCTCAACCACTTGGAGGAGGAAGCTGAAGGTGAGATTCTCTAGTCACATCTGGTTTGAGCAAAAATGGAGAAACCCCTGCAGATCTGCAAGGAGCATAAAGAGAACAATGGGGAAAGAAGAAGACAGTTAGGGTTTGGGTTTGGGGCTGGTTGTATATTTATAGAGATACAAATTTCAACTAGCCCCTACCTCCCCCATATATTACTCTGCAGCCCTCAACTTCTAGTATACCCTGTATTATGTTAGTCGTACACAATATACAAAATATACATTCTAATATACAAATGAATTAATCACTAGCAGCAGCTCTGTGCTCCTCAACACTATAAAATAAGATGAAGTAAAGAACGATAGGACTAGGTAGATGGTGCACTAGAACATGTCACTTCTGATCACCTTCCACAGAAGGTAAGGAACTGGGACGGAATGCAAGCCAGGGGCAATGCATCTTCTTCAGGACTTAGTACAGGAGGATGTACATAGTGGGGAGTAACTACGAAAGTAGGAGCAGAGTTTATTCCCTCTCAATTGAGCTACCAATTTTCTCTTAAAGATATTGGAATTCCAACTTATTTTTTATGAAATGAAGCCTTGCCATGCACCCAAGGATTATTTTCAAGTCAATAAAAATATATTTCCAATATCCTCTAAGAAAACAAAATGGATGGTGCACCGCCCCTACAAACTCCCACCAATGGCTCATCACCATCTGATCCGACACAATGCCGACAAGTCATTTGTGCACTTCAAGAACTAACTCTCACATGATCTGACATTGCCTTCTCTGTCAACAAATTAGCACAATTCATGCAAAACCCCAACTACAACATGTCAGAAGATGACAAAAATATTACTACGTTACAAAAAGGCCACCATCAACCATGGCCTTCATCATTCAACAAATTTCTACCTCATGGCCTTCTTCGATGCCAATTGGGCCGACAATTTGGATGACCGAATTTCCACCTCTGCCTTTATTGTCATCCTCGGGCCAAATTCTATTGCCCGGAATACATGCAAACAACGTGTTGTTGCCTGCTCATTCACTAAAGCATCATATCGGGCTCTTACTACTGCTTCCAGTGAGCTTCAATGGATTCGTCAACTCTTTCATGAACTCTTAATTTCCTATTCAAGAGTGACTATATTTTGCGATAATCTTGATGCTTCTTAATTAAGTTTAAATCCGGTGTGCACTCCTGAATAAAACATATTGCCATTGGCATACATTTTTTCAAGATTTAGTCGCCAAAGAAGCTCTCTATGTTTCTCATATCAACACAATCAATTGGCCGACTTGCTCGCCAAACCCCTATGCTAACCACAATTTCAGCATGATATCTAAAAGTAATCAAGAGTGCATATATACATATATATATATCAGCATGATCATGGTACCAAATGTCTAAACGCCTATTTTTACTAATCTACTAACATACAATTTTAATTTATATATGTTAATGATATAACAAAGTGTCCACTTATGAATTTCCAAAAAAAATATGCCTTACCTATTTGATTCATATTATTACTATTTTAAATCCCCGATACGGCCGGTATATTCCCCGATATATCCTTTTATTGGGTCAGCAGAGACGATAGTTAAAAAAAAAGGTCATATCATTTTGTATGGATATCAGCAAATATTTATAGTATCGCCTAATATATAGGACCGATATACCACCCCGATATATCGGTCAATATAATTCATTTTTTCAAATGAGTTCTAAACTAAAATAGATTTGGTGTTCATACTAATTTAGAAATAGATTTGGTATTCATACCCAATTTATTCTTATGTACAAGTAAAAATCCAAATTGTTTTATCTCTCCTTAACTCAACAAGATTTTTAAATTGTTTCTATGGAAACTTGAGAGCAAGACATACAAAGAGTTACAAATACTCGAGATGGACATTGCAAAACTTATTTACGTACTAAAGACTTAAAACCTTCTCCATCTTTCATTTCTCTTTTTACGTATTTGTTTTGTCAGTTACTCTGATTATTGTTGCTATTATTATCATTCTCATTGATACTACTATTGCTATCAATATTCTACAATTACTGTCCTTGTTGTGCCCGGATCTAAATTATTTTTATAATATATGTTTTGCCACTTTAGTTGAATTTGTTCTATAGTTTATTTTATTCTAATATGCTTATATAGATGATTATGTTCTTGAATTTTTTTTACTATATTGTGTCATACTAGTTAGATATATGACATTAAACTACTTCTAAGATACCATATTTACATATTTGACGTGTATATTTAATGTTTAATATGAACATCCAATGTGATCTCGTATCCCCGATATATCATGCGATATTTGCTATCTGATATGATGAACCCACCCAATATAATCCCAATATCTAATATTTAGAACCATGCATATCATCATCGTCTTCTGAAGCCTTTATCCCATCAAGATATAGATCAAAGCTCTATGAAAGATTTGACAAAGTTCTATAAGTGGTTGTCAACCTAACATCATCACTCACATAATTAGAGTCAACATCTTGGCCAAGAAACTCTAGAAGTATTGCTCGCACACATACTACAAACCTATGCTGGATATCGTGCCGATGTGATTTGAGCTAGGGGAAGATTCCATGTTCCCTGTTTCCTAGGCTACTCTAAGTAATTTGAAGAGTTTATTCTAACTTAACGAATTTCATTATAGGCTTCTCTTTTCTTTATAGATCCGCATAATAGGAACTTAATCATTGTTGGCAAAAGGTGCTTTTGCACGTGGGTATAGCATGATAATATTGCATTCGAGATGAGCGTGAACACTTGGCAAAAAGATTGAAACGTTAAAATAATGCACATATATTTCATCAAATAAATATGCATATATATTAGATAAATTATATCATTATAATATTTAATGATATTTAATTAAGAAAAGGGGATTACTTCAGACTTTTGTTAAAATTAAAAATCATGATCTGTATACTTGAATGATATATATATATGTTAAGCGGTACTAAGGTGTAACAACCTAATTTCATCATAAATTTCATTCTTGATATCAGATTAATCCCAAAATAAATGCGTTGTGTTTGACTCATTTTTCTATATTTTTGTGATTTTCTTGAAATTTTTAATATAGTCACTTAAAATAATATTATTTTAATCGCCGGTGAGTCCTACACATATTTTTACTAGTCTTTTTTCTTTGACTTGTAAAATAGTTTGACTTTTTTGGGTTAGTTTAATTTAAAATTATTATCTTAAACAACTCTAATAACCTATTATTAGTATTCATTTGTCATATACCTATTTTGTTTTATTCACCCATACCTTACTTTACCATGCTTGTCCTTTGGACAAGCATGACAACCATCATCTAATCCCCCATATCCCTTCTTTATTATATTTTTTTCTTCCCTTCCTTTCATTTGTTTTCTCTCCTTCATTTTTCATTCATCTCTTCCGTTTATTTTTTTAATCCAACTCAAGAGAAGAAAAGAGAAGAAGAAAAGAGAAGAAGAAGAAGAAGAAGAAGAAGAAAAGAAGAAGAAATTATTTAGCCTCAAAATAGGCTTATCTTCCTACACATCAAGGCAAGTAAAATCACATCCACTCTCATGTTTTTTTTCTAACTCCAATTGTTTATGGTTAATTTAGAATCTTGATTTGTTAAAACTTAAAAAGATAATGTCTCTATACAAAAATCTCTATGATTATTCTAGAAAAATAAAAATATGATTTTTACACTTTACTCTATGTTTATATATCAAATTTATCATTTTATTTATAATCTCTCATTTTTAAATTTATAAGTTGTAAAGTTAAACTATATGCTTAATTTTTAATTTTATTTTGTAACTAAAATCTTTTATAGCTAATATAGAATCTTGATTTGTTTAATTTTAGAAATGTATATCTTTATACAAAATTTTCTATGATTATTTTAAATATAAAAATATGATTCTTACACTCTACTCTATATTTATGTATTAAATTTATGATTTTATTTAAGGTCTCCTATGCTTAAACTATAAGTTACAAACTTAAATTATATGTTTTATTTTGAAATTACAAAGAAACTACATTTATGAATGTTCATCATATTGGATATAAATTTGAAGTTTCCTACATAAGTTCTTCATGTATAATGCAATGATTTTAAAATCATTTTCCACTTGCCATTAGAAAATATGTATATATATACATTTATTTATTTATTCATTATCATGTTTTAAAGAGAGGGTTTCATATAAGTTTTATATTAAATTTACTAAAATATTTCTTTTATGCAAGCTATTATATTAGGTCATAATTCATTTATGCTAATTCATGTTTACTTGAAATATATATACATTAGTAAGGTTTAATAAATTTGCTACTTTCCATACTATGAAATCATTCTAGAATTTGGAAAATTCATTCATTATTAAAGCAATCGTTATAATAATGTTAAGCCTATTTAATTTATATTCTTACAATTTAGTACCCACTTACCTAATACATGTTTATATGCATAATTGTATATATGTGTGGTTTACATACATGATCATTATTTGCATAACACATTCTAGTATTCTATGACTATCATACTTACCTTGACATATACATACTAGTCACTTGTGCAACATACATGAAATTATACCGGATTTTCTTTGTTAGTACATACACATGTCTTGATAATGCCATGGATCTTGACTTGCCGATTAACTTGATTTTGACACTCCATCATACTTGTCTTGACATATACATACTAATTACTTGTACATGATACATGAAAATATGCCGGATTTTCCTTATTAGTACATACACATGTCTTGATAGTACCATGGATCCTGACTTGCCTATTAACTTGATTTTGACATGGACCACATCTTGCTTGTTACTAGACATGTATATATATTAACCTTGATATGATTGGTTCATCATATTCCGGATTGATTTCCATGTAATATAACTTGAAACCTTGTGTTATGGGAGAACTAAAGGGTGGACAAATATTGTATCGTGAAAGGTTTAGGATAGATTGCGCAACCGAAATAGGGGCCCATCCGCGGGGGCGCCCGGGTGGTACTGAGCCACCATCTCTTGTTTAGTCCATGTTGATGGGACGACCGATTACTCAGTAATCGGTATCTGCTTGAGTGCTTAGCGGCACGGCTGGTTCAGCGCCAGCATCTTGGCCGGGTTCCGGGTATGCACGGGTACTTTCACGATACAGGTTTATTTCTTCACCAGTTAGTTCGAACATAAATTAAAATAAGATGTTAACTTAGACTTGATATGCATGTATATCTCTGCTTGATATTGTTACTTGATCGTTTAATGTTTTTCACACATGCGCAAAGTTTCATATCCATACTCATATCTTACTTATTTATTTATATTATACACTCCCTATCTTTTATTGTTTTACTTGCCGGGTTTGACCCTGAGTTTCTCCACATGCTCAGGTACTGAGCATGTGAGCGAGGATCCGCCATCGCATGACCCGTACTTTCTGGAGCAGGCCGAGCAGCGGTAGATTTTTAGGCCTCAACTTTTTGTATTTTTGGGTTTGTTATGTATACCTCTTTTGAGGGCTTAGTTCCCAACTTCTGTATCAGTACCTAATTATTGCTTTCTATTTTAAACATGTATATCTTCTCTTTAATATGGCAGTAGACTAACGTCCAAGATCCTGATAGATAACTAGTATTTAGTTCAATTCATTTCTTCTTTTACATACTTATAGGCCTCGTGCACGTTGACTTACACGTGCCCGCCGGTTACGTACTCCGTTTCCATCTCTCTGGAAAATGGGGCGTTACAGAGTGGTATCAGAGCTCTAGGTTGATTTAGGAAGACCTTAAGACTACTGCCATATGTGTGTATATATACACACAAAAGAACATGTCTACTAACAATATTTTTTTATTCAACATCTGTCCCTTGACTCCCTTGTAAGTTTAATATCTACTATATTCCTTTCTCATTTCTATTCTTGTCCAAATTTCAGCGAGATGCCACCTCGTCGTCCTCCTAGAGTTGGTCCAGCTCGAGCACATCTGCATGGAGCTGGTCCAGCTAGGCCCGGTACGCAAGGAGTCACTCAACAGGATCCAGTTGCAGAGCTTAGAGACTTAGTTATAAAAGTTGCCCAGGCCCAACAGATGACGGCAGCAGTGTTGGAGCGCATGACAGGACCCCATAGACAAGAGAGACCCGGAACAGTATCAGATTTCCGTCAGCTTCAACCATCTACATTTTCGGGTACAGGAGGCCCGTTGGAAGCAGAGCAGTGGATCGTGAATATGGAAAATCTTTTGAAGGCTGCTAGGATTCCAAATGAGAGTCGTGTTGATGTTATGCAGATCAGTTGGTGGATATTGCGCGGATTTGGTGGTTAGCAGAGGAGAAGAGGCATGTAGGGCGTGTAACATGGGAGGAGTTCGTTGAGGCCTTCTATGACCGTTTCCTTCATCCATCGGCTCGACGTGAGATGGAGAGGCAATTTATGGTTCTCCAGCAGGGAGATAAGACAGTTGATGAGTACGCAGCAGAGTTCGTCAGATTGAGCAGGTTTGCTCCAAAGTTGGTTGAGACCGAGGAGGATAGAGCTTATCGCTTCCAGCAGGGACTGCGTTAGGACATCTGAGAGCATCTAGCATCGCAGGTCTTCGGTTCATACTCTGAGGTATACAGTGCAGCCTGTCGACAAGAGCAAGTATCTAGAGAGAAGA
Organism: Dracaena cambodiana; assembly: GCA_036321105.1. Taxonomy (NCBI): domain Eukaryota; kingdom Viridiplantae; phylum Streptophyta; class Magnoliopsida; order Asparagales; family Asparagaceae; genus Dracaena; species Dracaena cambodiana. Next base: position 22,329,993 of record JAYEPQ010000020.1, on the reverse strand, counting down.
GACCTCAAGTTGCAGCGCCGAAGAGACAGTTCCACCAGATCGCAGGACCCTCAACTCAATATGTTGGTGCTCCTCCAACCAAGTGGCCAATGGGGCTTGCACCAAGCCAGATAGTGTGCCGCTTCTGTCGCATACCAGGAAATATGCAGAAGGATTGTCGGAGGGCACAGGGATTATGTTTGGCTTGTGGATCATCGAACCACAAGATATCCACATGTCCAAATAGACAGCAGTTAGCAGGTAGTACCAGTCAGGGATTCGAGCAATCAGGAGGTGTGTATCAAGCAGCACCTAGGCAGTCAGTGACAGCACCACCAGCCTAAAGGCCCCAGGAACCAATTCAGAGGAGACCATTGGTGCCGCAACAACATGCTTTTAATAGAGCTCAGACCGGGAAGGGCAAGAAACAGGGACAAGTCCGATTGATGACGGCCGAGAAGACTCAGACTTCAGGAGGGGTTGTGGCAGGTACGCTTCTAGTAGGCCGTGCTGCAGCTCATATATTATTTGATTCAGGTGCATCTTATTATTTCATATCATCTGATTTTGCTTTGCGTAACTCAATTGATTTTGTTAATTTATCTGTTGGGTGGGATATTAAGACGGGAAATGGTAGTGTTATATTTAGCCGAGAGTGTCGATTGTGTCCCGTGGTAGTTAGTAGCCGAGCGTTTTATGCTAATCTCTTGGTGATAGATAATTGTGGATATGATGCCATCCTAGGGATGGATTGGTTGAGTACTTTCTATGCAGTGATTGATTGTCGTGGCAAGAAGGTGATATTTCGAATTCCAGGTCATACTGAGTTTGAATTTCTTAGTGGAAGTAAATCCTTGGAGCCAGCTGGGCTCAAGGTGACGCCGAGAGGTGGAGTTCTTGATGCCATAGAGATAGGTGAGGGAATGATTCCAGTAATATCAGAATATTTAGATGTGTTTCCCGAGGAGTTGCCAGGGTTGCCTCCAATCAGAGTCGTGGAATTCACCATCAATACTCTTCCTGGTGCAGAGCCTGTATTCAAATCACCATACCGAATGGGTCGAGAAGAGCTAGCAGAAGTCAAGAGACAGGTTGATGAGCTACAAAGGCTTGGATTTATCAGGCCTAGTGTTTCTCCCTGGGGAGCTCCAGTGTTGTTGACAGGAAAGAAGGATGGTAGCCAAAGGTTATGTGTTGACTATAGGGGTTTGAATGCAGTCACCATTAAGAATAGATACCCTTTGCCAAGAATTGTGGACTTATTTGATCAACTAGGCGGAGCTAAGGTATTCTCTAGGATTGACCTTCGTTCTGCTTTTCATCAGGTGCGAGTTCGAAAGGAGGATATTCCAAAAACAGCATTTATGGTGCGGCATGGACATTTTGAGTATCTAGTGATGCCATTTGGTGTGACCAATGCTCCCGCAGTCTTCATGAGTTTGATGAACCAGGTGTTCGCACAATATTTGGATCAGTTTGTAGTGGTGTTCATCGATGACATTCTCGTCTACTCTCGGAGTAGGGAAGAGCACGCAGAGTATTTGAGGATAGTTTTACAGACTCTCGGGCAACAACAATTGTTCGGCAAACTGAGCAAGTGCGACTTCTGGTTGGACAAGATCGCTTTCTTGGGCCATGTAATGTCTGGAGATGGTGTGTCAGCAGATCCCAAGAAAGTAGAGGCTGTACTTAATTGGCCGATTCCAAAATCTGCTTCAGAAATACACAGTTTTCTTGGATTGGCTGGATACTATAGGAGATTCGCACATGATTTCTCTAAAATAGCAGTGCCACTAACAAAGCTGACGTGGAAGGGGGAGAAGTACGAGTGGACCACGGAGTGTGATAGTGCATTCGAAGAGCTGAAGTGCAAATTGACTACAGTACCAGTGTTAGCAGTTCCTAATGATTCAGGCAGTATGAGGATATACTGCGATGCATCTAGCAACTGCATCTAGCAAAGGGTTGGGTTGCGTACTTATGCAGAATGGTCAAGTGATCGAGTATGCTTCCCGACAGCTTAGGCCTCATGAGCGAAACTATCCTACACATGATTTGGAGCCAGCGGCAGTAATACATGTCCTTAAAATTTGGAGGCATTATCTATTGGGCGAAAGGGTAAAAGTGTATACTGATGACAAGAGTCTTAAGTATTTCTTCACTCAGAAGGAGTTGAACATGAGGCAGCACAGATGGCTTGAACTTGTAGCATATTTTGATTTGAACATCCGCTATCATCCGGGAAAAGCCATCGTAGTGCCAGATGCCTTGAGTTGGAAGCCGATGGCTATGTATCTGACTCGACAGAAAGAAATCTTAAAAGACATGGAGAAGATGGAATTAGAAGTTCTACTGTCAGGAATGACAGCACAGCTCATGGAGTTACGATTTCAATCTACACTGATTGATAAGATCAAAGAAGCCCAGAACAATGATGGGAGGTTGAAAAGGCTTGGGAACAAGATGGAAGCGGGCAAGAGACCAGACATCTCAGTGCATGCAGATGGCTCACTTCGTCTCGGTGGTAGGTTGTGTGTGCCCAGAGGAGAGGTTAGGGATGAGGTGTTAGCAGAAGCTCATAGATCAGCATATTCTACTCACCCAGGTAGTACCAAGATGTATAGAGATCTGAGACAACACTTCTGGTGGCCAGGAATGAAAAAAGAGATTGCTCAATATGCATCAAAATGCCTTATTTGTCAACAGGTGAAGACCGAGTATTAAAGGACCGCAGGTTTGCTTCAACCCTTACCTATTCCGGAGTGGAAATGGGAGAAGATAGCCATGGACTTTGTGACAGGTCTTCCCAGAAGTCCGAAGGGTAATAATGCAGTTTGGGTGATCGTAGACCGCTTGACGAAATTAGCCCATTTTATTCCTTTTAGGGTGGACCAGTCGACAGAAAGGTTGGCAAGGAGATTCATGCAAGAGATAGTGAGACTGCATGGAGTTCCAGAGCGGATTGTTTCAGATCGCGATACTAGGTTCAAATCGCACTATTGAACCAGTCTGATGAAGAGTTTGGGGACTCATTTAGATCTTTCTTCGGCGTATCATCCTCAAACAGATGGACAATCTGAGCAGACCATTCAGACCTTAGAGGATATACTGAGGGCTTGTGTGCTAGATTTTGGAGGTTCATGGGAGGATCATTTGTATATGGTAGAGTTCTCCTACAACAACAGTTATCATGCGAGTATCAAGATGGCTCCATTTCAAGCTTTGTATGGCAGGAAGTGCAGATCGCCCTTGTGTTGGGACGATATTGGAGAGCGCAACATATTAGGACCAGAGATAGTCGCTCAGACAATAGACCAAGTAAAGGTCATCAGGGAGCATTTGAGGGTTGCACAGGATAGGCAAAAGAAATGGGCGAATCATCACAGAAGGCCATTGGAGTTCGAAGTTGGAGACAGAGTATTTCTCAAAATTTCACCAATGAAGGGAGTTGTTAGATTTGGTAGGAGAGGGAAGCTCAATCCTAGATATATTGGTCCTTTTGCTATTGTCGAGAGAGTTGGAAACTTGGCTTATCGACTTGACTTGCCATCAGAGTTGGATGCGGTGCACAATGTATTTCATATTTCTCAACTGAGAAAATGCATTGGAGATGAGAACCGTGTTGTAGATCTTTCCGATGTGGAATTGGGAATAGATTTGACTTTTGAGAAGGAACCAATTGCCATCATTGATAAAAAGGAGAGAATTCTGAAGAACCGCACGATTCCCCTCGTTCTCGTGTCATGGGATAGTCACTCGCCAGGAAAATCTACCTGGGAACGGGAGGATGATGTCCGGAAGAAGTATCCCCGCTTGTTTGAGTGAACACATAAGGTATCTATTCATAATATTAATATCCATTCCCGTCTCAAGAGAAGAAAAGAGAAGAAGAAAAGAGAAGAAGAAGAAGAAATTATTTAGCCTTAAAATAGGCTTATCTTCCTACACATCAAGACAAGTAAAATCACATCCACTCTCATGTTTTTTTTCTAACTCCAATTGTTTATGGTTAATTTAGAATCTTGATTTGTTAAAACTTAAAAAGATAATATCTCTATACAAAAATCTCTATGATTATTCTAGAAAAATAAAAATATGATTTTTACACTTTACTCTATTTATATATCAAATTTATCATTTTATTTATAATCTCTCATTCTTAAATTTATAAGTTGTAAAGTTAAACTATATGTTTAATTTTTAATTTTATTTTGTAACTAAAATCTTTTATAGCCAATTTAGAATCTTGATTTGTTTAATTTTAGAAATGTGATATCTTTATACAAACTTTTCTATGATTATTTTAAATATAAAAATATGATTCTTACACTCTACTCTATGTTTATGTATTAAATTTATGATTTTATTTAAGGTCTCCTATGCTTAAACTATAAGTTACAAACTTAAACTATATGTTTTATTTTGAAATTACAAAGAAACCACCTTTATGAATGTTCATCATATTGGATATAAATTTGAAGTTTCCTACATAAGTTCTTCTTGTATAATGCAATGATTTTAAAATTATTTTCCACTTGCCATTAGAAAATATGTATATATATATATATATATATATATATACATTTATTTATTTATTCATTATCATGTTTTAAAGAGAGGGTTTCATATAAGTTTTATATTAAATTTACTAAAATATTTCTTTTATACAAGCTATTATATTAGGTCATAATTCATTTATGCTAATTCATGTTTACTTGAAATATATATACATTAGTAAGGTTTAATAAATTTACTACTTTCCATACTATGAAATTATTCTAGAATTTGGAAAATTCATTCATTGTTAAAGCAATCGTTATAATAGTGTTAAGCCTATTTAATTTATATTCTTACAATTTAGTACCCACTTACCTAATACATGTTTATATGCATAATTGTATATATGTGTGGTTTACATACATGATTATTATTTGCATAACACATTCTAGTATTCTATAACTATCATACTTGCCTTGATATATACATACTAGTCACTTGTGCAACATACATGAAATTATATCAGATTTTCTTTGTTAGTACATACACATGTCTTGATAATGCCATAAATCTTGACTTGTCTATTAACTTGATTTTGACACTCCATCATACTTGTCTTGACATATACATACTAATTACTTGTACATGATACGTGAAAATATGCCGGATTTTCCTTGTTAGTACATACACATGTCTTGATAGTGCCATGGATCCTGACTTGCCTATTAACTTGATTTTGACATGGACCACATCTTGCTTGTTACTAGACATGTATATATATTAATCTTGACATGATTGGTTCATCATATTCTGAATTGATTTCCATGTAATATAACTTGAAATCTTGGGTTATGAGAGACCTAAATGGTGGATAAATATTGTATCGTGAAAAGTTTAGGATAGGTTGCGCAACCGAAATAGGGGCCCATCCGCGGGGGCGCCCGGGTGGTACTGAGTCATTATCTCTTATTTAGTCCATGTTGATGGGACGACCGATTACTCAGTAATCGATATCTGCTTGAGTGCTTAGCGGCACGGCTGGTTCAGTGCCAGCATCTTGGCTGGGTCCCGGGTATGCACGGGTATTTTCACGATACAGGTTTATTTTTCACCAGTTAGTTCAAATATAAATTAAAATAAGATGTTAACTTAGACTTGATATGCATGTATATCTCTGCTTGATATTGTTATTTGATCGTTTAATGTTTTTCACACATGCACATACTTTCATATCCATACTGATATTTTACTTATTTGTTTATATTATACACTCCATATCTTTTATTGTTTTACTTGCCGGGTTTGACCCTGAGTTTCTCCACACGCTCAGGTACTGAGCATGTGAGCGAGAATCCGCCATCACATGACCCGTACTTTCTGGAGCAGGCCGAGTAGCAGTAGATTTTTAGGCCTCCAATTTTTGTATTTTTGGGTTTGGTATGTATATCTCTTTTGAGGGTTTAGTTCCCAACTTCTATATCAGTACCTAATTATTGCTTTCTGGTTTAGACATGTATATCTTCTCTTTTATATGGCAGTAGACTAACGTCCAAGATTCTGGTAGATAACTAGTATTTAGTTCAATTCATTTCTACTTTTACATACTTATAGGCCTCGTGCGCGTTAACTTACACGTGCCCGCCGGTAACGCACTCCGTTTCCATCTCTCCGGAAAATGGGGCGTTACATAAGGCTTCACTTGGAAGCTAAGAAGCATGGGCACAGACATGAATGTTGGACAGAGACATGACAATTTCTTAATAATCAGGACACAAGGATTCTGTGAAATGGCATTGTGATATTAGAAATGCAATCAAGAGTGCATGTCTACATGCATACCTTAACAAGGCCATGCATCCAATGCTTGGATGAAATTTTACTAATCAAATAAATTTGTATTATTTTATATGCATAAAGATAAATCATTGTACATTTTCGTCTGATCTTTGGCTTGCGCTGTCATCATCATTGGAGCCTTCGCACAAGACGGAATCAGCTATAGATCGAAACTCCGTGAAGGATTTCATAAAATTCTGCGACCGTCTCTCAAATTATTGCTATGATATGTACAACAACTTTTCCAATTCACAAAATTTACATGTCCAACCATGTCAGACATGACATCCATGTCCTCATGACTGACACTTCTATATGTATTTATTGTTATTCATATCACAATATTTATAAAGTGAGATATGCTATACCACCGTTTTGTCTAAGACTAAATAATCTATATATTGTTTGACTATTATATATTTTTCTGTAATTAATAAAAGCTCATTACAATATAAATATGCAGATTTTTATAAAATATATATGCACATGTCCTTGTGTCTAAATATTGGACTGCAACCCCATGTCCATGTTGGAAGCACAGATCCTCAAACTGTACCTCACCATTCATGCTAAGTTTTCGAGTGATATTTTCATCATCTCAGTGCCATATAATTATAAGCTATTATGTAAAAAGTTTTAAATAACAGACATTAAGGTTTTGAAAATTTTGCAAAACTTAGTTTGAGCATCCACTCGTACTTGGTCTATTGTAGGTCCGTCCCTGGTTTTCTCCATGGTTAACCTATTACATGAAAAAGAATTTAGTGAAGCATTCTGAAGAAGCGTTGTGCTAGGAGGCTACAATTTTTTGGTGAAGAAAAAACTAGAATGGCATGGTGGACTTGGAAAAGTGTCGGATTTTAAAGACAGATGCTTAGCCACAGTATAAGCCTGACGGCCCCAACCAGGTAGATTTTGAAGAATTCTAAGCCATGAATGATTTAAAGGTTTGCTAACTTCAATGACTAGCTGTCACAACCTAATGCTTTTTGAGATGCTGCCAAGTTAGTGACTAAGCAATTATATGCATGAGAGGTGCCTCCGTGAAGCTTAGCAACTCAATGATCTTGATCATGGAAAGTTTATACAATGTTTGATGTATCTCATTAAATTGTTACTAACCTGACTTGAAAGAACATCAAAAGAAGAGAGGCGATTATTTGCCATGAGATTTGAGTTCCATATTTTGAGACCAAAAGCGCATGATCAAGCTAACTGAAATTCTCAATTTCAAGTGCATAGTTCAATATGACCAATATAAGAAACATTTGCGCATATTGTATATCTAACAGTAGGACTTTCTAAATATGTCTGGATGCTAATCATGACTAATGGCATCCGGAACACATTCACCAACAAAAGGTTAGATGCAACATAGTTATTTCGAATCATCTGAAAGATAAGTTAAAAACAAGAATTGTTTCTTTTTAATAATTTAATATCTACATGTAAGCATGATATAAGGTCTAAGGCTTGAAAGTTAATCATACTGATCACTTTCATGTTAGCTCTTTATAGGTAAAGAAGGCTAATCTAGTACATGACCTAGTTTTCTCTCAATATTTCACAACTTAAATTACTTAAACATACAAAGTCAAATTGCACGGTTAAAACTAGAGAAAGGGGATGTATGGGTTTCAAGAACTTGTAACTATTAGGATAATCATTTTATATTCTAAACCAACTAAAGATCACAAACTCGATCAGAAAAAGTACTATATCAAATTATCAAAGTGTTCACTATAACTTGATGATGCAGTAACATGCTTAGACCCAATATAACACTGAATGCAAAAATCACCTCAGTGCCTTGAGTCTGATCATATCTAAATCAATACCATAATTTAACTTATTCTATGTGGGATTAAATCATCTTGCACCAACAATTCTACCTGCCCACTGGATGCAATTCAGCCAACCCAATAAGAAATGTCCATTTGTTTTAAACAAGTGTTACCTAATTCACTCCCCCTATCACGATCTAACTCATGCAGATCAATTTGAGGTGCGGCTTGATCCAGATCACCAAAACTGGTAAATCCAAAAAAAACCAAAAAAAGAAAACTAATGATTAATAGATTCAACGAGTTTTCTTGATGCAGTTAACTTTATTGTTCATATTTTCTTATCAACATTACATGAATAATACATAAATGCTTATAGAAATAACATTAATAATGCTCCCAAGGGTAACTTGATCTCAAATACCTATCAGATTATGCCTAGCCCCTTCATATTGCACAACACTGAATTAATGTACTGTGTCTCGGTACCCTTCATACTACATAATTAATATAACATAACAGATCAAGTAACATTGTCTTAAACCCAAAAAAAAATGTATTAGGTTAAAACAGTTGGGTGAGTCTGACATGGTCCTCATGAAGTGTATGAGGGGTGTAAGGACAATAAAGAAGTGTCAAAGCCACATATTATATAACCTCAACAGCAAACAGGCATAGTTTGATCATATACTTGAGGCCCTTTCCTCAACTACAGATTTTGAAGAAATATAGGGCATATCCTAACACTATTGAAACCAGATGGATACTCAGTTATATAGTTTATACTAAAATTGACTTTAGATTAATTTATGATTAAAAAAAATTAGGTTCAGCTTGGAGAAAGGAAGAGGTTACCTGCGTGTTGTCAAGTTGAGAAGCATGCATATGATGACACCCTCCAAGGATCAGAGAAATGTTGTTCCTGCAGCAATTTGTAAGGGGAAGCAGGAGGCACCCACTCACTGCTTCCATTGACAAGCCTTCTGTAACAATCCTTTCCTTTCTCAGCAGCAGTCAGAACGCTGCATTGCTTCTTCTTCTTCTTCTTCTTCTTCTTCTTTTTAGTGTTTTCGGCATCGCCACCAGAGTCCAGGGTCTCCTCAACCTTGTTCTCTGTCTTCTTCCTCTTCCTGGTATGGTTACTAGCAGGCACCATCAGCACCTCCACCTCCACTTCCACCTCCTCATCCTCCTCCACATAAATGACTGTGGCATCAGGAGGGGGTGGAAAGAATCTGGACATGACCTTAATCTCACCATCCACCATCACCACATATGACATGGGATACGGCCGCCAATTCTGCACCAATGAAGGTGGTGCAGGCAGTGGTGACAGAGTAGTAAGGCAACTAGTAACCGCTGCGGCGGTGGCAGCAGCGGCAGGAGCAGCAGTAAGAGGAGCTGTCTTAGGGATGGGAGTGGAGAGATTGTCGGCCCAATCTACTCCTCCTTTTCCTTCTCCTTCTAATTTAGCTAGTAAATCATCCATGGACTTGATCTCATGAGCAGTAGCAATTGGAGCAATCTGGGTCGACCGAAGCACAGATAAGGCCAATTTCTGGTTGCTGTTGGTAATCTAACTTTGTTGGCGTGGCGGAGGTGAAGAATTGCTAGCACCGACACTGATAGGAGGAGGAGGATGAGGTTGAGAGTAAGGATTCCCTTTTGATCCTTCTACTCCTTTGCAGACGAATTGAGCGAATAGGTCGTCGGCGGCAGCAATAGGAGCAACAGGAGGCGTCTGCGGTGCAGACATCACCAATTCCTCCCCCGTCGGATTATGATGGAGTGGTGGTGGTGGTGGAGTGGTAAGGGGTTTTTTATTAGCAGCGGCCGCAGCATTAATAGGAGAAGAGTGATCCATTGCCTGATTTTGCTGTGAAGGCGGCGGCAACGAAGAAGTGTCAGCGTTAGGGTTAGGGCTGGGAGAAGAGAGGTCGGTTGGGGAATCTTCGTCTTCTCCGTCTCCATCCAGAAACCGATGGCGATGGCACCTTTCTTCAGCCGCTCGATCGCCCTCATCATCCTCGCGCCTCTTTTGCAGCGGGCATCGCTCCAGTCTAATCTCTCTCCTCGAGTGGGTTCACCGAATCAGATAAATATATATATGTGGTCCTATAATGGGAGCTTCCAAAGGAGCACAACATTTTTCCTAGTGAGCCCAGATTTCCTAGTGAGCCCATATAGAATTTACTGAAGGGAAGAATTTCCTAATGAGCACACTAGAAATTTCAAAAATACCCTTCTCCCTATTTATCATCATCCTCTCCCTCTTCTCTTCCGTTTTCCTCTCTAACCCCTAAACTAAAAAAAAACCCAAATCCTAACTCTCCCATTTCCCTCTTCTCTCTCATTTCTCATTTCCCTCTTCTCTCCCATCTCCCTCTCTCTCCCATTCCTAGAGCCGTCGCCGTCGCCACCGATCGGACGCCGCCGCTGCTGATCGGACGCCGCCGCCGCCGCTGCCGATCGGACGCCGCCCCCACCGTCGCCGATTTCTGGTCGTTGCCGCCGCTGTTCTCCCGCTGCCGCCGCTGCCTTCTCGCCATTGCTAGGTGAGATTTGCTAATTTAGTAATATTTTTTTAAATTTAGATTTTTTTTTATTTTTGGATCAAACAACTCTTCAATATTAGAGTTTGGTGATTTTGTTGAGTTGGAGAGGAGGAAGAAGGGAAGAGGTAACAAATTTGGTTGTAGCATTTTTTTGTTAATTTTTTTAATATTTAGATTATAATTATTAAGAAAAATTAATATTGTTATCCAAGTTGTAAAATATGTGAAATTTAGTTATTTTTCTAATCATGGACATTAATATTAAATTTTATTAGTTAATTTAATATATTGTCTTTCCAGGACGATTCATCTACACACAGAGGCTAAAAGGCGCCAATGTAAACAATAAGGTAGCTTACTAATTCTTTTTTTGTTAAAATTTATGGTTATATTTGGGTTTGTAAGCTCTGATTAGATATGGACATCTTATTTATTGAATGTAAGATTGAATACGATGCCTATTATCGTTTACTGAAGTAGGGGTTTGTTCAAGAGGAGTGAATTAAAATTCAAGCATGCCACTTACTCATGTTCATGGCTGTGTTAAGATTTTATTTTATATTAATATTGGTACTACATTTCAAGTTTTTTTTTTTCGGACTTTGGACTGATATTGAAGGGGGACTTGAAGGAGACTTAGTATTGGGGATGTCACATTGTAAATATTAATATTGATATTATAGGGTCTATATTGTATCATAATTTGATACAATGTTCGTGATGCATATCAGTAATGACTGATATTTAAAACCTTGGTTTATTTATAATATGTATTTTTTAAAAATTTCATTAGTTAGAGTATTACACATGGAACAAGAAACATAAACTGCAGAAAAACAAAATTATATAGTCTAAGTTCCAATCTTGGTCTATTTTTTTTTGAGTTCATGTATTTTTTAAAGTCTGATACTGCAGTGTCTTGATTGTTATAATATTATTTTAACTGTCATGCTTAGATTAGTGAAACGCTAATTTCGCAGACGTGTTTACATATGTATACTGTCAATTTGCAATTCAGTTTGTCTAGCGCGATTATTATGTTAGTGGCTTAATTGTAAAGCATAATGTGTTTACTAATATGAATTTTATTTTGTATTGGCAGAATAAATGTCGGAGTGGTTAAAATAATTTTATACCATCAACAACCTCGCATGCACATGGAAGAAGTTAGAGCACAACTTCAGAATATAGATGAAGTCATGGCCTATCTCTAGCAACCTAGCAATCTCAAACGACAGGTCTCCCTCAAACTTGCGAAGATTAAAACCGTGCAAACTGGTTGCACTCAATCAGAGGAACAGGCCACTCCTGATGCACCTGATACAACGAGAATGACTCGAACCACATGTCAACATCAACCCCCCAGGAAGACACAGAGACAGTGATTAGTTTAGATTCTAGATGCAATGATATCTCTAAATTTTTATTAGAGCCCGTAAATTTAATGTTCAACTTTTATCATGTATTTTTATAGATATTGTAAGAAACTCGAAGACAATGTTAACTGACTTTCAAGAAGATGAGTGACAGTGTTTTTTGTCATACTTTATGATATTTTTATGCGGCTTTGTTTATTGCTTGTACTCGATCAAATTTTCTATTCTTGGATGTCCATGACTTTTTATGTATATTTGTACTCCAATCGAATTGATTTATATGATTGGATGTTCAGGACTTATTATGTATATTTGTACTACAATTGAATTAATAATTTTTATTTTAATGTTTAATTATTTGATTAGAAATCATATTGATATGGAGTTGTATAAGAAAATATATTTATTTGGAAAAATAAAATAAAGTAAAAAAGAAAATGCAAATAAAGAAAATGCACAAGAAAATATATCATTATATGTTTCATTTAATTTATTTTTAATTAGAATGAAATAGTGACTAAGGAAAAAAAACTTGTTTGAGTCCGAAATTTAATTAGATTTGTAATAGTTACACAAGAAAATATATTTATTTGAAAAAATAAAATAAAATAGTAAAGGATTTGCTGTTGATAGGAATCAAACTCAAGATACTCACATGTGAGATAAGGATACTCACCACTATGCTACAATGACTTCATGAATAATAAAACGAAAGCAAATCTATTTATAACAGTCAGGACTCCAGTCTGGACGAAAATATTTCGTCCGGACTGGAAGTCCGGACCGAACCCTTCTGTCCAGACTTCCAGTCCGGACAAAGTTAGTTCTGTTCGGACTGGAAGTCCGGACAGAATCCCACTGTCCGGACTTCCAGTCCGGACGGATATTCGACCGTCCGGACTCTCAGTCCGGACTTTGAGTTTTTTTGGATTCATAATTTTTTTAATCCGCACAGTTTCTAGGGTTTTTGAGTAAGTAAAAACCTAATAAAATTAATTTTCAAATTTAATTTATGAGATAATTTAATATAGAAGAAGATTTGATAGAATAGTTTTGGGTTTTAGTTTTTTTTTTTTTTTGGGTTATCTGTAGTTTTAGAAGAGAAGGAGAAGAGAGGTTGAAGAAAGGGTATTTTAGTCAAAAAAATCGATGGCAAACTTGTAATATATATGAAGGTTTTAAGTGGGCTCACTAGGAAAAAAAGTTGTGCCCCTTTAGAAGTTCCCTCCTATAATTCGCAAAGAGTTGCAAGTGGCTCGGTTGGGTTTTCACATGATCCGCATCCGACCCATCAAAAACATTTTTCTAAGTGCCCTCAATTTCTAAAGACACCCAATAGAAGAATGATTGATAGGCACCCACATTAGCCCCCACCCCCATTGTCACCTCCGCCCCCCCTTCCACCTCTCCTCTGATCCCCCCACCCCTCCCTTCGCCCTGCTCCCCATTTCCCCAACCCCGCCGCCCCCACCCTTCAACCCTTGCTCCTCTCCTCGACCAACCGTCGTCTCTTCCCCTCCCCCTTGCGGGGACGGATTTTAGTTAGGACAGTGGGGGGTATGTCCCCCGTAACCTCTACCCATAAAAGTTTCAATATGGTCCATGGTCCACTTGTCTTAACAATGGCTTTTATTGATGGATTAATAAGGTACTAAACATTGATAAATCATAATTGATCTTACTACAAAATAAATCAGCACATCACCTAGGGTCTAGGTGGCTGCGAGAAAAATCCATAGATATGCCATGAGGTTAGAGAGCAATTTCTTTTTAGAGCATTACTTTTAATTATAAAGAAAAGAATTTTCATCCAACAGCGTCACTTGTTTTCCATCCAAGAGAAAAATAAAATACATTCGAGAGAGTCGCTTGAAGGAAGAGAAAGGAAAATGTCATTCTGTATGAGTTTCGAAATTACAAAGTCGTCAAGATTGAGAATCAACATATTACTTAGTTCTAATTTGGATAACTTTTTCTTAAATATAATATTATGCCGTATTTTATTTCCTAAAATTGGATTGACAAATTACTTAATGGTACACATTAATTCTTGTTTACTAGAAGTAATTACTATGAATCTCTTTCCATCTTTTCTCCTAACTATTTAGTCTTAGATAAAATATATTGTCCATATGTTGTTGTCATTTACTTGTTTAATGAAATGTGTAAGTTAGTTTTAAATTTTAAATAGTGACTAGTCTTTAGTTAGATAATTACATGCCTCTTATTTACAAAAATAGAGATACATTATAAATTACAAGTCAATTAATCAATTACATTAAAACTTAACATTTGGTTTATTTTTCTTTTTGCATTTTTGCTTACCAATAGTAAATAATATATTTTAACTTAAAAATTTTGCTACTTCGGATGTAGATTTTATACCCCAAATATGTTCTTAAAATGATGCTAGCAATCAACCCTTACTAGTCCATAATACTATCAATTTTAGAAAATTCTTTAGTTAAATCTCAGAAAATTAATGTCAGCTCTTTAAAATTCCATCCACGATTACATATTTGGGATTATCATGTTACTTAGCGGATGAGATTTGGCAAGCTTAGATAAAAAATGATCCATACCGACCAATAGTCTAAAAATATATGAAATCTCGGTTCGTAGCTCATCCTTGTTATTTTTAGTTTTCATAGTTTAAACTATTTCTTTCATGGCTAGAATTGTCATTTGTAAAAAATGCAACATTTTGTTTGCTTGCTTTCTTTTCAATAAACCATTTGGTCCTTGGTATGCTAGTCAAATTGCATTTGTTGTTAATACATTTAAGAATTACAAAAAAGTTCTAGATGGAGTAAAATTGTGTTTTTTTCCTGAATCGTGTAGATATTATCAAAAGATCATGTAAGGATGTAATGTCCCCTTTTTCAGCTGCTTCCCAAAACGGAGGACGTTACTTATAATTTTTACTAGACAACCCAACAGTCACAGGATCTTAGAAAAACCGTAACTACTGTCATAATTATATGAGTAAATAATATATCTGAAACTGAAAAGATTTTATTTATACAAAGAGTTCATTACATAAGATGACACCTGCTTTAAATATGAACACAAAATAATCAAAAGAGAAAAGTAGTGCCCAAACAAAAGGAAATATAAACAAAATATATAAAGGTTCTTCAGGGGTACTCCGTTGCCTATTGTCATTCGATCTGTCTAACGAAATACGAGTCTTCAACTGGGGCTGGCTCCCCTTCTTCGCCTTCCAAATCTGAGTTCAAAACTCAGAGGATTAAACCCAGTAAGTAAGACATTTAAAAAGAAAAATTGTGTACTATCATAGTACATGAATATTAGTGTGCATGAGCATGTTTATGTCAACGTTGTTCATGTACATATAAACTAAATATGAAAGCAAGCATAAATAAATGTATAAATAAATAAACAAAAATGACAATAACTTCTCTATATATTTAATCATATATTCTATTGATCTCAATCAACATCCAATTTAATTATAAAAACTGTATTAATGGGTAAAATAACGCTATTCTCCATTGTCGTAAGTGCTCGTACATACCCGGGATCCGACCACAATGCTCATGGCACTGAACCATGACATGCCGCTAAGCATAACAATCAATTTCCGTACTGTTTTACAGTAACGGACATACTACTATGGGTATCAATTATCAATTGGTGACCCAGTAAGCACTCAGGCCGCTGTAGTAAAAGAATCTCGGCCTTAACAGTACAATCATTTCTTATACGACATGGCTCTTATCCATTATATAGTTTCTCCCATCCCTGTATTTGTAATACATTATACACTTGATAATTTTATTTTACATTTACTATTTATTTTCCTTTCCCTTCTTTAATAATAATAATAATAATAATAATAATAATAATAATAATAATAATAATAATATATATGAGGAAATGGGAAATTCACAACTGGTGAAGGGAGTTCCTTCACCGCCGCTTAGGTGGCCCAATAAAATTATTTCACATGACGTCACTCAAAGGGTGGTTAAGAGAGTTCATTTATTTATTATTTTAAGTGGCGTCACGTGTAATAATTTTATTGTGCCATTTAAGCGGCGGTGAAGGAACTCCCTTCACTGCCAGTGAATTTCCCGTTTTTTCAAAAATTTGTTATAAAGAACATAATTGTAAATAGGAGCACCCTTATATCAAAAATAAAATATCTACTCCAAATTGAAACTTAATTTGACGAAATAGCAAACATTTAAGCAATTTTTCAATAATATAATCAATATAAAAATTATATGATTAAAAAAATAATCAATCAAGAAGAGAAGTGTGTTACTTACATTAGGCTCCCTTTTATCTTCTTCGATTCTTCCCGAATCCTCCCCCTTCTCCTCTTTTTTTTTTTTCATTTGGTTGTGTTATAGTGCAGATTGAGAGAGGGTGAGAAGAGGATAGAGTGAGAGAGAGAGAGAGTGGGTGTTAGGTTTTTATTTTTTATTTTATTTTATTTATTTTTATTTATTTATTTTTCCAATTGGCATTTCAATGCGGCCACCACCCATGTTTGGCGGTGGCTTGCGAGACAGCCAGCTCAATCCCTTTTTAATTAAATTATTATTTTATTTATTTATTTAATAATTTAGTAATTTCGGTTTCGTGTAACGTTCTCCGAATGCTACCAAATTAATATAGGGCATAGTGCTCAACAAGAGGAATGCTACAACATTATCCATTTGTTATTTTGATGTCCAGAACAAATGAACCGAAATTTTGAAGTAATTAGAAAGATGATTTTATTATTGTTAAATTAGCAAGTTTTGGAGTATTTTTCGGGCTCGTAAGAAATCTCCAAAAATCCTAAATATTACAAAACTAATAATCGCAAAGACCGAATGTCATTTGAGTTTGCAGATTTAAAGTTACGTTCATCGAAGGTTATTTCGGTGCCAAAATTGACTTCGGTGGACTTATTTGGCATAGCTGCTTTCTAGAGAGTAATACATGTAGCTCGAATTTTGGGGTATTACAAAGGACTTTATGAATCTCAACATTTTTAAGAGGTTGTAGAAAATTTTACATTTGAATAAATTAAAGATAATCGACTCTGATTAAAAATATTAACTGATATAGTAAGATTATTTACATTACAAGGTTGAGTTTTTCGTGATCATGATGAAAGTTTTAGTTTTATAATTCAAGAAAATTTTTGAATTGTTAAATATGTTGGGCCCATATAATGACAAGTTTATTGAAGTATTTAACCCAAAAATTCCTCTTATAAAACACAATTAATTCAAAAAATTCCATACCTTTTCTACTAATTTAAAAAGAAAATTCGTGATGAAATTTGTGATAGAATATTTTGTGTAATAATTGTTGAAGCTCGTGATGACTCAAAGATAGAGCAAATGGTGATCACGTTGTTCACCATAAAAAATTGCACGCTCTTTATATTGAAGTCTTTTCAACAAAAGATTACAATCTAACGGTTTCCCGTTTACAGAAGATGAGGAAGATCACTTTTCCTCTTTGTTTAAGGCTAGATTCCTAGGTAGCTATGGAGGACGATCCTACTCTCCGTTGACACTCTGTACAATCTCTCTCAATTGGCTAAAGGAAAAAGAAAGGCTCTCGGCTCTTGATCACAAGCGATCACTCTTAGAAGAAGATATCTGCTTGTCTTCCTCTGTCTCCGTGTGTGTGTGTCTCTTTCTCCCCGCCTTTTATAGGGGTTCTAGAGTAACGTCCCTCCATACCTGCTCGACCGTTAGCTCCCACTACTCGAGAAGTGCCTTCATATTCGTTATGCAGTTGCTCCTACGATCGAAGTAATGCTACTGCATTCGTTTGGCAGTTAGCCCCACGATCAGAGGTGGCAACTCTCTTGTTCGGGTCCGATGACTTTGTATTAAACCTCTACCCGAAAACTATAGGTAGTGTCGCGATCTCAACTTTAGATTCGCGAACCTGTTCTGTCGTCTGGGTCGTGAACCTCAGTCTCTTAGATTCGCGGATCTGATGAGTTGCGGGCTTCTGTCTCTGAATTCGTGGATCTGCTTAGTTTTCCAGAATTTTTTGCCGACAAAACCCCGTCCAAAGTTTCCAAAACTCTCATGATTTCTTGAGGAGTTTCGGAATACTTTGGATATAATATTCTGTATTAGAATCTCCATTGCTGTGACTCTGTATTAGCGCCACTGTTGCTTCCTTTTTTTCTTTGCCTTTGAAGGGACACGTCTCTGTATTAGGGACGCAAGCCTTCATCTTGGAGTAGAAAATGACTCTGTGTTAGGGTCGCGAACTGTCTTTGGAAGGAACACGTCTCTGTATTAGGGGCGCGAGCCTTCATTTTTTGAGTAGAAAAATGACTCTATGTTAGGGTCGCGAACTGCCTTCGAAAGGGACACGTCTCTGTATTAGGGGTGCAAGCCTTCATTTTTGAGTAGAAAACGACTCTATGTTAGGGTCGCGAACTGTTTTTGGAAGGGACACGTCTCTGTATTAGGGGCGCGAACCTTCATTTTTAAGTAGAAAATGACTCTATGTTAGGATCGCGAACTGTTTTTGGAAGGGACACGTCTCTGTATTAGAGGCACGAGCCTTCATTTTTGAGTAGAAAACGACTCTATGTTAGGGTCACGAACTGTTTTCGGAAGGGACACGTCTCTGTATTAGGGGCGCGAGCCTTCATTTTTTTGAGTAGAAAACGACTCTGTGTTAGGGTTGCAAACTGTCTTTTTTTTTTCGCGGGAAGGCCGGAAGGCGGTTGTTTTTTACGGCGTAAGAATTGAGACGTTCTCTGAGCCGCATTAAATGAAAAGGTACCCCCGAGATTCGAGCCAGATATCACGTCTGTCCAGAGATCTCGATCGTCAAATCATCGGCTATATAACCTCCACTTTACGAGAGAGGCTACCCTTATCTCAAAAAATTTGAAATATGAGTTCTTCATTAGAGCTCCTCAGACTTCTCGTCTTCAATCTCCCATAGATTTTGATTTGAAGGATTTTCTCCATCTGCAAAAGATGCCGAAGAAAGCTTCTTCCTCTGATGCTGCTGCCAGTGGTCGTCAAAATTCTCGATCAACTTCCAGTTCAATAGTGGTTCGACAGGAACCCTTGATTGGAGGTAATGAAGAACACTTTCGAAAGGCAGTCTTTTTCTCATTTTTTTTTATCTTGAATCTGAATGTCTTTTGCAGTCGACTATGCCTTGAATCCTTGGCCTAAAGACCATTATTTTGGATACTCTGATGGTTATGATGGGGAGAAAGAGTTCAAATTTGGTCATGTCTTTCCACATTGTACAACATCAGACAGCCAAGAGAGAGAAGGCAAAATTCTTCATCCTTCTCGCTATGTATTGCGAGAACTGATGACTAATGCACCTTTCGAAGGAGATGATCGATCTCCGCTACGTAAACCCACCTTTTTGTTTGGGAATCATGTTTCAGTGCCTGATAGCGGTTTGGAAGATGGAGATTACAAGTGGCTCCGTCAAGTTGAAGGTCACTACTTGTTTCTCCCCAACATGGAGAGGTCTTATCCGTTCTTATTCTTTCAATCCCTTTCCGTGCCCAGACGAATGGACTGGCACATAAGCAGGCCGTAAGACAGCATCTTGTTGGGGGGCTTCAATGCTCAAGATGCTTTTCCTCGTGGTAGTGGAAAACACTTTTGTGGATTGCTCCCGGAACTGCTTAAACATGACCTCCCCAGAGCCGAGCTTCTCATAATCGCGCAGACTTTCTTGCACCAATTTACCAATGCACAAGGAGAGTTTTCTGTTCAGCATTTTCATCCCCATGGTTGGGTTCACTGCTCTTTAAAAGGAGAGTGGGTAGTTTTGACTGATTTCTTCTTAAAAACCTTCGAGTATCAGTTTCATTATGCGAGGCTACACCGTGCCATCAGGGCTGTTCATCATGGTATTCCTGCTAGTAGATTTCATTTTTTTTTGCTTTACTGGAATTGTACAGTCCTGATACTTGTACAGTCTTTAGCCCTCATGGTGAGTTGGGTTTTGCCCTCCATGAAATGCATGAAATTTCGGGCTTACCCATGGGAGACATCCCGTATGAAGAGTATGTCCCTATTGGGGAGGAACTTCATCTGCTGAAGACAAAGGACCCTTTGGCTTACAATACTTACTGGGAATTGCTCTGCCATTATTATATTTGCACCCATACATCCGGCACCCACAGTTTGAAGCTAAATAAGAAGCTGCAGTATCTTCTGCCCAATTTTTCTAGGAGTAATCCGAACTTTACTCGCCTTCCTCCGATTTCTGAAAAGGAAGTTGAGAGAAGAATCGCTAGTTTCGGGACAGATGCTTATGTCGCTGAATCTGATGAGGACGTTTTCAATGCTGGAACGTCCTTTGAAAGTTTTCACTATCAGGCCCTCCAGCCTTTGTCTGATCCTGCCTTCTTGGCGGGCTATTTGATGGTGTGGCTGAAGAAGTGTGTTATTCTTTCGCAGGAAAACATACCTATTAAGGTCGTATATCCAGTCGTCCTACTAGCTCTTGGTAGGCGGCTCAGCTTGTTGCACGCAATGATCTGTAGCATCCAAAGCGGACTGAGGAGATTATTTGACAAATTTTGCGATGTGAAGAAGGAGCCAAGGAAGAAAGGAGATCCGGTCATTAAGACTCCTAATCCACGTGTAGAATTCCCTTATACTTATTTGATGGCTTGGCTGCTTCTACATTGTCCTACTCTGATGAGTCCTGCAGACTCGCAGATTGATTTAAGTGCTCCTAAAGTGCAGCACTACGAGAGGTCGCAGTGGAAAGGGGGCTATATGGCCGCGATCCGCAAGACCCTTCGTCATTTCTCAACTTTCGAGTTGTTCAGATGTTTTCCGTACTTCCCAAATGCCGGGTATAGGGAGGAATTCGCGGATACTGCCGGTGCCGATAAATTTACTGTTCTGTCCTCGGGATGCTTCTGGTGGTTGATAAACATCCGTCCAGGACATCTGGTTCTTCGTTTGGGGAACCATTGCTACATAGAGCCTTATTACCCTAGTCGTTTCGCTCGACAGTTCGGGTATGATCAGCTTTATATTGGTAATCCCAATAGAGAGTTGAGTTTTGTTGGGAATATTCTTGAGGGAGCTCGAGCTTGGTTTCACTTCGTCGCATGTGGAACTCAGGCCCGATTTGATCTTCCGCTCAAGACCCCAAATTCGATTATGAGCTCAGTTTCTGCAAGTGGTTCGCGGATGCTAATTCCGCTCCTCATGATTTCAATGTAAATCTTACTTGCTTGAGGGAGATCAGAGCCTGGTATGCTCAGAAAAAAAAGGTGGCAGCACCAAAGTAGCAGGGATGGAAGACTTTGGGGCAGAAAGTGCTTCTGATGAGTCGGAACCGGTGACTCAACAAGGAGAGGAGGACAACAATGCACTGGCTTTATCAACTCAGCCTGCTTTTCCTATTTCTTCTCATTTGCCAACTTTGAAGGAAACTTCTCCTCAACCGCAGTCTCCTCCAAAGAAGATTTCCCATAAGCGAAAGAGACTGAGGCGCCTCAGTGACTTACCTGCCATTCCGTAGGTCGTTGATCCGCAGGACATCACATTTGGTGCTGGTGCTGCTGCGTCCAATTTGGTCTCCGAGACTCCCGCGGAGGAACCTGAGGAGGGTGAAGATGATTCATCTTTAACTCTGCGTTCCCTTAAGAGGCGCCGAAGTCAAGGATCCGTTTTCCGTAGTGATCCTATTCTTGATACTCACGAGAATCCTGCAACTCTCGTGCACCAATGTTCTCAACATTTATTTAACTGGTATTGTCAGCATTGGTGGAGAGGATAAAACTGCTCCTTTCAGGCTTATGATATCCAGTTTCAAAAGCATGCTGACTCCCTGTCAAAAGCCAGAAGTGCTGATAAGTCTGAGACAGTGGAAATCCTATTCCAGAAGCTGAAGGAGGAACAACTTAAGTTCTAGAAGGAGACTCAGGAGAAGGCGAATGCTTGCAAAGCCTCCTTAGAAAAGGGTCGATCAGACCGCGAGTCTCTAGTTCTTCAAGTGAAGGCCGTTGCTTCAATTGTTAAGGACCATGATCAGGCCATTGCTAGGACTCAAGAGACTATCGCTAAGGCTCAAGCTTTCTTGGCCAAAATTATCAAGGAGCGCGATGAATCAATGAGGAACCTTCCCAACTGTAGATACAAAAAAAAAAAAAAAATTTGCTAAGTGGGCACACCCGCGGGTTGCACCCCGCGTGGATTGCCACCCGCGGGAGCCCCCGCGGGATGCCACCCGCGGGTTGCAACCTGCGGGAGCACCCGCGGGTTGCATCCCGCGGGAGCCCCCGCGGATTGCCACCCGCGGGAGGATTCCCGCGGGTTGCAACCCGTGGGGGCGATCCCGCGGGTCAACCCGCGGGAACGATTCCGCGGGTTGCCACCCGCGGGAGCGATCCCGCAGGTGCCAACCCGCGGGTTGTTTTCCATTGTTTTACGATTATTTATTTCCTATTTTTGGACTGATAATCCATGATCCGATTTTTCAGGAGAGAATTGAGCCGGATTTGGAGCTTCTTTGGTTTATAAAACACAGGAATTTAACTGGCGAAGGGACTTTTGAATCGGGGCAGAGTTGGGAGATTCTTTGGGGAAGAGTCCAATTTTCCAGAGTCCAAATATTCAGAGAGGAGTTCCTCAATTCAGAGAGATCGGATCGTCAACGGAGTACAGAAACAAAGCTCCACTGCTGCCAGACCCAAAAAAATAAAGGGGAATCGAAATTAATCGATCCCCATTCTTGTAATCTCGATTTTATATTTTGTAATTTTTCTTTTATTGCTGTAATTCATAATTAAATTGGCATATAAAGGAAGATTCAATTTTTCGGGCATACAAGAATTGGCGACCACAGTGGGAGCCCCTCTGTTTACCACAGAGAATCTAGTGGTGCAGTCCGACCGGGTGCCGATTGGCTCAATGGTTGAGACGCTAGTCATAGAAGTTGACCAGTAAAAATATGAGGAATTTATTTCCTCATCTGATTCGGAGCCTAGGCGTCATCGCCGGGTGACGATGAAAAAAGGTGAGGCGTCATCGCCCACCGAAAATCAAAAGGCGTCATCGCCTATGAAAATTTACGAGGCGTCATCGCCCTTTGAAATTTACGAGGCGTTATCGCCCGTTCCAAAGTCAAGCCAAAAGTCAAACCAGTCCCTAACCCGCTCTCAGAAGAGAAACCTGAGGCGTAAGGCCCAACGGGCCCGCCTCAACAGTGCCTCTGGAAAATTGCGGTCAGAAAATCCAGATCAGGAAACATCAGAGAAGAAAAATTTCAAAAATAAAAATCCGCAGGCAGAAGTGCGGGTTTTTTATGTAGATACAAAAAAAAAAAAAAACTTTTTTTGCTAAGTGGGCACACCCGCGGGTTGCATCCTCCGCGGGATGCAACCCGCGGGGGCGGGGGCTCCCGCGGGTTGCAACCCGCGGGTGGATTCCCGCGGGTGGCAACCCGCGGGTTGTTTTTCGTTGTTTTCCGTTGTTTTATTTCCTATTTTATTTTCCTGATATCCCGTGATCCGATTTTTCAAAAGAGAGTTGAGCCGGATTTGAAACTTCTTCGGTCTATAAAACACAGGAATTTAACCGGAGAGGGGACTTTTGGATTAGAAGACTTTGGGACGATTACGGGCGAGCTCGTGAGATCAAGGAAAAGAGCAGAGCCATCTTCTCCTGGTTGGACGGTCAACGGAGGCAGCAATAAGACTCCACCGCCACCCGAACCCACTTAAAAAAGGGAATAAATTAATATTCCCGTTCTTGTTATTTCTCGATATTTTTTGTAATCTCAATTTCGTTGTAATTCAAATAATTTTGCAATGGAATCAAAGATTCAATTTTCGGGCGTACAAGAACTGGCGACCACAGTGGGAGCCCCTCTGTTTACCACAGAGAATCTGGTGGCGCAGTCCGACCGGGTGCCGATTGGCTCAATGGTTGAGACGCTGGTCATAGAAGTTGACCAGCAAAAATATGAGGAATTTCTTTCCTCCTCTGATTCGGAGCCTAGGCGTCATCGCCGGGTGACGATGAAAAAAGGTGAGGCGTCATCGCCCACCGGAAATCAAAAGGCGTCATCGCCTATGAAAATTTACAAGGCGTCATCGCCCGTTGAAATTTACGAGGCGTTATCGCCCGTTCCAAAGTCAACCAAAAGTCAAACTAGTCCCTGACCCGCTCTCAGAAGAGAAACCTGAGGCGTAAGGCTCAGCGGGCCCGCCTCAACAGTGCCTCTGGAAAATTGCGGTCAGAAAATCCAGATCAGGAAACATCAGAGAAGAAAAATTCCAAAAATAAAAATCCGCAGGCAGAAGTGCGGGTTGCACCGCACGGGGGCAACCCCGCGGTTGCAACCACCCGCGGTTCCAACCGCGGGTTGCACCCTGCAACCCGCGGGGGCAACCCCGCGGTTGCAACCGCGGGTGGAAACCCGCGGTTCCAACCGCGGGTTACACCCCGCGGGTGCAATCCCGAGGTTGGAACCGCGGGTGCAAACCCGCGGTTCCAACCGCGGGTTGCACACCGCGGGTTTCCCTCGGGTTGCACTTCGCAGAAAAAATCAGGGGTTGGTTCTGATGTCTATTCGGGCACACGCGCAGTGAGCACACAGCGCACATCTAACTTTTTGGTTACTCTCTCAGGTATACCATCCCGTTCCTCTACAAACAAATATAAGGATGTGCTCATGAACTCACCTGAGGATAGGTCTTCAAATTTCTCTTCGGATGAACATATTTATGATAGAATCCTCCAAATCCCGAAGAACAAGTCAGATGCGTGCGAGGCCCATACAACTGCGCAGGCCAGCACACACTCCAGAAGAATCCGCAGAAGGGTTGGAGAACAATCTGATTCGGAAAAAGAGCCCAGCCCTGAAATATTACAAACTCTCCAGTATTATGAACCAAGTTTGCGACGCAAGCGGCGTCAGGTTGCAAATAGAGATAAAGAAGTATCTCAAGACTTGAGAGAATACCTCAATTGGAAGAAGAACTCTGCACAGAATACTCCTCATTGCCAATGCGAACAGCTGATCTCAACTGTTCTATCAAACTGCCAGTGCAATTCAAAACGATCAGTTTTTGAGCGGATCACCGAACCTAAAAGAATACGGACGGTGAAAAAGGCGTACTCGGAAACCGATCTGCCTGCTGCAACATCGCATATGGTTAATAAAGGCAAAAAGGTGGTTGGAAATAACCCTTTGGATAAGGAAATCACTCCAGGATCAAAAGGAGTTTCTATCAAACCAGAGGGCGCGCTTCTAGAAGAAGTCTCTGAAAGGCTTGAGAGACAAGAAAAACGTCTCGAACAGCAAGAAGAGACCATAGAAGAAATGAAACAACTTTTGATTGAGTTGCTGGCTCAAACTAGAAAGAACCAATCATCGCCGTCCATTTCTAGTCGGCAGAAAGGAAAACGGCCTGTCCAAATAAATGAAGACAGCGAAGACGAAGATGAAGAAGTGCCTCCTCATTCAAGAGAGGAAGAGGAAGTGAAAGTTATCATCAATCCTCAAGCAGAGAAAATAGAGAAGATGGAGAACCAATTACAAGCTCTTCTTCATCGCAAAAAGCTACAAGAGGTGGGGGTAGTCCGTCCATATCCCATAGAATGGGAGACCGTACCCTATCCTGCAAAATATAAACCGTTGAATCTTCAGTCGTTCGACGGTAGATGTTCGCCGCAATAGCACATTTTCTATTTCCTGTCACAGACAGGACATCTCATGGGGAATGATCCGACTATGACTAAGATATTTGCGAGCACTTTACGGGGGCCCGCATTTACTTGGTTCATGCAGCTACCCCAGGGAATAATTAAATCTTGGGCTGATGTAGAACGTGAGTTCCTAGCCCGATTCTTTGAAGATGATACAGAAGTCTCCATACTATCTTTGCTAGCAGCGAAGCAAGAAGAAGGCGAAACGGTCAAAACTTATGTCGAGCGGTTCCGAGAACTTTCTGTTCGATGCCCACATGGCATGACGCATGATACGCTTGTGGAAACCTGCAGACATAACTTGTTGACCGATATCCTAGACAAGATGGGCTCGGTCGAATCCAAATCATGGAAAGATCTGCTTAAGTAAGGTGAACAGGCTGAAGAGATACTTCGACGCCTCGAAGAACAACAGTCTGCAACCGGAGACGGTACAAACGAATCTCCATTCCATTTTTCCCGTTCAAAAGGGAAAGACATAACGGCAATGGCGGTAGAAAGTATACCGAAGCAAAAACCATGGCCAACTACAAGCAACACAGCAAAGTCACCCAGGCTTCAAAAGCAGTATTCGTTCAAGGATGAACATACTGCTACTATGTTCAATCTGCTCAGCAAGCGCAAGATGCTCAAGTTGCCGGAGAGCAAGAGGCTTGAAGAAGTAGGGAAGACTAACGATCCGAATTACTGCCTGTACCATCGGATTGTAGGTCACCCCACAAAAAATTGTTTTATCTTAAAAGATAAAATTCAAGCGTTGATTGACGCTGGAGCAGTTCAGCTCAAAGCTGAACAAAAAAGGAGTTAGAGCTAACTCCGACACATTTAATGTGTGAGGTCTAAAGGTACCACTTGGGCTCACAATAATTCCCAAAAAATGAGCTCAGGGCGGTTAATTTAAACCCCCATATATGAAAAAAAAAAAAAAAAAAATGAATCACCCAACACCGACAAGGCTACGGGGAGAGAATAAATTTCTCGCCAACCCATCAATACTGGGGGTAAAAAGTATGAATTGCCCAACGCCGACAAGGCTACGGGAAGAGAATAAATTTCTCGCCAACCCCACCATACTGGGGGTAATAAGTATGAACTGCCCAATGCCGACAAGGCTACAGGAAGAGAATAAATTTCTCGCCAACCCCATCAGACTGGGGGTAAAAAAGTATGAATTGCCCAACGCCGACAAGGCTACGGGAAGAGAATAAATTTCTCGTCAACCCCACCATACTGGGGGTAATAAGTATGAACTGCCCAACGCCGACAAGGCTACGGGAAGAGAATAAATTTCTCGCCAACCCCACCATACTGGGGGTAATAAGTATGAATTACCCAACGCCAACAAGGCTACGGAAAGAGAATAAAATTCTCGCCAACCCCACCATGCTGGGGGTAAAAAGCATGAATCACCCAACGCCGCTAAGGCAAAGGGAAGAGGAGAAGTTTGGCATTTAAGCCCAAATGAAATCCTCGACAACTCACTATGCTGAGGATAATAGCATGGCTAGCCCAATTGAAACGGTAGTTGGTAAAGGCAAAATCAAACCCGTTGATAGCTAGGGATTTGCTAAAAATCCCACGACAAATCTGTCACAATAGTATTCTTATCCGAATATAAGAATACATCACTGCTCTAAACTGCTAAGGCAAAGGGAAGAGGAAAAGTTTGACATTTAAGCCCAAACGAAATTCTCGACAACTCACCATGCTGAGGGAAATAGCATGGCTAGCCCGACTCAAACGGTAGTTGGTAAAGGCAAAATCAAACCCGTTGATAGCTGGGGGTTTGGTAAAAATCCCACGACAAATCTGTCACAATAGTATTCTTATCCGAATATAAGAATACATCACTGCCCTAAGCTGCTAAGGCAAAGGGAAGAGGAAAAGTTTGGCATTTAAGCCCAAACGAAATTCTCGACAACTCACCATGCTGAGGGGAATAGCATGGCTAGCCCGACTCAAACGGTAGTTGGTAAAAGCTAATCAAATCCGTTGATAGCTGGGGGTTTGCTAAAAATCCTGATCAGATAAATCTCCTGTCACGTTAAGATTTCACCTCTGACAGCAAAACTTTTCTTGTCATTTTGCTCCAACAGAGCAAGCGACACTCCAAAATATTAGTCAAGTTAAAATCATACCTCTGACATCATAATTCAAAATCAAATGAGACAAGATCCGATTAAATCCCCTGTCACGTTAAGATTTCAACTCTGACAGAAAAGAAAATTCACACTTCATCAAGTCCAACATTACAATCTCTGATGAACGTGCTTTTGATATCGTTAAGTTGAAAATCACCTCTGACGAAAATCATCTCCCTATCAAGTTAACAGTTACCTCTGATAATACGATTCCAAAACTAAATACGTTAACCGTCACCTCTGTTTAGTCAGCTTGTCCCTATCATGATCAGATCCTCTGAATAGGTTAAGCTCCAAGACACGTTTAATGTCACCTCTGTCTTTTCCTGATTCGTCATACTAGATGTCACTGAACAGTTAGGATTAGGATTAAAATAAGCACGTTAATATTATACCTCTGCTTGACCTAAAATAAGCACGTTAACATTATACCTCTGCTTGTCCTCTAATGAGTACGTTAAAATCATACCTCTGCTTGTTATTGAATAAATGAATATATTAACAGTTATCTCTATCGACCAAATCTTTTAAAAAAGTCTATAACCAAAATTAAAGAATCCAAAGTATTTCGAAATTCAGTACGGTTCAATACAGAACTTCGAAAACTTTGGAGGGAGTTATGTAGATACAAAAAAAAAAAAAAAAAAACTTTTTTACTAAGTGGGCACACCCGCGGGATGCTACCCGCGGGAGCCCCCGCGGGTGGGGTTGCAACCCGCGGGGGGATCCCGCGGGTTGTTTTCCGCTGTTTTCCGTTGTTTTATTTCCTATTTTATTTTCCTGATATCCCGTGATCCGATTTTTCAGGAGAGAGTTGAGCCGGATTTGGAGCTTCTTCGGTTTATAAAACACAGGAATTTAACCGGAGAGGGGACTTTTGGATTAGAATACTTTGGGACGATTACGGGCGAGCTCGTGAGATCAAGGAAAAGAGCAGAGCCATCTTCTCCTGGTCGGACGGTCAACGGAGGCAGCAACAAGACTCCACCGCCACCCGAACCCACTTAAAAAAGGGAATAAATTAATATTCCCGTTCTTGTTATTTCTCGATATTTTTTGTAATCTCAATTTCGTTGTAATTCAAATAATTTTGCAATGGAATCTAAGATTCAATTTTCGGGCGTACACCAACTTATCGCGCCAGCGGTACAATACAACCAGAGATCTCCAAGCGATGCAAGTTGAATTGGACACACTAGAGACTGCTGCAGCACAGATTGTTATCGCCAGTGACGAGGAATTGAATTGTCAAGCCACTGTTCAAGCTTATGAGACCCTTCAACAAGACATTAACGATGCGGAGGAGAAAATAAAAGCCCTTTTGAATCGTTAAACTATAAAATTTTGTATACACCTATTTTAGTTCCTTTTTTTTTGTAATAGTTCCCTTGTTGTTTATAAAGAACCTGATTTTGGCTTTCCAAGGTACGGTTCTGACCTGCCATCTGTTGTCTAAAGTTAGCGAACCACCATAATACTCTGGTATCTGTATGTCTATTTACGCGACTTTCTTAAATCACGCGGATCAACACGACCTGGTTCTGGAATTTTGGTTCGCGATGCTTTGTCTGGAGGTTCACAGAATAGACCGTAGATTTTTTTAGAATTTGTAGAGACTTCTGCGAGTATCGGGATGAAGCCGTCAGGCGTGGAATTCCAAGCGTTGCATGTCTTTATTAATGACGAGATCTCTGGGCTACGATATCTAAGTGACCCATGCATCAACAATAAATTCTGTTGAGATCTGAAATGAAAATCTTGACCGGAGATTTCGGTTTTATCTCCTCTAAACTGGAGATCACTGTTACCTGATTGTCTATATAAGACACATGATCTCCTCAATGGAAGATCATTCAGCCGTGAGAGAATTTCTTCCTGACTCTCTTCTCTTTCTTTCTTTTGTAGCCGATCCATCAGTGCAGCCATATTTTCTTCTTCTTCAACCGAAGTGATGGATAAGAGTTGGCATGTTATAAGACCTTCAGACTGCATCAATCCAGCGGGGTGTCTCACTGAAAAGGTCC
Source organism: Dracaena cambodiana (assembly GCA_036321105.1). Lineage (NCBI taxonomy): Eukaryota > Viridiplantae > Streptophyta > Magnoliopsida > Asparagales > Asparagaceae > Dracaena > Dracaena cambodiana. Next base: position 22,300,092 of record JAYEPQ010000020.1, on the reverse strand, counting down.
TTCTGACCGTAGTCATTTTCCTTAATTAAGGTAAACCTCTTCTTCTGATTCATACCCTCCTCTTCCTTCTTTTTCTTCCCTTTTAACAAGGATTTGTCTCGACTGCAGGAGATAACCGTAGTCATTCTCCTTAACAATGGCCCAGACCCACTGAGCTCGTAATTGCTTCCAATGCCTTAAGGGTCTTGGAAGGTCTCATGTATCTTTCATGAGAGAAAAGATTTCGGGTCTGGGGTACTGTTTTTTCTTCTTTCCTAGTACTCCACAAGGTTGGGGTACTAATGACCAGGACCTTGAATTTGTGCAACCCGTCATGTTGTACATCTGGGGTGTGCACTTGATATGCCAGTTTTGAACTAATTAATTCACTAGTATCATCACTGGGGGAACCAATCAGGAGGTCTCTTATTGTGGTCGGAAAGAAATAACAAGATTATTCCTTTAAGCCGTCCTTAAAAAGGAGGCTACAAGAGCAAATTGGAAGTTGAGGCCATGGAGCAAACTTTTTAATCTGAACCATGCCGAAAGAGACGGTTACAGAAGCAAGTTTCCTCTTTTTTTTTATATATCGGTGATTTGTATCCACTCTTGTTGACTGTATAGTATTTATAGAATTCTCTGTAATTTTGCTCTGATGATGAATAAAGAAGTTCTTTTCTTTTTACGTAACTAAGTGTATCTGAAGAATAATTCTGATATTGATTACCAGAGATAACTGTTAACTTGATAACCTCAAAATGAATCAAAATTTTCAAAGTACCTGAATTACTATGGATGGAAGAACTTCTTGTTGACTAATTTGATTCGCCAGATGTATTATTTAACTTGGCAAATTTGATAAAAGGAAAATCTGGTTCGCCAGAGGTATTATTTAACTTGGAAAATTTGATAAAAGGAAAATCTGGTTCGCCAGAGGTATTATTTAACTTGGCAAATTTGATAAAAAGAAATCTGGTTCGCCAGAGGTATTATTTAACTTGGCGAATTTGATAAAAAGAACATTTGGTTCGCCAGAGGTATTATTTAACTTGGCGAATTTGATAAAAGGAACATTTGGTTCGCTAGAGGTATTATTTAACTTGGTGAATTTGATAAAAAGAAAAATCTGGTTCGCCAGAGGTATTATTTAACTTGGCGAATTTGATAAAAAGGAACATTTGGTTCGCTAGAGGTATTATTTAACTTGGCAAATTTGATAAAAAGAAAATCTGGTTCGCCAGAGGTATTATTTAACTTGGCAAATTTGATAAAAAGAAAATCTGGTTCGCCAGAGGTATTATTTAACTTGGCAAATTTGATAAAAGGAAAATCTGGTTCACAAGAGGTATTATTTAACTTGGCAAATTTGATAAAAGAAAAATCCGGTTCGCCAGAGGTATTATTTAGCTTGGCAAATTTGATAAAAGGAAAATTTAGATCGCGGACTAAAGGCTTTTAGTCCGTAACCAAGAACCTCCATTAATGAACTTCTGATTACAGAGAAACTTTTTGCTCACAACTTGCACGGAACTACGCAGGCCGTATTATAACTGGTGTTCTGCAATTTTACTAAGAATAATATTTCTTCAGGAACTTGCCGTTGATTGGCATCAGGACCTTGTCACCATTAGGCTTTGTCAACCGATACGCGCCGTTGGAGTAGACCGTATCAATGACAAAGGGTCCCTCCCACTTTGGCTGGAACTTTTCCCTAGGCTTCTGGCTAGTTATGGTCGGTCTTCTAATTGACAGGACCAGATCACCCTTCTTAAAATTTCTTTGTTTAGCCTTTTTGTTAAAGGTTATGGAGATCCGCGCTTGGTATAGCTTGATATTCTGTTGAGCTTCGAAGTGCTTGTCATCCAAGGCTTCTAACTCTTGGAGCCTTTGCTGATGCCTTTCTTCTTTCGTCATCCTAGTTGTTAACGCGACTCGTAATGACGGGATTTGGATTTCCAAAGGCAAGACTGCTTCTGACCCATATACCAAAGAGAAAGACGTGGCATTAGTGGGAGTTCAGACTATGGTGCGATACGCCCACAGACATTCTCTGAGCTTTTCGTCCAAGTCCCTTTGATTGGATGACACAAACTTTTTAAGAAGTTTTACAATGGTTTTATTGAAAGTTTCTGCTAGACCATTAGCTGCAGGGTAGTATGGTGATGAAGCCACATCCTCGATACTGTACTTGTTGCAGAATCTGGAATACACTTGGCTCACAAACTGAGGTCTGTTGTCATGAATTATTCTTCTAGGCACCCCGAAGTGATAAAGCACATGGTGCTTGATGAATTTGATAACATCTGACGATTTTACTTTGGTTAGAAAAATGGCCTCAGTCCATTTTGAAAAGTAATCACTTATGGCTAAAATAAACCGGTGTCCTCTCGTTGATGGCAGAGAAATTGGCCCTACGATGTCCATACCCCATTGTTCGAATGGCCATGACGTAGCTGTTGGGTGAAGATACTCCGGAACTTTATGTATAAAGTCTGCATGTATTTGGCAGGCCCTACACTTTTTGGCGTATTTAACCGCTTCTGTCATCATCTTGGGCCAGTAATAACCCATTCTTCGAATTCTATCCTAGAGTTTTTGCCCTCGCTAGTGTGCTCCGCAAATGCCAGCATGAGCTTCTTCGAGTACCTATTGTGCTTCGCGATTGGAGAGACAGCGAAGTAAAACTCCATCGTAGGATTTTCTATACAATGTCTAGAGTTCTGCGTTGTAGTAAAAACGGATAGCCTTTCTCTGAACGGCCTTGGCTTCTTTTGGACCTTCAGGTAATATCCCGTAAAGGACATAGTTTATATAAGGAAAACGCCAGTCCCTCAGTTCTAGGGTTGATTCGAAAGCGTCAGCTTCGTCTTCTTGTGGTTTCTTCATTTCTTCTTTGAGCTCGTCCTTTGGACAAAACAATTCCTTGCTGCTTACCATAATATGCCTTTTAGCATGCTTGGGCAAAGCTAATGTAGCAGCCAAGGAAGCTAGCAAATCTACATAACTATTTAGGTAGCGCTTTATGTGGCTGATATAGAAACCCTCGAAACCATCGGCGATCTTGATCACCGCGCGATAATACGGCAGGAGGTTTTCATGTTTGACCTCGTATTCCCCTTTTATTTGATTCACAACAAATTGAGAGTCCCCATATGCCTCCAAGTATTCGACCCCCAATTGTTTGGCTATTCTTAAGCCAATTAGGAGGGCGTTATATTCCGCGACATTGTTGGAGCACGAACTTGTCAATGAGTAAGCTTGAGGAATGATGTGGTTGCGGGGAGAGACGAGAACAACTCCTACCCCCACTGTCGTCTTTCCCTCGGATCTCATTCGGGAGGCACCATCAAAGAAAAGCTGCCATACACCTTTCGAGACTGTATTTACCTCGGAAGACCTTCTTGAGTCATCCTTTTCAGGAATCAAGTCCCATTCTTCTAACTCTCCTGCGATTTGTTCGTATAACCTGGAGGATGCTGGGATTGGATGTTCGGCCAAGAAGTCGGCCATGGCCTGTCCTTTGATAGACTTCTGTGGGACAAAGTGCATATCATATTGTGATAGCAAAATAGTCCAATTGGATAGTCTTGAATTTAATGACCCGGGTTTAGTCATTAATATTCTCAGGGGGTTAACTCTCGATACAATGTGGATGGTTTGTCCAGCTAAGTAGTGTCGCATTTTCTGTATTGCGAATACTAAAGCTAGACATTCTTTTTCCACAGGATTATACCGGTGTTCCGCCCCAATCATCATTCTGCTGAGGTAGTAAATAGCTTGTTCATGGCCTGACTCATTCTTCTGCGCTAGCAAAGCACCCAATGAATGGTCCATAGCCCTTACATATAGCAAGAAAGGCATTCCCGAGATTGGGGATACAAGCACTGGTAGTTTCGTGAGATATTGTTTGACTTCTTCAAAAGCCTTTTGGCATGCGTCATCCCAGACAAATGACACTCCTTTCCTCATTAATCTGGTGAAAGGCTGACATTTATCAGACAAATTTGATATAAACCTACGGATGTATGCCAGCCTGCCTTACAACCCTCTTAACTCTTTGAGGTTACGGGGAGGTGGCATGTCTTGGATAGCCTTGACTTTATCTGGATCGAGATGTATCCCTTTTTACGTTACAACAAAACCGAGGAATTTTCCACTGGAAACCCCCAGGAAAGACTTAGTTGGATTCATCTTGAGCTAGTGCTTCCTCATGAGGTCGAACACTGTCTTCAAATCTTTCAAGTGATTGTCTTTGTTCCTGCTTTTAATCGCTAGGTCATCTACGTAGCACTCCACTGTTTTCCGGAGGTGCTCTTGGAATATTGCATTCATAGCACGTTGATCGTAGCACCTGCGTTCTTCAGGCCAAAGGGCATGACTGTATAGCAGTATACCCCGAGTGGTGTCCTGAAGGACGTATATTTCTCATCATCAGGGTACATCTTTATTTGATTATACCCCGAGAATCCATCCATGAACGTCATGCGCTCATAACCACAAGTATTATCTATCATAATATCCGTGATGGGTAATGGGAATTCGTCTTTAGGGCAAGCCTCATTCAAATCCCTAAAGTCTATGCAAACTCGGATTTTTCCGTTTTTCTTGGTCACGGGAACTATATTCGCGACCCAATCAGGGTGCTGTTCCTCGCGAATAAAGCCTGATCCGATCAACTTTTTGATTTCAGCTTCTATAGCTTCCATGATCTCTAGGCGGAATCTTCGTTGTTGCTGTTTTACCGGTTTAGCCTCCGATCGGATTTTCAATTTGTGAACCTCCACACTTGGATCCAACCCTGGCATTTCCTCATAACTCAAAGCGAAAATATCAATGTATTCGCGAATGAGGGATATCAATTCCTTCCTTTCTTCCGAGGATAGTTTCTCACTTATAAATATGGGTTTAGGATTTTTTTCATCTCCCATATTGATTTGGATCACTTTATCTTCAGTTGGGGGTTCACGCTGTTCAAACTAGATCTCCCACTTCATATTAAGATGCTTGGCCCAAGGGTCGTCTCTTATTGGTGAGGTTTCCTTTAAGTTTTTGTCTTCTTGGATCGCGGAAGCCATGTTCGCGGATACTTCGCGAAAAATCACACCAGTACTGACATCTGAATCCCAGCATGATGATTCTGACGAATGATCGTACTGTCCTTCCTCAGTTTTCTCGCTTGAGGAGGTTTCGAGAGTGGTGGCACATCCCAACCCCCTGCCGGTTTTCTGGTAATAGTCTGACATTTTTCCTTCTGGGACAAAAGGTTGAAGGATTGTTCTCCTTTTTCCGAAGTTCAACCCCTGCCTTCAGCCAGATTGTATCCCATTTTCTTTATTAATCTACGGGAATTTTTATCATAATGGAAGAACAGTTTTCCCTGTTCTTCCTCAGAATCTAAGCATTTCTCTTTGTTCTTGTGACTTGCTCTTCCAAATACTATGGCTTTTTTTGGTTCCATTTTTGGGAGGGACCTCGAAAATGACCTGATTAGCACTTTCAACGTCATGACTTAATTCGTGTAAGGATGATCGGATAGGTGCTTGGAAAGAAGTCAGAGAATATATCTCATTTATATCACTAAATGCATCTGTGTTAGTGCTTGAGGGCTCAGAATCAACACCAGAAGAGTAAGCAAACTCTAAATCTTCATTTATCACCCATTCACCATCAGAGTGAATGGTGTTATTTACATCAAGACCTTTGAGGCTTATCACAATGGGCTCACCGTCCCAAATTACATCTTCGGATTCCGAATTTTCGGATCCTGATTCTGTATTAGCCTCTTCGCCGCTATCAGAGTTATCTGGAACAGGTTGGTCTGAAACACCGAACACATCTTGATATAGCAGCGCGTTAGTGAAGTAGTTTTCAACTCCTTTGAAGGGTTGTTTTTTCTGCAACGAGCGTTTTTACGTTCGCATCTTTGTCGACGTATTTCATGCATTGGTGTAACGTGGAGGGCACAATGAGATTGCTATGGATCCAGGGTCTCCCTAATAGCAGATTGTATGATATGTCCGCATCTATCACGTAACACGTGACTTCCGTCTTTAGATCGCCGATCTGACATTTGAGCTTTATTTTACCCAGCGGTCTACTGCCGTTAGCATTGAATCCGAAGATAGTAGTATTGGTGGCTGCCAATCTATTCATCGGTAGTCCAAGATATCGTAGCATCCTTCGTGGCATGATGCTCAAGGCTGAACCTGGATCAACTTGAATGCGATCAATCTCCGTAGATCCTATGTATCCCTTGTAATACAGAGGGCGGTGATGCTTATTACTCCTGACCTGCATGTCTTCCGGAGAAAAGTGATGCAAGGGATGTTTTTACCGGACACCTGGTGACATGTCGCGCAAAGAGATTCTCCTTCCTCGATTATCTCCGGTATTTGCGCCAAGAATACTTTCGAATCTTGCAGAGCTTCTCATAAAACTTCTCTAGTAGATTTAGAGAGCTTCAGGAGCTCGTACAAGGTTATCCTTGCAGGAATATTGGCCAACTGTGTTAAAATATCGAACTGGAATGACTTCCGCGAGTCCTCCGCAGGCTCCTTTCCCTTCTTCTTCAGAATTTTATCAAACTTAAGTTTTTTTTGTTTGACTTTCTCTGGAGGTGATTAAGAATTTGTTGTTTGGCCGTAGTTCTTCAAGTAATCTTTTCCTGAGCGGGTTCCCGAGGGAAAAAGATCTGCGTCAGCCACCAAAGAATTTCCAATTTCCTCTTCTGAATCGGTCAAAGTAGGAATGATTCCATCATCTTCGGGAATCATGGAGACGACATTGGAGGTGAAGTTTTTCTCTCTTCGCTTCTTCCCAGATGAACTGGAAGTCCATTGTTTATCATTTAGGAGATCTGGATGTACCCACAGTATCTCCCCGCTAGCGGTTTCAAAGGGGAACAGTCCCTTCTTCTGTTGTTGGTGCGGATCGAAATTGACGACCTGCATCATTCCTTTAGGGATGGGTTGCACTCCGTCTTGGATTGTTGACTCTATCCAATTGGGTGCCTTGCCGAACTTGACCGTCACCATGTTTGCGGTCACCTTTTTTTGGTGCTCTTGGAGTTTGACGACATTAGCATCCATTAAGGCTTGAATTTTATCTTTAAGGATATAGCAGTTTTGGGTAGGGTGGTTAATGATCCTATGGTAGACACAGTAGTTAGGGTCATTAACTTTCCCTGCTTCTTCTGGACGTTTAGACTCCGGCAGCTTTAGCATTTTCTTACTCATGAGGAGATTGAAGATAGTCTTCGTGTGCTCATCCTTAAAGGAGTATTGCTTTTGCCGCATTCGCGTCTAAGGAGGGAGTTTCAGGGAAGTTTTCGCGGGTTGTGGCGTATCAGTGACCATTGTCTCCTTTTCCTTGTATCCTCGGGGTCGGGACTTGTAGTTGTTATCGCCACTTCGCTTCTGTTTCTCCTCGCCTCCTTCTTCTAAAAGTCTTTGCGCAATTTCTTTGGCTTCTTCAGCTTGCAGGGCGAGATCCTTCCAAGTTGAGGACTTCACTGCTCCCATTCTGGCTAGAACTTTAGTCGATAAATTATGTCGACAGGTTTCTACCAAGGTCTTTCTGGCATCCCATGCGGACATCTGAGAGAATCGTTTCGAAATCTTTTGATGAAGTCCCGGGCTGACTCTCCTTTCTTCTGTTTAGTGGCTAGAAGTGCCGGCATTGATACCTCCATATCATCTTCATAGAATCTGGTGAGAAAGGCTTTTTCCATATCGCTCCATGAATTGATGGTTCCCGGTTCTAGTCTCCTGAACAATTTAAAAGCTAGTTCGGTTAAGGTACTAACGAATACCCTCGTAATAATGGGGTCATTTCCGGCTAAATGCCCAATCTACGACTTAAAATAGTAGAGGTGCTAGTTTGGTGATCCTTTGCCATCAAAAGATTTGAGCTTCAATGGTTTATAGCTTTCCAGGAACGACACTGTTTCCCATTCCATGGGATATGGCTTTACCACACCTAGCTCTTGTAGGTCGCCCTTATGCATGAGAGCATTCAGTTGATTCTGGAAGCTTTCCATCCAAGCAGCATTTGCGTTTCCTTCTTGATGCATGGAACGGTTGCCATCGTCCTCATGATGTTCATCTTTTTCATTATTATGAGGACCTTCTTCTTCTGCCTTGTCAATCTTTGAGTGCGAAGATGTATTCTTTACTCTAGTCCTTCCCAGTTCCACCAGGACATGTAGCATGTCTTTGAGTTCGCTGATAGCATCCTGCTGTTGTTGGATATTCTTGTCTTGTTCGTCCATTCTTCGCATGAACTCTTTTGAGATATTGTTCTGAGTCATATATGCAGAGGCGGAGTCTTCTAGGAATGAGTCGGACGTCTGCGATTCAGCCATAACAGATTTGGCTATATCTTCTTCATCAGAAGAGATTCCCACCATCTGCCTATAATTCATGGGGACTGCCGTCCCACTTTTGAGACAAGTGTTTCGGAAATCTCCTTGCTCTTCATTGAATAGATCCTTCGAACTCGAAGAGAACTCCGGGTTAGAAACTTCTCCTTCGGAGATTTTCTTTGCCTTCTTTTTCTTCTTCTTTTTTCTGATGCTTGTCATATTAGATAACACCGTAGGATATTCTGGCTCAGAAAACTCAAGCTCGTGTCGCATCTTTTTCGCCAGTTGGGATGAAGATGTTGATGGAACCGACAATCGATGAAACACCGAGGATCTGGTATGGGCTGAACAATGATAGTGAGACAGTACTGCATTGATCAGTTGTTCACAGTGGCAGTGAGATACATAGGATTCTTCCCTTTTTCTGTTTAGAAGTTCTCTAAGATCTCTTGCACTGGAGTCTTTTGTGACAGCGTCATTTGTGAGAGATAGCTTCAAGAACGGCACAGTCTCAGCCTTGCGGATAGGCATGCACTTTCCGCGAATTTGAGGTTCGCAAGCTTCTTCAATCACGTGATCAGACTTTCTCTGAGGGACGCGAATGTATGCTCCGCGTTTGTGATCATGGACAACTTGGATGGACCTACTCCGCTTCCTGTAGGAAACGTGAGTAAATCTTTCCGTGTCTCGACCAATCTCGCCCTTTGGCTTCCATATTTGTATGGTAGGTTTCTGCCGGGATGAGTTGGCGGTTTCCTTTTGTTGCGCGATCCTGTGAAGGGCACGAATTTTGCTTCTTCTTAGGTTCCTTCTCGTTGTACAAGTGAGGGGAACCTCCTTCTCCGCACCACAGTCTCGCAGAGCGGATAGTGGTCGTTCCCTTTTGTCGAAGTGGGGACCTTGGTCCACTTGGCTTGAAAGATCAAGAGCCTTAGTCGAAACTGGTATAGAGCCCGACGTTGAGGAAGAGGGTTTTGGACTAACTTGGTCCACTGGCTTCCTTGACTGAGTCATTACTATTGAAGCCTCCTTGGAGATTGACCCCATGGAGACTTTACGGTATCCCCTTAGGGAAGTAGGGCTCTTAGAGTCTGAAGAGAGTAATTCTTCGTACCTTCCCTGGTCGACGTGATTGGTGAGTGAGTCGACCATACTGCCAACCGGAATGTTGTCGGATTGAGCTACCACCAGATCACCGGAGGTGATGGTTTCGATCCCCAGCGGAATCGACAATCTTCTGTTCGCCATAAAAAATTGCACGCTCTTTATATCGAAGTCTTTTCAACAAAAGATTACAATCTAACGGTTTTCCGTTTATAGAAAATGAGGAAGATCACTTTTCCTCTTTGTTTAAGGCTGGGTTCCTATATAGCAATGGAGAACGATCCTGCTCTTCGTTGACACTCTGTACAATCTCTCTCAATTGTCTAAAGGAAAAAGAAAGGCTCTCGGCTCTTGATCACAAGGGATCACTCTGAGGAGAATATATCTGCTTGTCTTCCTCTGTCTCCGTGTGTGTGTCTCTTTCACTCTCCGCATTTTATAGGGGTTCTAGAGTAACGTCCCGCCATATCTGCTCGACCGTTAGCTCCCACTACTCGAGAAGTGTCGTCATATTCGTTATGCAGTTGCTCCCACGATCGAAGTAATGCTGCTGCATTCGTTTGGCAGTTAGCCCCACGATCTGATGTGGCAACTCTCTTGTTCGGGTCGGGTGACTTTGTATTAAACCCCTACCCGAAAGCTATAGGTAGTGTCGCGAATCTCAACTTTAGATTCGCGAACCTGTTCAGTCGTCTGGGTCGCGAAGCATAGTCTCTTAGATTCGCGGATCCGATGAGTTGCGGGCTTCTGTCTCTGAATTCGTGGATCTGCTTAGTTTTCCAGAATTTTTCGCCGACACACGTTAAGGTTTGTTGAGCAAATGGCAATTGTGTTATTATTCGTTGATGAAAATGGTTTAATGCAAGAGTTTTTTTTTTTTTTTGAGCTTGTTCATATTGTGGATATTATGGCAATGATTTTAAGAAATGCTCAATATAAAACATGTTGAAAATATAAGAGAATCAAGGTTACAATGGAGCAAGTAATATAGGGGGTGAATTTCATGGATTATAAGCTTTGGTTTTGAATATCTGGCCATCAGGATACCATATTCATTATTTTGCATATCGATTATAATTCACACTCGTGGTGACTTCAAAAGAAATTATTCTCATTTATTAATTCTTTACTAAACTTACTTATATAATCAACATTATTGATGCTTCATGCAAACAGAATGATGAATTGAAAAATAGCTCAAGCTAATGAGATTCCACATATGATCTTAATTGATGAATTGAAAATGGGAAAGAGGCTTAATCAAATTGGCACTCTCATTAGAGCTCTCATTTGAAGTTAGTTTCAGACAATAAAAATGGTCGGTGCAACATGTATGTTAGATAAAAAAAAAATATCATGTATTTGGGTCGAGTTTAGGTTTACTCCCACATCGTTTGTTAGATTGTTTGGATGGTATTAAGATACCAATAAATATATGTATCCCTGGGCTTATAATAAATAGATTAGTTGACTCTGATTATTTCATAACATAGTATCGGTATGGAATAAATCTCAATAGTTAATCTCAACCATCGTAATCAATAACTGAATTTGATTCCAACATCGACTACAATTTCGACTCCGACTCCACAGTCGTGTCACCATTCGATGTTGACTTCGATTCTGACTTTCTAATCGAATCACCAATTTGATTTCATGTCTGCTTCAGTTTCTTCTTCTTCTTCTTCTTTATTTCATGATTGCAGGGACTCTGGCAGGTCCCTCCTTTAGTGCAAGGGTGCAATTTAGATTTAATGCAATCTCTTTACTTTTTCCTTTACTTACTACTATTGCTAAAAAAGAAGTTTAGCTGCTACTTACTATGCTTCTAAGAAAAAAGTTTATCTGCTACCTAATATTGCTTCTAAAAAAAAAGTTTATCTGCGGCATACTACTACCCTGAGAAAAAAGTTTATCTGCTACCTACTACTGCTTCTAGTAAATAAGTTTATCTGTTACTTACTATTTCTTCTAAAAAAGAAGTTTATCTGCTAGCTACTACTGCTTCTTAGAAAGAAGTTTATCTATTACTATTTTTAAGAAAAAAGTTTATCTGCTACGTACTACCTCTTTTAAGAAAGAAGTTTATCTGCTGCTATTACTGTTTCTAAGTAAGAAGTTTATCTACTGCTACTGCTACTTGAATATGGGTATGCTCTGATAATTCAAGTGATTCATCTACTAACACTGTTACTATTGTTATTCATCCACTTCAAATTAATCTATACTATTGGAGAGAGAGAGAGAGAGAGAGAGAGAGACAATAATTTCTAATATGTCTACTAATACTGCTACTATTGCTGCTCATCCACTTCTAGTGAATACTTTTTATGCAGCAATATATTCCCGTTTACAGAACTAAATGGCTGATTTGGTTAGCATTGCAACACAAATACTAATTCTTAGCTCAATGTTAAATTCATGTATCGGAGTCTTTCAAAATAAATGATATTTGTCAGCTAGCAGAAAAATTTTATCTGCAAGAATACAGAATATGAGAAAATTTATTTAAAATTGTAACTTCATCATTACAAACTTGACGTTCTTCGACATCAAGACTATAAGAGTTTGTCAACCATCTTTTAACTTTATTAATAGTTGGTAAGAACCAAAAAGTTAGTAATCTATACACTTGTTTATAGAGTAATTGTCTTATACTTACCCTTCCAGTATCTACTGTAACTATCGAGAGGTCATTGTCAACCATGAATTTATCAAAATTAGAGTTCGCATAAGATAGAAGATGACTTTTTCACTGACTCTTTGATTACATATATTGAAGAAGAAATTAGTAGAAAATTCGGCACATGCAATTATAAATGAATTTTGAGATCTAAAAGTGACTTGTTCCACTTTGATAGATGATCACATTAAAGTGTTTGAAAAATTATTATTATTTTATTAATTTTGTTATTATTTTTCGAATGAATTGTATTAATGAATTGTATTATGCTTTTATTAATAGAGTTTCATGTAATTTTGTAACAAATCATAATATGCTTTTATTAATACAAATTGAAACTCTTATTATTGGCCCCTCTCATTCTCGAATCCTATTTCTATCCCTGCATCCTTGCTCCCCATCTCTATGACTCGGGCTCCCCCTCCTCCTCCACCACGCTCCCCCTCACCCCTACCCGCTAACAGAACTAGCGGCTTTTGGAGTTGTGACTCCTGACGAGCTTCCGATCGAAGACCAAGTTATCCAAGTTGATATGGGTGATCAACAAATCCAAGGCCCAGTTTCATTAGTAAGAGTTTATCTAGAGTAACATGTCCTCATATCTCTCATTCTAGACTATATTGACATCTTCACTTAGTCTTACAAATATATGCCAAACCTGGATCTGAGCATAGTCGTTCATCGACTTAACATCAAACCTAAGCCACGCAGTAGTCCATTTTAGAATTACTATAACTTTTCTATCTTAACTCTAATTTATATTATTCTACTATCATTAGAAAGATAATTCACTAAATTATATTTTTTCCAACTAAAGAAAATTCTAATTCAGCTATTTTTTAGCCAAAAATAACCTAGAAATTCTATTAATACTAATGTACTGATCAAAAATTTAGCAACAGCAGGTTTATAATAAAATGACTATAACTTTTGTTCCTGAACTCCAATTGAGCTCGTTCAAAATTTATTTGAAAGATAATTGAATTATCTATATATTCCAGATCTTACATTTTAAATTAAATTTTGTCTTGGTCAAGAATAATCTAAATGTTTTAGCTGTTGTACCAAGTTTATAGTTTAGCAGTAGTAGATCTATGGAAAAATAACCATAACTTTTGTTTTAGAGTTCTAATTAAACTCATTTAAAATTTATTAGAAAGATAATTAAATTTTCTAGAACTATTCCAAATGTTAGACTCTAATTCTATTTTCACCCTACTCAAATAAGACCTGAAAGTCTGACATTTCCATTGAATTGCAGCAATATAAGCATATATAATATGTCCGTGTATATACCGCTTGACTTATGATATGATACACATTTATACATGTATAATTACTTTTGTTCTTAAGTGTATATTGATGAGTTCAAACCTGTAATAATTCATATCTAGATATACATGTCATGTTTGTGTATATACTATTTGATTAGTAATATGCTATACATGTACACATGTTAACTTATACATGTTCTTGCCTATACATAGTTTTTGATGAGTTTCATATATTAAATATTTGTATCTCTCATCTTATCTATTTTTGTATATAAATAATATTAGTCGAGTATTTTTAATTATCTTTTTCAGATTAAGATTAAGTATATTGCAACAAGGATTGGTATAAAATTAGTAGAAGACCAGGAAAATTGAGTCTAAAAGGAGCGAAAAAGGAGAAAGCTACAAAATTACTAAGCTAGAGACCATAAAATTAGAATAAAACATGCAAATAAGAAGAGAAGAGCTAGATGTCTCAGTGCTACAGAGCACAACTCCAAAGGAGCTGCTTTTGTTGCTAAACAACGATATTTACCACTGTTTGGAAGCAAAGTGGGGCCTGCTTAGCTCAGGATTTGTTTGTGTTGACTCAGATGGAGATTAGGAGTTTGTTTAGAAGCTTTGACCATTTATTTGGTGATCAACACTGCTATTTGGCGGCAAATATAAAGAGTCTGTATTTGAAAGTTTTATGAGGGATCTCTTGTAATTTTATGGTTTTATGGTCGTAACTGGATTAGGATTTTAAAAGCCAGAAGTCTAGATATTGATCATATCCCTGTAAAATAAAGCTTTATATACTTTTTAAGAATAAATAGAATGAGGGTTTGAGATTTATCGAGCGACGACTGCTGTACTAGACCTCAACATCCTCAACCAGTGTTCTTTGCTGAATTATTTGTAGGTAATTTTATTTGGTTATTTTAATAAATTTATTTGCATTCTAGAGCAGAATATTAATGTCTTTCTAGGAATTTAGGATTATTATATATTTTGCATAAATTAAAACATGATCTTTATAACTAAAGGCATGCATAACTAATCACTATAGCTCTAGGATATAGATGAAAATAGTGTAACAACTGTATCCTGATTTTTATATATCATTTTTCTATAGAAATTATAAGGACATGATTTTTCTATAATAAGATAAAAAGAAATAAATTTATAGATCTAATGCTTTAATAGTTATGCTTAATCTTACTTTTGATAGCCTATGCTTAGATAGGATTTGGAATTACGTCTTGGAATTTTGTTTATAGAGATTTCTATCAATATAATTTGATTTTTATGAAAGTCAACACCTTTGATGATCTATTCTTGCACAACACTTGATAGGTTATACATAGGGTGATTCAATAAAAATTGATTTAAAAATATCTCCTTTTCTATATGATCATAATTGTTCATGTTAAAAAGATAGGAATGAGAGAATAAATTAAGTGTTTGATAGTGAACCTAATAGATTCAACATCCTAGGCTAATTCTAAATTAAATAAAAACTCATCTTTTCAAACTAGAGCATCATAGTTAACTTGTTATGATTATAGAATAACTAACATTGCAAAATATCCAAGATCCTTATTGGAAAGACTTGCTCAACACTACAACTACACTGTACGCCTGTAGTAGATACTTCACATCAAGTTTTTGGCGATGCTGCCTAGGTTCAATGGTATTTTCTTACTTTCTCTTATATGTTACGAGTTAATAGTATGTGTTGAATATGTAGGGATCTTAAAGTACAGGCACAAGGAGCTTAAAAGGACCAAAGGAGCAACATGGAGCCACTACAAAAGTTAGGGAACCAACCCCTGGTTTTGTTGCCAAATAGCAGCCAGAGCCACCATTCAGTGGTAGGTATGCCTCTGCCTTTGCCCAAAATTTCTCATGTTATGTGTTTTGGGTTCTTAATTTTTCTAAAGTAATAAATAAATAAATAAATGAACTATAGGTGCATCATATTATATTTGACCATTTTCGTCCACCTTTCATCTCACCACACCCCAACTGACATTTCTTGCATTAGTTTTAGGAAACTCACACAGTCATCCACATATGTTGATTTATGCCACATTGGACCCATGATTAATCTGGTCGATTCGTGAGATCAGATTCTATCATGAATGAAAAGATAGACCAATTGATTCCGATCCTTCAGTATCATTGTTATCTGTTGCACGCATCACTACCATCATGCATCAAATTTCCACAAGTCGCGGTTAATAATTATGAGTTGAAACCATAATATATCATCATGCTTCCTAAGTTCACTGGATCTAATTCCGAGGATGTATATCTTTATCAGTGAATTTTAATAAGTGTGCATGATTATCAAATTACAACACTTGTTGAGGATGCAATAAAACTCTGCTTTATCCCATTCACCTTAAAAGATAATGCCAAGAAGTGGTTATATAGCATGTCTACTGATTCAATTACTTCTTGGGATGGATTTGAGACAGTATTTCTGAAGAAGTACTATCCCACACATAAGATAACAATGATAAGAAATGCTATTAATCAATTCTGTCAAGTACAGAGAGAATCCTTCTAGAAGTATCTGGAATGATTCAAGAATCTATTAGTATAGTGCCCTAACCATGTAATAGAAAAGTGGTGGATGTGTTAAATCGTGTTCGAAGGACTCGATTACACTTTCAAAACTCGGCTTGAGTCTATGTGTTAGAAGGACTTTATGAGGAAGAACGAGGATGAAGCATGGGATTTCTTAGAAGATAGTATGGAAAACTATGTAGTGGGATATTCTTGTTGAGAAGCTCAATACATCAACCTCTACGAATAAGAGGAGATCCATAGTGTCGACAACTCTATAGTTGCCGAAATTAAAATTGCAGCTCTCATGAGGAGAATCGAAACATTGGAAACTTCTAGTTCTCCACAGATAGTGAATCAATTGCAAACTCCCACATGTTTTAATTGTGGAACTCTAAATCACGTAATGAAGAAGTGTCCTCTCCTAAATCTATGGGTTCGATACCTTAGCAAGCTAATGCTTTATACCCACGACCCATGTAAAATCCATACACTCCTACATACAATCCAGATTGAAGGAACTACCTACATTTTTTTTGGACTCAGGGGCAATATTAGGGAGCCTCCAACTCTAACATACAGGTTCCAGCCACTGGTCAGTTCCCAAGTTCAAATGTGGGTGTCTATAAATACTCAAGCGCTACGAATCATGGGAATAATCATATTAGACCATCCCACCTAATCAATCTTGGTTTGGGTGTAACAACGATCACAAAAAGTGTCTGTCATTACATGAGAAGAATGTTGAGAATCTTCTCAAAACTTCATCCAATCTTGACACTCACATGTAAAATCTTATGCATGTCTTTAACTTATTTAAAACAAATTCAGACCTTAAAGATATCTACCATAATAAATTTAATTGAACTTATAAATAATTTGACAAATGTAGATAAATTTAAATATCGGTCGATATACTGGTATATTAGCTGATATCCTAGTTTTTGCCTCCAACTGATATGATATGTATGCTTCTATACTGTTTCACATTTTAGACCAAAATAGATCAATATATTGTCTCAAAAATGAGATATCAGGCAATATTTCTGCCTCAAAATGTCGCCAGATAAATAATATTATCAAATTTTCTTTCAATTATGACAAGAACTTAATCCTACCGATTAGCTCATAAACCCGACTACCTATATATATGAGGAAGAGATAGAATTAGGCTCGATTAGCAGTCTTGTGCCCTTTTTACCAACCGTTTTTCCATTGTGAGTGGCGATTGCGAGATGTGACTAATAGCTATACTATATATATTGATTTTATTTTTGTGTTTTTAAGATTGGATATTTAGCTGGTATATTTATGATGCATTCAAAAAAATTCTACAATTGTCAAATTATTTATAAGTTCAATTAAATTTACTAAGGTAGATAACTTTAAGGTCTGTATTTGTTTTAAATAAGTTAAAGACAGGTATGAGCTACATGATAAGTATATTTATCATTCAAGAAGACATCCAATATGATAACTAATATTTAGTAAATACCGTGAAATATCACCCAATATAAGATATCCGATATATGATCTTTCCCTACTAATATATCACCAAAAGCTGATATTTAAAATATAGATGCAAATTGACAAAAGTATGTATTCCCTATGATCCTAAACTTATTCTATGTAGTTTAATATGATTTATGTGTGTAATAACATGTATATTATTTAATCTGTATGACACTGATATTAGGTCCGGTATTTAGTACCATATTACGATATATCATCCGATATCCGGTATATAATTTTGTCAACCGATATATTGTCGGTATCCGATATTTAAAACACTGCTCACATGTAAAATCTTATGAAAAGTGTCAACTGACTTTATTCAAAGATTGACCAGCATGCCTACTTGTAAATTCTCAGTCGATTAAAAGTTTAGAATAGTAGGTAGGACAACTAGTGAGTAAAATGTGTGAACGTGGCTATAGGAGGTGAAAATTTGCCTACTATTGATTAAGACCAACGAAAGGAAATTGATACATCATCATGCTGAGTTGGTAAATGTACAAGTCAGATCAATGCCTATCCTCACTAGACAAAGAATCTCAACCTTGCCATATAAAGAGTTTCAACTCAACTTCACCAACAGAAGAATCCTAGCTTCACCAAATGGAGTAAGTTTCTTTGCCAATTAGAACCAAACGAAAGACTTAAAAAGACAAAGTCCACCCCGTCAGCGAAGACATCCAATCCTTGCCAAACCGAATACTATAAATATATCCAAGACAGTCATGAAAAATGACTAAAATTAATTTTACCAAAGAAGACATTCCGACCTCGCCAACTAAAGTAGTCAGCTCCATCAATGAAGGCATCCCATCCTCATTGGCGAGTGGCTATTCAAACTGATTAAATCATTGTGCAGTTTTGTCACGATCCCTCGGATCATATCGTAATGCAGGTCTACTACAATCTTCCACAAATCAAGGGACAATTACAACCATTCAAGCTATAAAACCACTTTGAATAGGTGGATAAAGGGATTAGAAAATCAATTCCTGAAGATCATACAGAGAGAGTTCTAATTCAACTAAAATTCTCTTTTGGATAATCAACAGAAGTAAAAAGGGTTGCTCTGATTATACTTCCATTATTACACTCCCCAAAAATTTCGATTGTAATCCTCTTGATTAGTAAAAAAACATACTGAGTGTTACAATTTCCAAATATCAATAAAATTTTGTTTTATTTTTGCAATGGCTGCATTCTCTAATCATGTTACAATTGACAAAAATAAGTTGGGCTGGAGAGTCAAAAGTCTGTCATATGACAATTCGTGCTGTAATCGGTAAGGTGGCTATCGATGCCACTGTTAACACCTTGGTGATTTAGTTCAACTAGGAAAAATATGAAGAATTTCTCCATACCAACTCTCTCTTCAATAAACACAAGAACATCTTCCATTCGGCGAGGAGGGTCACCTCGTCTCCCCTAAGGAAGACGACATGCCTCGGCATTGCAACAAACGCGGTTCATTGCAGGACATTATCTTGAGTCCATATACCTTAGAAGAATGACAATATGATCACATCCTCAATAATTCATCAATGCACTTCCACTAGTACGATCCCGCCCATTACTGATATGAGATCATCGATCTCTCTTACTAACCAGTCTGCTGCCTCTCTCAGTAATAGAGAGAAAAAGCAAGCATTTTACGAGGCCATCATTGCCAACCAGATGGCTAGAAAAAAATATGGCTATAAGTGCCCCAAGTGACAATAAACTCCAAAGCAGTGCAAAGAAATGTCTTGAGGCCAAAACTCGAGTACTAAGCAAAGCCTCAACCTCCATGCAATTGATGTGTTAAATTTACTGCAAGCATATAGTGTGGTTGTAGAGCTAACATGTCGTTCCCACAGGAATCTAGAGTGTTTTGCAATCTTACAGACCCTATTATCTTGACGAGATAACTATGAGTCTAGATTGATGAGATTTGCAATTCTAATTAGCCTAGGATACGAAATCCACTGGTTCACAACCAAATATTATCTATTTGTCTTCCTTCTTTAATAACAATATGATCTTTTAGTTTAATTCTTACTTAAAATATCCTAAGTATGGACTATCAAGTGGTGTGCAAATATAATCCATAAAAGAAATTACTTTTTATAGAGATAAATTAAATCGTTAGATAATTTCAACAAAATGTATAAAAAATAACAACTCCAAACCCTAACTAAGTATAGGCTATCAAAATATTTAAATTAAACATAACCTATCAAAATTCTAATCTACGAGTTCTTGTATTTTTATTATTTCATAGAAAAATCCTATCTTTTATTTTTATTTTTATTTTAGAAAGAATACAAATAGATTAATATAAGGTTGATCTCTAGTTTCATCTACATCCTAGAGCTAAACTAATTAGCTACTCATACATCAATTATAAAGATCATATTTTTCCTATAAAGCAATTAAAGTTTTACACTAGAAAACAAGATAAATCTATATAGAAAGCAATTAGAAGAAGATTACCTAAGAAACAATGATGAGTAGAAAAGGGTACCTCTGGAGTCGGTATGGCGGTCGTCACTCTTTTAGTAAAACCCTAATTATTTATAATAACGAGTATAAAATTACATCATGAAAACCCTAGTTACAAGTATACGATAAATATATAGGTTTCGGAAAATCAAACCCTAATCTGAGTACAATGAGAAACTATAAAATTATATTGAATCCTCCGTAGAAAATTCACCCAGATTGGGCCCCATGGAGCTGCCAATTGGCGGCAATTATCGCCAAATACCAGCAAAAATATGGTAACTTGGCCCCAATTTTCTTCTGCATTAGTATCTTTGCCTTTGATCTGAATTACTGTATTGAATTTTGACTCTCTGCAGCATCATGGTCATGTAGCTTTGCTCACTTTTAACTCCTCTCTGGAGTTGGTTTCCTAATTCGGCTATGAGTTTATTCTATCTCCTTGTAAGAATAGGTTTACCTGAAAAATACACTAAAAATCCCAAGTAGTATTATTTAATTACAAAAAATAGATAATATGGAGATTATAAATATGCAATATATGATACTCATCACACCCTTACACCTATCTTTTGCTAGTTCTCGAGCAAAACCTAGATCTAAAACGAAAAAGAAAAATCCTAACTCACTTTCGCAGGAATCGCGGTTGTACTCAGCACGTGCAACAAGCCGTTAAACCCCTATGTTACCCTAGTGGATGAGTGGCGTCTCGTGAGGGTTTGCAGTGAATGTACCCACAAAATTCGTGAAGAAGTTTGATTAAGGAAATAAGAAAAGAAAAATAAGGATAACAAAAATTCAAGAAAAACAAAAGAAATTTATACCATAGAAAGAAAAGTCTTTTTTATTTGATATTTTCCTCAATTAATCTCACTAATATAAAACTCAAGAACGCATTTAGATTATCAATTTTCAAGTCAAGCGTCATATCAAATACACTTATCATTTTAATCAAAAATTTAAATCATATCTTTCAATATCCACTAATAGATAATTCATTGACTTCTATATATTAACGTGCACATGTGATAGTCTATTTTGGCCTTGGGCTCCAACTTTAACTCATGATTCATCTCCTCTCTCTAAACAATTTTTTTTGTTTTGCAAATATTTCACCTTTTATGCGAATATTCACGCTTGCTTAGGGGCAAAGTAACCGATTACTCTGATCATAATCTTTTTTTTTAATTTCTGAGGCTATTACATTAAATACCAGGCTCACCCCCCTTTTTTTTCTTTTCTGAGACTATTGCCTTAAATACCAGACTCACCCCATTTTTTTTCTTTTCTGAGGCTATTGCCTTAAATACCAGACTCACCCTTTTTTTATTTTTTTATTCTTGTTTAGAGAGAGAAAACTGCTTAATCATTATCATCTTTATTCTTAACCAAATAAACTATTGTGAAGTGAAAAATAGATGTATACTTACCTCAAAATTACTATTAGCGGTATTTATATTTCAGATTTAATTTTTTTTCATAAAATTCTTAGTGTATCATCCAATCTACTCTTCTATCAAATTTCAAATCTAAATTTATTTTTCTTTGTAATTAGGTTGATTTATTGATGAAAATATATAAAAATATTACTTTTGTTTTTTTAGTTATTCTAAAAACTATCCGAAGTGTAAAATAAAGAAACTCAAAAAATAAAAAAAATCTAAAAATAAAATAAAAATCCTAGAATAAAAACTAAAAATCCTAGAAAAACACAAATAAAATAAAATAAACTCTCCAAATCCCACTCCCCACACCTAAACTTGTATATGCCCTCATACACAAATCATTGGCGTCGTCCTCTTTGTCTCCTACTCGATTCTCCCGGTGTACAATGTGCACGTGCACGACTTGTTTCAATCGATGCCAAGTTTTCCCAATACCACACTAGACAATATTAATTTGCTAAGTGGGATCTGTTGGTAAGTCATGGTCAAAGAAGGCGCCATCCTCCTCCTCTTGTGTTAACTCAGTGGCATATATGTTTTCATCAATCGTGTTTATGCTTCAATCCTCTGGAACAGTAGCGTGATATATCACTGATATGTGCTCTACGGCTATAGACACACGTGAGGGTGCATATGCATCAAACTCTGCACAAGACATAAATCCACGACACAATTGTGTAATCAAACACGGCAGAGGCAAACTAGTCCTCGACCACATCTTAGTATCTATAATGGTATCGACTAATTGTGTGCATATACAAAAATGAGTGTCCTGACGCATGATACAATCAACAATGTGTGATGTGGGTGTGTAAAATGATGACATATGTGTAATCCCCATTACATTAGTGTTGATCCAGCGACAAGTCGCGTGTACATTACGATAGAGTGTCTTTCTGCTAATCCCTCTATCACGTATCGCTCTGCAATTAGGACCCATCCATGTAAGATATTCCACAATTGCGTCTGGGGTTTGATTCCCAGGGTGAAGGAGGATACCGGTAGATGTAGAGATGGCCACTGCGTGTACTTCGTGGATTTCTCCACGCCTGTGGAGTTTAATAGTTTTGCGATTCTGTGACATATCAAATTTCACAAAACTTGCATAAAACTCCTCTACTAACTCTGAAAAGTAGAATGAATTAGGTGTGTATATTAAGTAATTCCATCCCAAAATTTCTATGGTGGATAAAAAATATACCAAAAATGCAGCAAAAATCTCACCAAAGTATTTTTCACAAGAAAACCGTGCCATTGGATTCTAACAGAGACCATAAAAATCATTTGAATTTAACAGTAAATAGAGAATTCCGAAATCTCACCTCCTCTGAAATTTCAGGGGGAAAATTCACAAGAATGCTGCTATTTGGCGGCTTTGGCCGCTGATTAGCTGCAGAATTGGTTGAACTAGGGCTCGACCACTTGGAGGAGGAAGCTAAATGTGAGATCTACTCTCTAGCCACCTCTGGTTTGAGCAAAAATGGAGAAATCCCTGCGGATCTGAAAGGAGCATAAAGAGACAATGGGGAAAGAAGAGGACTGCTAGGGTTTGGGTTTGGGGCTTGGTTGGGGCTGATTGTATATTTATAGAGATGCAAATTTCAACTAGCCCCTTCCTCCTCCATATATTACTCTGCAACCCTCAACTTCTAGTATACCCTGTATTATGTTATTCATACACAATATACAAAATATACATTCCAATATACAAATGAATACATGCCTCTACGCATAAAGTGGGTCATGAAGTATCACGTCCTCTGCATTATTGCTCGCTCGAGTCTCTAAAAACAGTTTTAATCTTTGACCATTCACTTTAAATAAATTACCGTTTTTAGGGTTCTCGATATCGATTGCACCGTGATGGTGCACCGCCTGTACTATGTACGGTCCATTCCATCTTGACCTCAATTTTTCATGGAATAAATGTAGTCTCGAATTATATAAGAGAACATTTTGCTCTAGTGTAAATGAGTTGCGAATAATCGTATTGTCATGAAACACTTTAGTCTTCTTTTTATAAATCTTAGCATTCTCATATGCAGCCCTTCTAATCTCATCAAGCTCATTAAGTTGAAGCCTCCGCTGCTCGCTGGTTTTTTCAAGTTTAAAGTTGAGAAACTTAATAACCCATAAAGCCTTATGCTCAAACTCTACCGGTAAATGACACGCTTTTTCAAATATCAACCGATAGGGAGACATACCTAGATTGGTCTTGTAAGCGGTACGGTAAGCTCATAATACATCCGCTAGTTTATATGACCAATCATTTCTGTTGTGTTGCACTGTCTTCTCTAAAATTAGTTTAATTTGGCGATTAGAAACTTCCACTTGCCCACTAGTTTGTGCATGATACGGTGCAGCTAACTTGTGGGCAATGGAATATTTCCGCATGAGTGCCTCAAATGACCGGTTAGTAAAATGGGTACCGTTATCGCTAATGATAGCTCGAGGAATGCCAAATCGAGAAAAGATATTCTCTTTTAAGAACTTGATAACAACTTTGTTGTCTTTCTATTATTGCCTCTACCAATTTGGAAACATAATCGACAGCGACTAATATGTATTGATTTCCAAATAGTTGGGTAACGGTCCCATAAAATCTATACCCTATACATTGAATATTTTGACCTCAAGGATGGGTTGCAGAGGTATCATATTGCGCCATGAAATTTTACCTACGAATTGACATCGTGTGCATATTTTGCAATATTCCACAACATATTTAAAAATAGTTGGCCAATAAAAATCACTCTGCAATTCCATTTTAGCCATTTTTCTGGGACCAAAGTGTCCTCCACAAGTAAGATCATGACAAAAGGAGAGGACACTATGCATCTCATTGTCAGGTATGCATCAACGTATGATCCGGTCTGGACAACATTTAAATAGATATAGTTCCTCCCAATAAAGATTTTTACTTGGGAAAAGAATCTATATCGGTCTTGCTTGGACCAATAGGAAGGAATCTCCTTGGTCACAGGATAGTTCACAATGTCAGCCAACCACGGTTCACATGTTAATACAAGCAATTACTCATCAGAAAATGATTCATTTATAGGGTAAGAATTAGTTGGAGCATTGGGCAGACGAGACAAGTGATCAATATTAAATTATCAGCACTTTTCTTATCTAATATCTCAATATTAAACTCTTGTAACAAGAGGATCCATCGAACGAGCCTTACTTTTGCATCTTTCTTAGTTAACAGATATTTCAAAGCAGCATGATCAGTGTACACTATAATTCATGATCCAATCAAGTAGGAACAAAAGTTTTGAAGTGTAAAGACGATTGCCAGAAGCTCTTTCTCCATGGTAGAGTAGTTCAACTGGGCATCATTGAGTGTTCTACTTGCATAGTAAATCACATGTGACTGCTTATTAATACGTTGTTCAAGGACAACACCGATAGCATGATCAGAGGCATCACACATAAGCTCAAAGGGTAGACTCCAGTCTAGCGCATGAATGATAGGAGTGGTGGTGAGCGCCTTCTTGAGCTGCTCAAAGGCTCTAAGACAATTAGGTGTGAAATCAAATGGCCCGTCCTTGGCTACTAGATGTGTCAAAGGCCTAGCAATTTTGCTAAAGTTTTTTTATAAATCTTCTGTAGAACCCAACATGACCAAAGAAAGACCGTATATGTTTTACTGATCGCGGAGGTGGAAGATTCATGATGAGATCCACCTTGGTTTTGTCAACCTCGATACCATCCTTCGAGATGACATGCCCTAGCACTATACCATTTTTGACCATGAAATGACATTTTTCTCAATTGAGTGTCAAATGTTTCTCATGACAATACGTGAGAACTAATTCTAAATGATGCAGACACTCTTGGAATGAATTTCCAAAGATAGAGAAATCATCCAGAAGATTTCAAGAAATCGTTCAACCATGTCGGAGAAAATACTCACCAAACACCTTTGGAATATGGCAGGTGCATTGCATAACCCAAAGGGCATGTGTCTGTATGCAAAGGTGCCAAAAGGACATATGAACGTAGTCTTTTCTTGATCCTCCGGAGCGATGGGAATTTGGTTGTAACCAGAGTATCCATCTAAGAAACAATAAAACACATGTCTGGTTAACCGTTTGTAATACCCCAAAATTCGGGCTACTTGTATTGTTCTCTTGAGACCAGTCGTGTCGAATAAATCGACCGAAGTCAATTTTGGACACCGAAATAATCTTCTACGAACGTAACTTAAAATCTGCAAACCCAAATGACAATCGGCCTTTGCGATTATTATTTTTGTAATATTTAGGATTTTTTGAGATTTTTTTTACAAGGCCAAAAAATACTCCTAAAATTGTTGATTTAATAATATTAATTATATTAAAATCATCCTTCTAATTACTTCAAAATTTCGGTTCATTTATTCTGGACATTGAAACAACAAACGAAAAATTTTGCAGCGTTCCTCTTGTTAAGCACTATGCCCTACATTAATTTGGTAGCATTCAGAGAATATTACACGGAACCAAAATTACTAAATTATTAAATAAATAAATTAATTAATATTTAATTAAAAAGGGATTGAGCTGGCTGCCTCGCAAGCCACTGCCAAACATGGGCAGTGGCCGCATGAAAAGCCAATTGGAAAAAAAAAGAAAAAAAACGAAAAATAAAAACCCAACACCCACTCTCTCTCTCACACTCTATCTTCTTCTCACCTTCTCTCAATCTGCACTAACACAACCGAACGAAAAAAAAAGAGGAGAAAGGGGAGGATTCGGGAAAAATCGAAGAAGATAAAAGGGAGCCTGATGTAAGTAATACACTTCTCTTCTTGATTATTTCTTTTTTATCATATAATTTGTATGTTGATTATATTGTTGCAAATTGCTTAAATTTTTGCTATTTCATCAAATTAAGTTTCGATTTGGAGTAGAAATTTTATTTTTAATATGAGGGTGCTCCTGCTTACAATTATGTCCTTTACAATATATTTTGCAAATAGGTAAACAAATAAAATAAAATAAAATAAAATAAAATAAAAAAAGAAGGGAGGAAAGAAGAAGAGGAAGAAGCAGCAGCGATAGAAAGAGAGAGGATAGAATTTTATGGGCTGGGCTGAGATAAGAGAATGAAAAAGAAAAAGAAAAAGAAAAAGAAAAAAACAAAGGGGGAACTGGGCCTGGCCCAGCCCAGTAAAATAAAAGAAAAGAGCAGAAAGAGAGTATTGGACTTGGATTGGGCTTGGGCCAGAAAAAAAAAAAAAAAAAGACAGGCCGACCAGCCCAGCACAGTAAAAGAAAAAAATATATTAAAAACAGTAAGTTTGGGCCTGGGCCGGACAGAAAATAAAAATAAAAATAAAAATATGATTAAGTGGGAATTTAATGGGCTTAGACTTGATGGATTGGACTTATACCTTAATTAGATGGATTGGACTTATACCTTAATTAGGAATAAATAATTGATGGATTGGACTTATGCCTTAATTAGGAATAATTAATGGATAGAAATAAAGTGTAATAATAATAATAATTATTATTATTATAATTATAACAATAATAAATAAATGGATAAATGAATAAGTGGCAAATTGGGCTTAGATTTTAATTGAAAATTTATCAAAAAAATATAAATATATATGATTGAACCTGAAAATGAAAGAATTCCATAAGTTTGGACTTAGAAATAATGCAGTATTATTATATGATGTACTTGGTTCACAAATTGGGCATTGATTGGTATTGAGAACTGGACCAAATGATTTAATCAATTTTGATAAATTATATTGTGATGTAATTGTGCTCTAAAAATTTTAAGATGACATGGATATCTAATTCATCGTGCTACAGTCATGTGCTCTGATATTACAAATCATGTACTATGATACTACATGTCATGTGCGGTCATGGAAATACAAGTATGTTATCATAAAAAAAAATATTATTAAAGAAGGGAAAGGAAAATAAACAGTAAACATAAAATAAAATTATCATGTGTATAATGTATTACGAACACGGGGATGAGAGAAATTATATGATGGATAAGAGTCATATCGTATAAGGAATGATTATAATGTTAAGATCAGGATTCTTTTATTGAAGCGGTCTGGATGATTACTGGATCACCAATTTAAATTTGATACCTAGAGTGGTATGACCGTTACTGTAAAATAGTATAGAAATTGATTGTTATGCCTAGAGGCATGTCACGATTCAGCGCCGTGAGCATTGAGGCCAGATTCTAGGTATGCACGGGCACTTATACGACAATGGAGAATAGCGCTATCTTATCTATTAATACAGTTTTTACAATTAAATTGGACGGTGACTGAGACCAATAGAATGTAAGATTAAATAGATAGAGCAGTTATTATCATGTTTGTTTATTTATTTATGCATTATTTATACTTGCTTTCATGTTTAATTTATATGTACACGAAAAACACTAACATAAACATGCTCATACACACCGATATTCTTGTACTATGATAATACACAATTTCTCTTTTTAAATGTGTTACTTGCTGGGTTTAATCCCCTAAATTTTGAACCCAGATTTGGAAGGTGAAGGGGATCCAATCCCGACTGAAGACTCTTTGTATACATTTGAGCGACAATAGGCAAGTGAAGTACCCCCTGGAGAGCTTTGTATAGATTTTGTTTATATTTCCTTTTGTATAGGCACTGCTTTTCTCTTTAATTTTTTTGTGTTCATATTTAAAACAGTGTGCCATCTTATGTAAAATGTAAGGGTAAGTAGTCCTTCCTAGTTGTAGCATTCAGCTTTCTATAGTCAATATAGACTCGCCATCCCATCTACAAACGCATTGGGATAATCTCATTTGCATCGTTCTTGACTACAATAAATCCGGACTTCTTAGGCACTACTTGAACTGGACTCACCCATGCACTATCAGAGATAGGATAGATGATCCAATTATCAAGGCTCTTAAGAATATCCTTCCTCACAGTTTCTTTCATTACCGGATCCAACCTACACTGAGAATCTCTTGTAGATCTTGCATTATCTAGTAAATGAATTCTATACTGCACAAATGGACTTATCCCTTTTATATTAGCCATACTCTAGCCTATGGCTTCCTTATGTGGTTTCAACATGGATATGAGTGCTCCTCCTGAGCTTCAGTCAAATTTACAGAGATAATGACTAGTAATGTGTCATGTTTACCGAAAAAAACATACTTGAGATGACTCAGAAGGGTCTTCATCTCAAGCTCAACTAGACACTCAATAGATGGTCGTAACTGAACTCGTGGTTCAGTCATCAACGGCTTAGGTGGAAGTTCTCATCGAGTTGAAGACACATAATTAGAAAAAAAAAAAGAAGAGAGTATTGGACTAGGATTGGGCTTGGGCCAGAAAAAAAAAAGAAAAAAAAAACAGGGTTGGCCAGCCCACCACAGTAAAAAAAAAATTAAATTAAAAACAGTAAGTTTGGGCCTGGGCCGGACAGAAAAGAAAAATAAAAATAAAAATAAAAATATGATTAAGTGGGAATTTAATGGGCTTAGACTTAATGGATTAAATAATTGATGGATTTGACTTATACCTTAATTAGGAATAATTGATGGATAGAAATAAAGTGTAATAATAATAATAATAATAATAATAATAATAATAATAATAATAATATTAATAACAATAATAAATAAATAGATAAATGAATAAGTGGCAAATTGGGCTTAGATTTTAATTGAAAATTTATCAAAAAATATAAATATATGATTGAACCTGAAAATGAAACAATTCCATAAGTTTGGGCTTAGAAATAATGCAGTATTATTATATGATGTACTTGGTTCACAAATTGAGCATTGATTGGTATTGAGAACTGGACCAAATGATTTAATCAATTTTGATAAATTATATTGTGATGTAATTGTACCCTAAAAATTTTAAGATGACACGGATATCTAATTCATCGTGCTATAAGTCATTTGCTCTGATATTACAAATCATGTACTATGATACTACATGTCATGTGCGGTCATGAAAATACAAGTATGTTATCATGAAAAAAAAAAATATTATTAAAGAAGGGAAAGGAAAATAAACAGTAAACATAAAATAAAATTATCATGTGTATAATATATTACGAACATGGGGATGGGAGAAACTATATGATAGATAAGAGTCATATCATATAAGTAATGATTATAATGTTAAGGTCAGGATTCTTTTACTGCAGCGATCTGGATGATTATTGGATCACTAATTTAAAATTGATACCTAAAGTGGTATGATCGTTACTATAAAATAGTACGGAAATTGATTGTTATGCCTAGCGGCATGTCATGGTTTAGCGACATGAGCATTGAGGCAAGGTCCCGGGTATGCACGGGCACTTATACGACAATAGAGAATAGCACTATCTTATCTATTAATACAGTTTCTACAATTAAATTGGACGGTGACTGAGACCAATAAAATGTATGATTAAATAGATAGAGTAGTTATTATCATATTTGTTTATTTATTTATGCATTTATTTATACTTTCTTTCATGTTTAATTTATATGTACACGAACAACACTAACATAAACATGCTCATGCACACTGATATTCCTGCACTATGATAGTACACAATTTCTCTTTTTAAATGTGTTACTTGTTGGGTTTAATCCCCTGGGTTTTGAACCCAGATTTGGAAGGTGAAGGGGATCCAATCCTGACTGAAGACCCGTAGTTCATTGGGCAGATTGAGCGACAATAGGCAAGTGAACTACCCCCTGGAGAACTTTGTATACATTTTGTTTATATTTCCTTTTGTATAGGCACTGCTTTTCTCTTTAATTTTTTTGTATTCATATTTAAAACAGTGTGCCATCTTATGTAAAAGGTAAGGGTAAGTAGTCCTTCCTAGTTGTAGCATTCAGCTTTCTATAGTCAATATAGACTCGCCATCCCATCTGCAAACACATCGAGATAATCTCATTTGCATCGTTCTTGACTACAATAAATCCGGACTTCTAAGGCATTACTTGAACTGGAATCACCCATGCACTATCAGAGATATGATAGATGATCCAATTATCAAGGCTCTTAAGAATATCCTTCCTCACAGTTTCTTTCCTTACCGAATTCAACATATGCTGAGAATCTCTTGTAGGTCATGCATTATCTACTAAATGAATTCTATACTGCACTATAAATGGACTTATCCCCTTTATATCAACCATACTCTAGCCTATGACTTCCCTATGTGGTTTCAACATTGATATGAGTGCTTCCTCCTGAGTTTCAATCAAATTTACAGAGATAATGACTAGTAGTGTGTCGTGTTTACCCAAGAAACATACTTGAGATGACTCAGAAGGGTCTTCATCTCAAGCTCAACTAGACACTCAATAGATGGTCGTAATTGAACTCGTGGTTGAGTCATCAACGGCCTAGGTGGAAGTTTTCATCGAGTGGAAGATACATAATTAGATGACTCATCGAGCGTATCCAAGAATAAGCTCTCATCAACTAAACCATCCAGCTCATCAAAGAATTCCTCCTCTTGGTGCTCACTGGACAACACTTGGATTATATTTACTCTAAAGGCTCATCATGTGGATCACTCAGTTGGGGCCCTAGATTGAATATATTCAAGTCAACTGTCATATTTCCAAAGGAAAGTCTTATCGATCCACTCCAACAATTAATAACAGTATTAGAAGTGGCCAGGAATAGATGTCCAAAATAACTGGGATACAATATTATGGATCCACAACAGGTTGAGTCTCGAGAACTATGAAATCGATTGGAAAAATAAACTCTCCAATCTTAATCAAGACGTCCTCAATCTCTTCCATAGGCTTCTTTACAGATCTATCGGCTAGCTGTAAAGTAATCCTTATAGGTTTCAACTCTCCCAGTCCTAACTGCTGGTACACTGAATAAGGAAGCAAGTTGATACTCACTCCTAAATCTAGTAGAGCCCTTTTAATCACTGTAGTTCTTATGGTGCAGAAAATAGTAGGACTTCCAGAATTTTTGTACTTCATAGGTACAAACTGAGAGAGGATGGTAGAGATAT
This sequence comes from Dracaena cambodiana, assembly GCA_036321105.1. NCBI lineage: Eukaryota > Viridiplantae > Streptophyta > Magnoliopsida > Asparagales > Asparagaceae > Dracaena > Dracaena cambodiana. The sequence goes on along the minus strand of JAYEPQ010000020.1, from coordinate 22,268,688 downwards.
TAGCAGCTAGGAAGACTTTCTTTGGAACATTGTTGTTCTCTTTTTTGTGCATAAATCCTTTAAGAAATTTACATAAGCAGGTATTTGTTGGATTGCATCAATAAGAAGAACATTGACCTTAACTTGCTTGAATAACTCAAGGATATGCTTAACCTATGGAGAATTTTTCTTCAATCAATTTGGATAGGGAGCCTTCGGCTTATAAGTATGATCGATAGGAGGATCAGATTTAGAGTGGTCAGACTACTCTGTCGAGCTAGTGAGTGGATGCTAGGATGATGATGATGATGAATCATGAGGTGATAACAGAATCGTGGAATCAGGGAGTGTATCCTGCTGTGCATTAGGAATAGAATCAGATGGCATGGCTACATGATTACCAACTAGCTTGCCAGAGTGAACTGTGTGAATGGCATTAACTTGGTTGACATACGACTCATTGGAGCTAGAGGAACTTGCATTAGGTTTTGTTAAAAGTTGACTTGGGAAAGTACCCCCGCCACGTTCACTCATTTGTCTCGCTAATTGTCCAACCTGCTACTCTAAGTTCTCAATAGTTTGAGAGTTCACGAGCAGGTGCTGATATGTTCTTTGAATAAAATCAGTTGACAGTTTCATGAGATTTTGCATATGTGTGTCAAGGTTGGACAAGGACTTAAGGAGATTTTCAACACTCTTCTCAAGTGACTGGAGTCGCTTTTTTTTATCATTGTTAGACCCCTGTTGTGAATGTGATTGGTTGTGTGTAGGTGGTCTGTTCTGGTTGTTTCCATGATTTGAAGCGTTTGGGTATTGATAAGCACACACATTTGGTCTTGAAAACTGACCATTGGTTGGAGACTAAATGTTAGGGGCTCCCTGATATTGCCCTTGACTCCAAGAAAGATTTGGATGGTTTTTCCAACTAAGATTATATGTAGGAGCGTACAGATTATTCATGGGTCTTGGATATAAGGCGTTTGCCTATTCAAGTGTTAGACCCATGGAATTCACTAACAGTGGACACTCCTCCATAACGTAATTTGGAGTTCCGCAATTAAAACGTGTGGGACCTTGTATTTAATTTACTTGATCCATTGGTGGAGCACTAGGAGTCTCCAACACCTCAATTCTCCGAATAAGGGCTGCAATCTTAGCTTCGGCAGCTATCGAGATGTCAACGCTTTAGATCCCACCCTTAATTGTAGATGTTGATGCATTGGGTTTCTCAGCGGGACTTTCTCACTGCATAGTTTTCCACGATAGGTTCTCAAGGAAGCCCCGCACTTTATCCTTATTCTTTCTCATGAACTTCCCCTGACACATGGACTCAAGAAGAGTTTTGGATGTGTAATCTTGTCCTTCGTACATGATTTGACACAACCACCACTTTTCTATCGCATAGAGGGGGTACTGAGCTAACAAATTTTTGAACTGTTCCAAGTATTTCTACAAGGGTTATCCCGAGGCACTTGACGGAATTGATTAATTTGATTTTGAATTTTTGTCGCCTTGTGCATGGAATAATACTTCTTAAGAAACATTGTAAATAATTCATCCCAAGCAGTGATTGAATCAGTAGGCATACCGTACAATCACTGCTTGGCGTTATCTTTGAGAGCGAATAAAATGAAGCGGAACTTAATTGCATCCTCTGACAAGTGCTATAGTTTAATCATCATGCATACTTCCTGAAATTTACTGATAAAGAGATACATCCGCAGAATCGGAACCAGTGAATTTAGAAAGTATACTAATGTACTGCGGTTTCAGTTCATAGTGATTACCCACTGCGTGTGGGAGTTTGATGCATGATGGTAGTGATGTGCGCAACAGGTAACATCAATCTTGAAGGATCGGAATCGGTTGGTCTATCTTATCTCCTATGAATAAATCTGATCTCAATAATCGACCAAATTGATCAGAGGTCTAATGTGGTATGAACCAGCGACTGTGAATGCGTGAGTTTCCTAAACTAATGTAAGAAGTGAGGTGTGGTGAAAATAAAATGGTGGAAGAGATATGATAATAAAAAGATGTGATTCCTACTGTTCCTACTGTATTTTTTTTTACAAAACCAAATAACCAAAATACAGAAATGCAGAAAATATGGGGTCAGAATTCACCTGGGCTGCCGCTATTTGGCGGTTCTTGCCGCTAATTAGCGGCAGAACCAGAGAGATTGTCTGTTTGGTTTCTGCTACGCAACTCTGAAGTTCCTCTAATCCCTTTTATCTCCTTGTATTTGCACTTTCTGGTCCCTGCATACTCAGCACACACTGTTAACCCGTAAAACGCTAGAAAAAGCAAGAAAACACCGTCAATCCCCAGCAACAGCGCCAAAAACTTTATGTGTTAAATTACTGCAAGCGTACAATATCGGTTGTAGCACTAACAGGTCGTTTCCATAGAGATCTAGAGTGTTTTGCAATCTTGCTAACTCTATTATCTTGACGAGCTAACTATGAGTCTAGATTGATGAGATTTGCAATTCTAATTAACCTAGGATACAGAATCCACTGGTTCACAACCAAATATCATCTATTCATCTTTCTTCTTTAATAAAAATCTGATTTTTTAGTTTAATTCCTACTGAAAGTATTTTAAGTATGGACTATCAAGTGGTGTGCAAGTATAATTCATCAAAAAAATTACTTTTTATAGAGATAAACTAAATTGTTAGATAAATTCAACAAAACGAATAAAAACCAACAACTCCAAACCCTAACTAAGTATGCGCTATCAAAATATTTAAATTAAGCATAACCTTTCAAAGTTCTAATCTACAAGTTCTTGTATTTTTATTGTTTCATAGAAAAATCCTATTTTTTATTTTTATTTTAGAAAGAATACAAATAGATAAATATGAGGTTTATTCCTAATTTCATCTACATCCTATGACTAAACTAATTAGCTACTCATACTCCTAATTAAAAAGATTCTATTTTCCTATAAAGCAATTAAAGTTTTACACTAGAAAATAAGATAAATCTATCTAGCAAGCAATTAGTTAAAGAGTACCTAAGAAATAATGATGAGCAGAAAATAGTACCTTTAGAGTCGGTATGGCGGTCATCACCCCTTCAGCAAAATCCTAATTTTATTTATAATTACGAGTACAAAATTACATCATGAAAAACCATAGTTATAAGTATACGACCAATATATAGGTTTCGGAGAATCAAACCCTAATCTGAGTACAAATGAGAAACTACAAAATTATATCGAACGCCCCATAGAAAATTCACCCAGATTGGGCCCCATGGAGCCACCTATTGGCAACAAATACCGCCAAATAGTAGCAAAAATATGTTATCTTGGCCCCAATTTTCTTCTGCATTAGTCTCTACTCCTTTGCCCTTGATCTGAATGACTGTATTGAATTTTGACTCTCTGCAGCATTATGGTCTTGTAGTTTTGCTCACTTTTAACTCCTCTCTGGGCTTGGTTTCCTAATCCAGCATGAGTTTATGCCATCCCCTTGTAGAAATAGGTTTAACTAAAAATACATTAAAAATACTCGAGTAGCATTGTTTAAATACAAAAATAGATAATATGGAGGCTATAAAAATACTATATACGGCATTCATCAGCAATCCCCTAGCACCAGAAGACCTAAATCAACAATGAACAAAGTTCCTAAATTGAATAGAGTTCAAAAATTTGGTGAGTGCTAATTATCAATTTACTACTCAAGCGAAAACATCAATGGAGATCACTCCAAAACTAGTAAATGCAAGGCTAGGATGATATCTTCCGAAATATCTTTTGCCCCAACATCAACCTAAATCAACAATGAACAAAGTTCCTAAATTGAATAGAGTTCAGAAATTTGGTGAGTGCTGATTATCAATTTACTACTCAAGCGAAAACATCAGAGGAGCTCACTCCAAAACCAGTAAATGCAAGACTAGGATGATATCTTCCGAAATATCTTTTGCCCCAACATCATATTTGAGAGAACGTCTCAGTTAGATTTGCCGATCCCGACAAAACTCATTGGTGGCAAGAAACCCACTAGCCAAACTGACTGCGAGCTAAATTATATACTTCCAAGTGTAAGAGATTAACAAGTAATACAAGGGTAGTAACCCAAGATCGTTCTGTCGAGGATCATTTGTTAATTGTGTAAGACTAGAATAAATTACGGTACTAAAATTAAAAACAAAAATTGGATTTTTTTTATAAACTAAACTCAAATTAAAGATGAAAAATTTACTAATATTAAAATTGTTGGTCAAATGGATGTAACTCCCCCATAGGATAATTTACTGGATACACTCATGGTGTTTTTTTTTATCTCAGTTGTATAGATCACATGGCCTTCCTACAATCGAAAAATAATTCAATTAAGCATAAAATATATAAAGTTGTGAACATTGATACTTTGACTAATTTCTCCCAGTTAATTCTATATGAATTTTGAGTTTATCTAAGCATGCAATATGAATAACAAAAATAAATGTTCAAAGTCTAAGCATGCACCGTGCCTATAGAGTTTACAGTATATTAAAAACTAATCAACGAATATATGTCAAACTATAAAGCATCAAAGACTCAAAATCATATTTAATCTATTCAAAAATAGTAGAGAATCAAAGATATCAATTTCACATAAAACAACTATTACCAATAATCATATAAGAATAAATACCAGTAGGTCACCTAATATTTGTTATTCCATCTAATCCAACTCAAGAGTTTAGCCACTCATACTCATCATAATCTTAAATAAAGAGAAAAATAATTCTTTTATTGATTCCTATAAATGAGTACAGAAACTAAATCTTGAATCGAAAACTCTATATTATCTCTCTTCTGTTGTTATATCATATCTTGATTTGAATTCATGGTTATTTATAGTTTTTACAAAACCCGAATAGGAATTCTATTTATAAGGAAACTCTTAATTTCCCTAAAAAATTCCCAAAAAACAACTCTGGGGCTATGCCCTTCAATAGACCTATCGATGGTTTCTCTCGGGTATGATCCCAGTTGATGCCCATCGACGGTATTACGTATGGCCTTCTATGGCCATTCATAAAAATGCACAGTTCTGAGCAGTTATTTAAGATACGCTTCGATACTTCAATTTCCTTACATATAAAATCCTACAAAAACATTGAAAAATACTAGAAAAACATCATAGTGAGGAATTTGATTAATAAAAATATTTTTCAATAATTTCTTGTATTAATCAACAAAATTAGATTATGCTTGCACAAAATAAACTAAAAATATGACACTTTTCAGGCGTAATCACTCCCCCAACTTGAGCTTTGCTAGTCCCTAGCAAATCTAAAAACTAAAGAAATAAAATTAAAGACCTAAAAAAAATCTAACTCACTTTCGTAAGAATCATGATTGCAAATAACATGTGTAATAAGTCATTAAACTTCTAAGTTATCTTAGTGGATGAGTATTGGCTCGTGAGGGTTTCTATTGATGTTGCCCACAAACATCAAGAAATGTTTGAGATTATGGAATAAATAAAAGAAAACTAAGGATAAGTGTAAAATAAAAAAATAAAAAATATTAGTATCATATTAACTATTTATATTATACTATTATTATTCTTATATTTTTGGGGGTTTTTACATATCGGTCCTTTAAATCTTTAAAAATTGAATATTAATCCCTGAAAACTTCATATTTTGATTTTAGTCCCCCAAAACATTTAAGTTACTTCACTTTAATCTTTCCGTTAGCTATTCCATCCAAATAAATGGCGAATTTTAATTTTAATATTTAAGAGCTAGAGAAAATGATAGATGTACCCTCACTTAGTGTTAGCCTTAGGTCTAAGGTCTGTTCTCCATCTCGTTTCGAACGAAGGGTTGAGGATCAGGGAAATTAACGTGTGGGGTGAGGCAATCGGGGAAATCGGCGGCGCGTGGGGTGAGACGATCAGGAAAATTGTCAGTGGTGCGTCAAGCGAGCGATCAGCAAGGCATGCTTGATTGGGAGAAAGGCGCTGAAAGGGAGCTTGAGTGAGGAGAGGAGGGCAGATGTCAATGTTAGAAAGGGAAAATTTGAGGAAGTTCTAAGGTTGTTTGGGTGTTTGGAGGAGGAGGAGGAGGAGGAGGAGGAGGGGAAAGGTGGGAGCTCGATGGAGATGAGGCTAGAGATTAAGGACAAGGAGGGGGTTAGGGCTGGGGATGTGAGGATGGGTGAGTGGATTGGGCTGGCGAATGCGATCGAGGGATATGTTCTGCATTTCGAACAAGGTATTTATTTTGGTAGTTCTAATATCGGAAATGCTTGTGTTGTCGTTGTTTAGGGGTAAAGCTAGATGGAGAATTGGGAAGGGAAGAATGATTCGTGCATAATGACAGAAAAATATTTGAAGATTTCATCATGCATAAGCATTGCACTTCATTAGTAAACTCATTTTTCTTTAGTAAAATTGAAGCGGGCATGTGCAAGTTAAGTATCAAAGTTTTCATTTTGGTGTTGTTCGTCGCAAAAGTTCCTTCGCTTCCTCCCATTGAATTAACTTAAATTACAATGAAAGTGAACAAGAGATAAAAAGAACAAACGAGAGGATTTTATATTTCAATCTCTCTCTTTTACAATAGTTTGTAGGATCTGTGGCGATGGGATCTGTCAAGCAGTTCCTTTGGACGATCGGTACGTTGAAATCTTCTTTTTTAAAGATATCGGCCGAATATAGACGATCTTCTCTGGTTTTGATTTGTTCAAGGCACTCTCGCGTAACTCGAACTTCTCAAGAACTCCAGAAAGAAGATGGTGACTTTCTCTGATCTTCACGAACTCAAGGCTCTGTGCGTAACTTGAATTCTCCAAGATTTCAGAAGATGATCAGCAAAGGCTTCAAGGCTCTCTCGCGTACTTGAATTGCCAAAGGATCAATAGGAGACTTCCAATGCCAAAAAGAAGACCCTTAGGGTTTCACCAAGAAGGTATTTATAGCCCCAGGTTAATGCAAGAGTTTCTATTTAAATAGAACTCGCATTCATCAAGGATTCCAATCAAATATCTTAGTTTTGATGGAATTCTGATTAGACTTGATTCGAGTATTTGGATAAGCCCAGAATCATAATCTTAATCAATTTGAGATTCTGGTTATCTGCTTACGCGGAGCTTTAATCGCATCAAAACGCGACGCTAAATAACTAAAACGGGGAGCTAACGCGGAGCTATTGATCATCTCCGCGTTTTACTCAAACGCGAGGCTAACTGCAGAATCAACGCGGAGCTATTAAACATCTCCGCGTTTTATTCAAACGCAGGGTTAATGTAACCAAATGCGGGGCTATTGAATTAGCTCCGCGTTCTGTTGTGGAAAATCCTTTTAACTTAGAAGTTTTCACTGCCAACAGAACCCCCTCCAAAGTTTTCAAAATGGCTTAGATTTCAGCAGATTTTGAAATACTTTGGATATCTAAACTGAAACGCGGAGTTAGAATACCAAGTCTATCTCGCGTTATGCTCACTTACGCGGAGCTAATCAGCTTCACTTCGTCTTCAGTGAAATGAGTAATTATGTCATTAATTACCCTGAGTTTCCACACCGAATACCAAGCGACGGAAATTCTGTTTAAATAGAGCTCCCGGCTCATCTTCTTCTTCATCCGGAGATTTTAGAAGAGCTCTCAACTCCTGCAACCGAGTGAGCGATGTCAATGAGCGATCTTCAATTGATCTCCCTTTAACTCTTCATAGATTTTCATCAATAGGATGTCTCTCCTGAGGAGTTTGGCTTTTCGCAAGTTGGCCGGCGTTAATGACAGCAGCCGTGAAGGTAGACGCGACGGCGAACCAGTCTATGCAGCGTCTTCCGAAGGTAAAAACCTCATCTTCTGGTTTTCTAAGAACCATTCTGAGATATTTTGGCTTGATTTTAACCTGGACGATTACTTATCTTGTCGGCGAGATCGCCGTTTTATTGTGTCATCTCTGCACTTGAAACGCGGGGCTTTACTAGTAGTCTCAATGAATCCGCGAGGCTATCTTTGATTAGCAGTCGCGATGAATTGCGAGGCTATCTTTGATTAGCAGTCGCGATGAATTGCGAGGCTATCTTTGATTAGCAGTCGCGATGAATTGCGAGGCTATCTTTGATTAGCAGTCGCTATGAATTGCGAGGCTATCTTTGATTAGCAGTCGCTATGAATTTGAAAGAGAAGGAAAGAGCATAAAGAAATCTTGTCCCCCTTTACGCGAAGTTATCGCATCATCCTCTGCGTCTAAAGCGCGAGGCTATTTCTTCAACTGTGCGCGGAGTTAGCTTAGCTCCGCATTTTCACTCTTTTGGAAACTCTGTTCCTTTTGCAGTAAGTCCAATCCTTTCTGAAGAGGAATGTATGCGGGTCCATCGATCTTCATCAGCAGAAGTGACTCTAAGGAAGTCAGAAGCATATGCTTTACAACATAGTTGCAGGTTTCAAGCTCTGGGTCCGAGAGATAAACTCCTGAAGGGGCTGTAAATAAGGAGCTGCAGCACTTGCAGTGCAAAATTGCAGCACTTGCAGTTCAGAATTGCGCTTCAGTGCAGCACTTTCCTTTCCTCTCGTGCTTCATTTCGGATGACAGATCCTAATTGACATTTGCAGAGGAGATCTTTTGCATGTGAACCAGGGAACTGAGCTTCAACACCCCGTAGAGAAATCTTGAATTTCTTTTGCATGTGAACCTGGGAACTGAGCTTCAACACCCCGTAGAGAAATCTTACTGTTTGGTCATTGATGAGTTGATCATGTAAAATCTTTTGGGACAGCTATAACTCCCTCTTTGTAATATCTTCTTTTATGAATAAAGATAAATTATTTTCCTCTCTATCTGTTGGCTTCAATAATTTTGCTTGCTCAACAAACAGATGGTTAATAATTTTGGTAAAATAGTCTAAGGCACTTCTGCGCGACTTTGACTGATAATACCCAAATGATCGGATAATGATCACTTTAACTTAGATGGAAGCGCTCAATTGCACTCCTCAAAAATCCAAGTCTTTCAATGAAAACGCAAAGCTAAGGCACAGGCTATCCTCGCGTTTTGTAAAGTTGCGCGGAGCTAAATAACTTCGCGTTTTCCATCATCGCGCGAGGCTAATAGCTTCGCGTGTTGGAGAGTAACTAACCAGTCACTTTCTCCGAAATTCGTGCCGAATTCCAAGAGGCGGTTCCTTTCATTTAAAAGAAATCTCTATTTCTTATCCTTCTCACTCTATTTGAGAATTTTCCAGAAATTTAGAGATTCAGGCGATCAGAGTTCAGGCGACCCGATCTTCTTCCGACCGAGTTTCTCCAAATTTTCAGTCGATTTTTCTCAGCAATGGCACCCAAGACTCGTGCTACTTCTCGAGCTGCTCCATCTTCGGCGACTGGCGCAAGCAGTGGTGGCGGCGGCCAAGGCAGCGACGCGCCAGCCCACATTTCGCCCATCGGGGGTAAGAATCTCTCCATCGAGACTTTTTTAAAACATCTCTAGAGTGATCTGGCTTGATTTTAACTGATCAATCAACTTTTTTACCGGCGAGATCGCCGTACTCCTGCCGTAAGGCTTGGAGAAGAAGAAAAGTCTCTGACTTTCTTCTTACGCGAAGTTATCGCGTCATCCTCGCGTTTTGAAGTGCAAGGCTATTTTGAGTAGCAGTCGCGCTGAAACGCGAGGCTATTTGATGTAGCAGTCGCGCTGAAATGCGAGGCTCTTTTAAGTAGCAGTCGCGCTAAAAACGCGATGCTCTTTTAAGTAGCAGTCGCGCTAAAAACGCGAGGCACTTTTAAGTAGCAGTCGCGCTAAAAACGCGAGGCTATTTTAAGTTCTGCACGGTCTAATTTTTAGCTTCGCGCGGCGCTATTCTTAGCTTCGCGCGTTCTAATTTTTAGCTTCGCGCGTCCATACTTAGAGAATTTTTCTGTCTTATAGAAACTTCTCTCACTCTGGTGTTTCTTTGTGCAGTAGGATATTCGATGGAATCTCTTCCCCACAAGATCTACTTCGGCTTTGCTGGGGGTTCTGATCCCTCGGGCCAATTCCGTTTCACTACCATCCTGCCCTCATACAAGCCAGACCCGAAGGAATGCAAGGAGAAGATGATCAAGTACCACCCCACTACTGCGCGAGAAATCATAACTGACGCAGCCTTCGAAACTGTAAATAGAGAAGCGATGGAGAAACCCGCCTTCCTCTTTGGAGACCAGATGGATCAATCAGATGAGATCCTTTCTGAAGGGGAACGTGTTTGGCTATATAACTCAGGCGAAATGTTGATGTTTTTGCCTAGAATGGATCGTAGCTATCCTCTGGTCTATCTTCAGAGGCTGGCAATGCCTCGGGAATTAAAGTGGGGACTGACTCAAGAGCAAGATGGCGTCCCAAGGGTTTATCAAGACGGTTCCCCCAGATGCATTACTGGCTTGCTTCCAGGCCGATTTGGCAAGGAGCTTCCAGTGGGAGAAGTCCCATCTCGTGCCCGAACTTTCTTAAGTGAGTTCTTGGCGAAGGATGGTCAGTACCCGGCTAGCGACTTTAGGATGCCTGGCTGGGTTCATTCTTCTAACAATATGTGGTGGGCACGCCTTGTTCAGTACATGTTGGATTCCCACGAGCCCATTTTAAAGGATATTGGCTTGTATAAAGCCATCAGGAATGTCCAATTCGGGTTTTCCCAGAGTGCTTATCACTTTTACTGCCTCTTGGAGATGTATAACCCTGAGACCTGTACTTTCTTTACACCAGTGGGTGAGTTAGGGTTCGCTCTCCACGAGATGTTTGAGGTTTCTGGGCTCTCGATGGGCAAAGTCCCTTACGAGGAGTACATCCCTACCACCGAGGAGCTGAACATGCTACTGGCGAGGGATGAGCGCATCCATGCCACATACTGGGAGATGATGTACCATTATCATATTTGCGCTGACTTGACGGGTGCGCGTAACCACGGTATTGGTCATAAGAAATGGGCCGAATACCTTTTTGCCAACTTGAATTCTAAGGATAGCTTGGCCATTATCCATGGTCATCCACCCATCTATGGCTCAGAGATTGATCACCGTATTGCTAAGGGCCGCCATCTATTATATTATACCACTGAATCCAATGAGAATGGATACGGTCCCGGTACTTCATTTAAGAGCTATCACTATCAAGCCCAGTTTCCGATCTCCAACAGAGGTCTCATTGCCGGGTTTCTGATGCTGTGGCTGAAGAGATGCGTCGTGCCGTCATTGCCCAAGGAAGCGATTGCAGTGACCGTGGTATATCCAGCGGTTCTTCTTGCATACGGCCGACCCCTTGGACCCCTTCCCGCCATGGTATGCAATTTGCAATATGGACTGAGGGTGCTCTGTTGTGATTTTCTCCCTACTATTAAAGTTAAGGGGAAAGGAAAGGGCAAGTCGAAGGAGACTGCCCAGCCGAAAACTCCAAACCCTAGAGTGGAGATGCCCTACACCTATTTGATGGCGTGGCTCGTCTTGCACTGTCCCTCCTTAATGAGTGCACCAGAGCGTCGTTTGGACGAAAAGTGCTTCCTTGTAGAACTGTATGAACGTTCTTCATGGAGGCAGAATTATATGTCCCAGATTCGGAAGACTCTTCGTAGCTTTCAGAATTACGAGATCTTCCGGTGTTTTCCTGACTTTCCCGGCGGAGGATATGGGACGAGGTTGAAAGATGCCGTGGGAGCAGATATGTTCACTACTTTATCTGCAGGAGCGTTCTGGTGGCTTCTCAACATCCGTCCCGGACACTTGGTGTATCATCAAGATCTCCAGTGTCAGATTGAGCCATATACTCCGAGTCGCTTTACTCGCCAGTTTGGATATTCTCAACTTTATATGGGCAATCCAAATAAAGATCTCGCTTACGAGGGGAATTTATACGAAGGCGCTCGTGGCTGGTTCCATTTTGCAGCTGGCGGGACCGAGGCTGAATTCTCCTTGCCCCAGAAGGTGCCAGAATTGGCCATGACCCTCAGCTCCTGCAATTGGTCCAACATTACGAATGCTGACGTGCCCGGCTTCTCTCTCAATCGCAGTTGTTGCAAAGAGATTGAAGCCCTCTATATTAGCCGCCAGGGTGCTTCTAGGGTAAGGATAAAAGGAATGGAAGAATTCCTTGGCGCTGCGGCTGAGCCTTCGGATGTCAGCGAATCAGACGATGATGCCGGTGATGATGACGACAATACTGGTGCTGGTGGAGTTTCTCAGCCTGTTGTCAGTCGTTCCCTGAGTCCAACTCTCAAACGCCGCGGCACTTTAAAGAAAAGGCCGGGTAAAAAGCAAAAACTGGCACAGGAAACTTTGATAGCCCCCCAAGAAGTGGCTATCAAATTTGCTTCCGACTTGTTAGCTTCAGCTGTACCCTCAGCGTTGGCAAGGGAGGATGAACCTGCCAAAGCTCCAAGTGTTGCTGAGATTTCAGCTCCTTTGGCCGTAGAGCCTGTGGCAGAATCCGGGGCGCAACTAACAGGTAGCGAGACAGGTACACTGCTGGAAACAACAATGGCTCCCCCTTCAAGTCCGACAACTGGGCTTGTATCGCCTGGTATGGCCTTTAGCATTTTATCTTTTGCCCGTTATTATTTTAACGTCACACTGCTTTTCTGGTCTTCTGAAATGCAGGTGATCAACTTCTCTCGCCAATGCACTCTACTACCCAAGTAGAGTCTGACGATAGAATGGACCATTCCGGCTCCGTTGGCGGTGTGGGTAGCTCTGCTGGTGAGTTTGCGGCTGATTATTCCACACCGGCTCCTGCCTCTGTTTCCTCTTTAATTCCCCCAATTGACGAATTGGGAAGTGACGAGAGAACTGAGATTATTATCGCAGCTGCTGCTAATGAGGCTACATCTTCTCCTAGCATGCCATCTCCAACGCCAGTCTGTTCCACTGAGACATTTCCCACAGTCGTTGGTGTGCCTTCTCAGTCAGCAATTTTAACGTCGTCCGTTGTCGTGGCTGCTGAGATACCTGCAACTCTTCCGACTCCAAGCCTTCCAGCAGGGGAGGAGAATAATTTGAAATTCTCATTCGAAGATGCTTCTCCCACCGGAGGAGCTTCAGGCGAAGTGGTCCCATCTTCTCTTCCTGTTGGTGGGAGTACCCAGGTGATCTGTACCGACGGTACTTCGTCTGGGGTCTCCAGTTCTTCCAGGTCTGCACTGGCTCTACTGGTCCCCCATATTATGAATTTAGTGCAGGGACGGGCTTCTTCTTCTCCAATTCCAGCAACTAATGCTCCCTTGCTTACGACACCTTTCTTGGCATTACCTACTTTGCCTAACGACAGTGCAAATCCTCTTGAAAAACTTTTTGGCTTCACCGTCGAGGATTTTATGCATTTGTTAAGAAGATGTGTCGAGATGGTTCTTGCTGGCCACGATTTCTTCAACTTCGCACGTCCACTGTTACTCCACTATTTAGGAAATATCGAAGAATTCGGTGGACAAGATCGAGCAGCTCCATACCGGGCCCGCCTTACAGCCTTAGAAGAGCAGGTGACCACGCTACACACACTCCGTCAGGCGGATGTGGAGGCGATCACTGAGATAGAGCTGGCGCGGCTTCGGGCAGAATCCTTATCTCGAAGAAATATTTTAAGGCAGCAGGAGGAGAGATGGTCTCAGGAGCTGACAGAGCTCCAGGCCAGTCGGGAATCCGTTTTTGGCGACCTGCAGAGGGTAAACTTTGGAATTGAGGAAAGTCAGGCGGCCATCTCTAAAGCCCAGGAGACGATTGCCAGAGCTCGGGCCACCTTGATAGAAAATGAACTCCGATTAGGAGAATCTGTCAAGAAGCGGGAGATGTTGCTTGTCCAGCAGGAGAAGATTCAGTAGGAAGAGATGGCCAGGAATCGTGCCATAGGAGATGGCCAGGAATAAGTGACGATGAGTTGCGTAGGCAAGCTCAGCAAACCGTGGAGGCTTCTCATCGTAGAAATTTGGACGAGACAATAAACCAATTGAGACTCCTGGGAGGCCAATAGTTTCATCTCTCTTTACGCTTTTATCTTCCTTGTAATAAGAACTTCGTAAACAGGAGAGAGATAACCTTACGATGTTTCTTTGAAATTCTTTTTGTATCTTCACCTTTTTAATAAAGATGATTCTTTTGACTCTTTTATTTGCCGGCTTCAAAACAGATTTGCTTGCCTAACAAATAACCTGTCGTTAAAACGATTTATCTCGGTATCGTTTATACTCGATTTCTTGAACCGAAATAACAATTAAAGTTTAATATGGGATTTTTAGCAAACCCCCAGCTATTTAACGGATTTGATTAGCCTTTACCAACTACCGTTTGAGTTGGGTTAGCCATATTATTCCCCTCAACATGGTGAGTTGTCGAGGAGTACGTTTGGGCTTAAATGCCAAACTTTTCCTCTTCCCTTTACTTTATCGGTATTGGGCGATTCATACTTTTACCCCAGCATGATGGGTTGGCGAGAAACTAGTTCTCTTCCCATTGCCTAGTTGGCGTTGGGCAATTCATACTTTTACCCCAGCATGATGGGTTGGCGAGAAACTAGTTCTCTTCCCATTGCCTAGTCGGCGTTGGGCAATTCATACTTTTACCCCAGTATGATGGGTTGGCGAGAAACTAGTTCTCTTCCCATTGCCTTTTCGGCATTAGAAGTCTCCTATTGATCCTTTGGCAATTCAAGTACGCGAGAGAGCCTTGAAGCCTTTGCTGATCATCTTCTGAAATCTTGGAGAATTCAAGTTACGCACAAAGCCTTGAGTTCGTGAAGATCAGAGAAAGTCACCATCTTCTTTCTGGAGTTCTTGAGAAGTTCGAGTTACGCGAGAGAGCCTTGAACAAATCAAAACCAGAGAAGATCGTCTATATTCGGCCGATATCTTTAAAAAAGAAGATTTCAACGTACCGATCGTCCAAAGGAGCTGCTTGATAGATCCCATCGCTACAGATCTCACAAACTATTGTAAAAGAGAGAGATTGACGTTGGGCAATCTCTCTCTTTTACAATTGCCTAGTCGGCGTTGGGCAATTCATACTTTTACCCCAGCATGATGGGTTGGCGAGAAACTAGTTCTCTTCCCATTGCCTAGTCGGCGTTGGGCAATTCATACTTTTACCCCAGTATGATGGGTTGGCGAGAAACTAGTTCTCTTCCCATTGCCTAGTCGGCGTTGGGCAATTCATACTTTTACCCCAGCATGATGGGTTGGCGAGAAACTTGTTCTCTTCCCATTGCCTAGTTGGCGTCGGGCAATTCATACTTTTACCACAGTATGATGGGTTGGCGAGAAACTAGTTCTCTTCCCATTGCCTAGTTAGCGTTGGGCAATTCATACTTTTACCCCAGCATGATGGGTTGGCGAGAAACTAGTTCTCTTCCCATTGCCTAGTCGGCATTGGGCAATTCATACTTTTTACCCCAGCATGATGGGTTGGCGAGAAACTAGTTCTCTTCCCATTGCCTAGTCGGCGTTGGGCAATTCATACTTTTTACCCCAGCATGATGGGTTGGCGAGAAACTAGTTCTCTTCCCATTGCCTAGTCGGCATTGGGCAATTCATACTTTTTACCCCAGCATGATGGGTTTGCGAGAAACTAGTTCTCTTCCCATTGCCTAGTCGGCGTTGGGCAATTCATACTTTTACCCCAGTATGATGGGTTTGCGAGAAACTAGTTCTCTTCCCATTGCCTAGTCGGCGTTGGGCAATTCTTACTTTTTAAGTCAGAGGTGCTTAATTACAAATGCCTAAAAGAAGATTGGGGGCTGTTCAAACTTGAGAACTAAGCACACCATGTTTTGGGTCAGAGGCGCGAAACTGCGCATGCCCAAGAAAAGACTAATGGTGGTTCAAACTTGAGAACCAAACTGGAGGCGGTTCAAGGCTCTCTCGCGTAACTCAAACTGGGTACTCCAAACACACTAGGTTTAGGTCAGAGGCGCACAATGCGCATGCCTAGAAAAAAACTGGAGGTGGTTCAAACTTGAGAACCAAACGCACCAGGTTTAGGTCAGAGGCGCACAATGCGCATGCCTAGAAAAAGACTGGAGGTGGTTCAAACTTGAGAATCAAACGCTCCAGGTTTAGGTCAGAGGCGCACAATGCGCATGCCTAGAAAAAGACTGGAGGTGGTTCAAACTTGAGAACCAAACGCACCAGGTTTACTGGGTTAAAATCACCAAAATAGAAGAAGTCCAAGTGCTCATCTGCGTAACTTGGATAAATTGGAGGCTTATACTCCCAGAGATATTAAGCATAGTATTTCTTCAGAAATTTGCCATTGATCGGCATCATCATCCTATCGCCGTTTTGATTCGTCAAACGATAGGCTCCACTGGAGTACACTGTCTCCACAATGAACGGTCCTTCCCACTTGGGTTCAAATTTACCCTTAGTCTTGTGGGTTAGCACCATTGGCCTTTTAACAGCCAGAACCAAGTCTCCTTGTTTAAAGGTCCTTGGCTTAACGTTTTTATTGAACGTATGAGCAATTCGGGCTTGATACAACTCAATTTCTTGTTGAGCCCTGAGACGCTTTTCATTCAACTCCTCTAGTTCTTGCAATCTTTGCTGATGGCGCTCTTCTGTCGTCATCTTTGTGGCTAAAGCCACTCTTAATGATGGTATCTGGATTTCAAGAGGCAGAACAGCCTCACTTCCATAAACCAAAGAGAACGGGGTTGCTTTGGTTGGGGTGCGAACGGTGGTGCGATAAGCCCACAGGCATTCTCCTAACTTTTCATCCCAATCTCGTTTATTGGAAGAGACGAACTTCCGAAGGAGTTTGATGATCGTCTTGTTGAAAGCTTCAGCTAACCCATTAGCCGCAGGGTTATATGGCGTTGAAGCAATATCTTTGATTCTGAACTTATTGCAGAATCTGGAGAACCCCTGACTAATGAATTGCGGACCATTATCATGAATAATCCGTCGGGGGATGCCAAAGCGGTAAATGACATGATGCTTGACGAACTTGATCACATCTGTCGTTTTCACCTCTTTCATGGGCACGGCTTCGGCCCATTTTGAAAAATAATCAGTTATTGCAAGAATAAACCGATGTCCTCTGGATGACGGGGGAGTTATTGGCCCTACAATGTCCATTCCCCAGGCTTCAAATGGCCAGCTTGCGACGGTATTGTGCAAGTATTCTTGGGGTTGATGAATAAAATTGGCATGTATTTGGCATGCATGACATCGTTTAGCGTATGCCATTGCTTCCGTAACCATGCTCGGCCAGTAGTACCCTAGCCTTCTTATATGGTCTCCAAGTTTGGGACCGGGCTGATGAGCTCCACATATTCCATCATGTGTTTCTTTCAGCACTTGTTCTGCTTCTGCTTTCGATATGCAGCGTAGCAATAGACCACCTCTTGACTTTCTATACAAAGTCTGAAGTTTATGGTCATAATAAAATCTTTGGGCCTTCCTCTTTATTGAGGTGGCTTCCTTAGGATCTTCTGGTAATATCCCATGCAAAGCATAATCCACAAACGGAAATTGCCAATCACGGGGTTCTAACTTTAAGCCAATCTGGCATACCTCTTCGGCTTGAGACACCACGTCTGGGTGGAGGAGTTCTCTACTACCAATGGTGATGCTTTTAGCTTCACCTGGCGGGATTGCCATCGTTGCGGCTAATGCGGCAAGAGCATATGCATATATGTTATCCTTTCGAGATATGTGGTATATGTAAAATTGTTCAAAATATCCTGCTAGCTCAATAGCTAGCTGATGATAGGGGATGAGGGCTTCATGTCTGACTTCATACTCACCTGTCATCTGATTGACAATAAGCTTAGAATCTCCATATGCCTCTAGATGGTTCACCCCCAGTTGGAGAGCTATTTTTAAGCCGATAATAAGTGCGTTGTACTCCGCTACATTATTAGTGCACGGTTCTGTTAATGAGTAACCGTTAGGCAATATATGTTTATGTGGGGATATTAGTACAACCCCCACTCCAGCAGCAGATCGTCTCGCGGCACCATCAAAGAACATTTGCCAAGGTTGTTCTCCGATAACTGTGTTGACTTCTGATATCTGCTTTAATTTGGACCAAATTGGATGGTCTGCAAGGAAATCAGCGATTGCCTGTCCCTTCATGGCCTTTTGAGGGACAAAATGTATGTCATAGGGCGATAGTAAGAGCGCCCATTTTGCCAATCGACCATTTAAGGATCCCGGTTTTGTCATCAGAATCTTCAGGGGATTAACCCGTGATATGACATGAATTGTTTGCCCCGAAAGGTAGTGTCGCATTTTCTGAACAGCAAACACTAGGGCTAAACATTCTTTTTCAATCGGGGTATATCGCTGTTCGGCCCCAATCATTGTTCTACTTAAATAGTAGAGGGCATGTTCATGGCCGTGCTCATTAAATTGAGCAAGTAATGCTCCTAAAGCATTATCCATGGCCCTTACATATATAAGGAAGGGCTGCCCAGGGGCTAGTGCCATTAGTACAGGAGGCTTAGTAAGGTACCTCTTGAGGTCATCAAATGCCTGCTGACATGCCTCATCCCATATGAAAGACACTTCCTTCTTCATAAGTTTGGAGAATGGTTGGCATCGTCCAGATAAGTTGGATATGAAGCGCCGAATATAAGCGAGCTTTTCTTGTAATCCCCTTAATTCCTTAAGATTGCGGGGAGGCAGCATTTCGCTAATCGCTTTTACCTTTTCAGGGTCGAGGAAAATTCCTTTTGAAGTTATTATGAACCCCAGAAACTTCCCGCTGGATACCCCCATGAACGACTTGGTAGGATTCATCTTCAAGTGATGTTTCCGCATAAGATCGAAGACCACTCTTAAATCGTGAAGATGATCTTCTTTGTCTTTGCTTTTAACTGCTAAGTCATCCACATAGCACTCCACTGTTCTGCGTAGGTGTTCTTTGAATATGGCGCTCATTGCGCGTTGGTAAGTGGCACCTGCATTCTTTAATCCGAATGGCATCACCGTATAACAGTATACCCCCTGTGGCGTTCTGAAAGCTGTATGCTTTTCATCATCCGGGTGCATCTTGATTTGGTTATAACCTGAGAAGCCATCTATAAAGGACATCCTCTCATAACCGCAAGTATTATCGATCATCACGTCGGTGATGGGGAGTGGAAATTCATCCTTGGGACATGCAGCGTTCAGATCTCGAAAGTCAATGCATATCCGGATTTTGCCATTCTTTTTGCGGACTGGCACTATGTTTGCCACCCAGTCTGGGTGTTGTTCTTCATGGATGAACCCGGATTGTATAAGCTTGTTGACCTCAGCAACTATTGCCTCCATCAATTCCGGTCGAAAACGCCTCTGTTGCTGTTTAACAGGTTTGACATCTTCTTTTATATTTAACCGGTGTGTGGCAATTTGAGGGTCAAGCCCAGGCATATCTTCATAACTCCACGCGAACACATCTATATACTCTTTGATAAGGGATATAAGTTCCTCTTTTTCTAAAGGAGTTAGTGTGTCGCTTATGAAAATGGGTTTCGGATTTTCTTCCGTTCCCATGTTAACCTGTATTAATTTGTCTTCTGTAGGCGGGTCACGCTGTTCAAAGCGGACATACCAGAGAGTATCCATGTGCTTAGCCCAAGCGTCATTTTGAATGTCAATTGGTTCCTCGTCGCTTTCTGGCGTGGCTGGAACCATATTGATCGTCAAAGATTGAAACCAAGCACCGGTGCTTATATTTGAATCATAATCTGGTGAAGATGTTTCTTCTTTATCCGAAGAACTCTCTTCATCCTTGGATGGCGATGAGGGTGGAGTAGACACATAGCCCAACCCCTTGCGGGTCTTCTGATAATAATCAGGGCTCTTTCCTCTCGGTCTAAACAAGGGTATGAGATTCCGCCGCCCTTTTCCAAAGTTTAATCCCGGCTTCTGGGTAAAATTATATCCCATTTTCTCCATCATCTGTCGGGATCTTTGCTCATATAAGTGAAATTGAGGTGATGTTTGTTCATCCCTTTCACTACTTTGTCTCTGTCGAGGCGATGTGGCCACTTTGCCGAACAAGATCGGCCTTTGGGACTTCTGTCGGGGAGGCACTTCAAAGAAGTGCCCTTGATCCTCGGTTATTTTTAATTGAGAGAGGAGGGAAGACCTGAGGGGCAAATGGTATGCCGTCAGAACTTCAAGTTCGGTCAGGCCATCCGCTTTGGTGGAGGTACAAGAGGGCTCAGACTCAGTAGCTACAGCATGCTCGTAGACTAACTTTACATTTTCATTAATAACCCATTCACTTTCTATTACATCCACTATATTATCAATACCTAAGCTAAGATCTAGGTGAGGGTTGATTTCGTAATCACCCCCATCATCTTCTCCAAGGAGCTCGTACTCAGTGTCGGCTTCATTACCACTGTCGTCGGGCTTTGGAGACTTGCTAAGACTGTCATTGGAGGCTTCATGTGCTGGCTTGTAGAGTGCAGCATCTGTGAAGTAATTTTCCAACCCTTTGAATGGCTGCTTGTCAGCAATTAGTGTCCGGACCTCTCCTTCCTCATCGCAATATTTCATGCACTGGTGAAGAGTCGACGGAACTATCATATGAGAGTGGATCCAAGGTCGCCCCAATAAAATATTGTAGGAGGTATCAGCATCAATTACGTAGCATGTAACCTCCGTTTTCAAGTCTCCAATTTGACACCGCAATCGGATCTTACCAAGAGAATGGCTATTATTAGCGTTGAATCCATAGATGGTAGTGTGTGTAGGTGTCAAGCGATGAAGGGAAATCCCCAACAGCTGCATCAATCTACTGGGCACGACGCTGAGTGCAGAACCTGGATCAATCTGAATTCGGTCCACTTTTGTGGACCCGACATATCCAGTGAAATATAAAGGCCTATTATGCTTTATATTTCTCACCTGCATGTCTTCTGGGGAGAAAATGATTTGTGGGACTTGCCTGCTCACTTGATGACAGTGGGGGCAAGAGTCCCGCTCTTCGATGGCCGGCTCGATAATCTGAGCTAGGAACGATTTAGAGTCTGCCAAGGCCTCTCTTAGAGCTTCACATGTTGATTTTGATAATCTCAACAATTCGTAAAGCGTTACTCGCGCTGGGATGTTAGCCAACTGCGCAATTATGTCAAATTCGAAGGGAGTTTCTTTGGCTCCTTCATCTCTGGTAGGATTCTTCTGGAAACGAAGTCCTTTCTGCTTCGCAGGCTTTGCGAGTTCAGCATAGATATCTTTTGGATCCACTCTAGTGTAGTCCTTAAGATATGTCTTTTCAGATCGAGTACCGGAAGGGCCTGCCCCATCTTGATGGGTGGCCATAGTTTCGGGTTCTTCTTCAGAATCTGTGAAGGCCCCCGAAGCTATATATTCTCCCTTTATATCCGCAGAAATGGCATTAACAGCCCGTTTCTTCCCTTGATTTCTTGAAGTAGTCCATTGTTCATCTCCAGCAAGTCAGGGTGAACCCACATAACTTCCCCCTTTTGGGTTGTTACGGGGACAAGTCCCTCTTGGGCTTTATTGTGCGGATCGAGATTCTTCGTGACCATCTTACCCTTAGGGATTGGGGTCACTCCTGCGGGAAACTCGTGGGTTCCAACCACTATGGTTGCCATATTGGCAGTGACCTTCTTCTGCTCTTCCTTAAGCGTCAGAACCCCAGCTTCTATTAGTGCTTGGATCCTGTTCTTAAGGGGAAAACAATCCTGGGTGGGGTGTCCAACATTCCGATGATAGAGATAGTAGTTGGGATCTTTTGTCTTACCAACGTCTTCTGGCTTCTTATTCTCCAGAAGTTTTAGCATTCCCTTCTTTTGGAGCAGGTGAAAGAGGACTGGTGTCTGTTCAGCTTTGAAAGTGTAATTCCTTTCTTGCTGCGGTCTAATTTGCCTTGATCCTCGCTGACCTTGAGATTTCGGCTCTCGCGGAGGACTGGTTTTCTGAGGAGCAGTTTCTGATGACATTACTGCTTTCCCTTTATTCTTGTTGCTGTTGTTTTGGGTATATGATTTACTACCCCCAGCACTTCTTGGCCCGCGGGACTCTTCAACTCGGCGAATCAAGTCTTCAGCTTGCTCTCCTTGTTTGAGCAGGTCCCTCCACGTCTTAGACTCTACGGCCCCCATTTTGAGGAGCACATTGGTCTTAAGGTTGTGTCGACATGTCTCAACTAGAGTTTCCTGAATCATTCCGTGTTTACAATGTACGGACTTCTCCCGGAACGTTTCTATGAAATCTTTAACTGTTTCTTGTTCTCCTTGCCTAGTTGCAAGAAGGGAATGAACCGTAATCTCGGTGTCATCCTCGAAGAAACGTGAGAGAAATAATTTCTCAACATCTAACCAGGTATTAATAGTACCTGGGGGCAACTGCATGAACCAGGTGAAGGCAGGCCCTCGCAAAGTACTTACAAATACTTTGTTCATGATGGGATCATTACCCATTAAGTGTCCTGCTTGGGATAAAAAGTAATATATATGCTGGCTGGGTGATGCTTTTCCGTCGTATGGCTCTAATTTGAGCGGCTTATACTTCGATGGGTAAGGTATCATGTCCCATTCAGGGGGATACGGTCTTGAGACCCCTGCTTCTTTTAACTCCTTCTTACGCATTAAAGCTTCGAGTTGATTCTGGAGCTTTTCTATCTTCTCCCCATGCGGATCATGGAAAGAAAATCTATCCTCTTCCTCATGCATCGAGTGGGCTTTCTCTTCCTGTTCTTCTTCATTCAGAGTTTCTTTACCCTTTTTGGTATTATCTTCCACGAATCTCGATAGCATGCTCTTAAGACCTTCAATCATCTTTTGCTGCTCTCGAATCATCTTTTCTTGAGCTTCAAATCTCTGATTGATATCGTCAGTCTTATCCGCCATATGCGATGCTGACTTCTGCAATCGAGACGATGTAGAGGATGGAGGCGAGGCTATAGCGGAATTATCGCTGTCCTCGTCGTAAGAACCCCCTGCGAGCTTCTTATAATTTCGGGGCGGAACGGCTCCTGATCTTAGTCGAGTAATACGATGAGGTTCATCATCGCTCGATTCTGAATCATCATCCGTCTCTGCAATTTTCTTCCCTTTTCCTACCATGTTGGAAGTTACAGCTCTCCCTTGTTTCAGGAGAGTGGTTCTTGTCTTCTTAGCAGGATTCTGGTTTGACTCGTTTAATCGGTCGAACACAGATATCCTGTTCTTGCTGCAGCCACAGTTATCCATCACGGCTGATACTGCTGTCATAAGTTGCTGGCAATGGCAACTATGTTCAACTTGAAGTTGGTCTATGCCTCTCTTCTTAGAGAGATGCTCCCTGAGGTCAGTGCCTCTAGCCATGGAATCAAGAGGTCCATTCAACTCTTGAGAGTGTTTAGGAATCCACTGAAGCTTCTTTGATTGATCAACCCTGACTCTGGGGTCGGACCGATCCTCGCGTGGCTTAGGAATAGCCTCGCGTTTCACATTGCGGGCCTGAAGAATAGCTCCGCGCTTATCCACACTAGCCACGCGTTTCTCGCTAGCTTGGTGTGTCCTTGGAAGTTTAGCTTCTGGAATAATAGCCCCGCGTGAAGGGAAGTTCTTGCATGCTGGCTTATCTTTGCGATTAACGCAGATCATAGCTCGCACTTAGCACGATTCTTACGACTGACAACTATTTGCCAATCATCTTCGCGTTCCTTGTGGGTGTCAGAAGTCTTGCGTTTATTGCAAGTATCACTGGCTTCGCGTCTCTCGCTAGGCACAGTAATAGCCTCGCGTGGAGAATCACACGCTGGCTTTAAATAATTTTTATACTCGCGTAACTCGCGAGTGTTGGGTATTCTGCGACTAGCGCAACCCTTACTGGCTTCGCGTCTCTCGCTAGGCACAGTAATAGCCTCGCGTGGAGAATCACACGCTGGCTTTGAATAATTTTTATACTCGCGTAACTCGCGAGTGTTGGGTAGTCTGCGACTAGCGCAACCCTTACTGGCTTCGCGTCTCTCGCTAGGCACAGTAATAGCCTCGCGTGGAGAATCACACGCTGGCTTTGAATAATTTTTATACTCGCGTAACTCGCGAGTGTCAGGAATCTTGCGTAACTCGCCAGTATTACCAGCCTCGCGTGGAAAATCACACGCTGGCTTTTCCTTGCTTTTAAGGCAAGTTGTATCTTCGCGTTTAACGCGGTAGAGATTGGTCTCGCGGGTAGCGCGAGCCAATTTGCGAGGGACCATAGCCTCGCGTCCTCTAGAGTCAGCTCCACGTCCAAGGCGGGCTTTGAGGGCTCTACGCCTCGCTCTCCGGTTCCTGTTCCGGAGTTGGATCCTGGTCAATCCAGTTCCCAAGTCTTCTTCGGCAATCGGAAGCTCATCCTCGACTAGGATTTCTTGTGTGGACTCCGGCGCTATAACCGTAGTCTCCAAGGATCCCCGTCTCTCGGTGGATACCTTTCTACCCGTCACTCGGGTATTGGAGTACATACGGCGATAGTGTCGTGTCTCATCCAAGTCACCTGATCCGGAGGAGAGGAACTCCTCGTACTTCTGCTGGTCGATTTCAACGACCAGCGTGTCTACTTCGGATCCAATCAAATCAACGTCCGATTGCGCCACAATCTCTTCATCAGTGAAAGAGATGGCTCCCACTGTGGTCGCCAGTTTGTTCGTCGCAAAAGTTCCTTCACTTCCTCCCATTGAATTAACTTAAATTACAATGAAAGTGAACAAGAGATAAAAAGAACAAACGAGAGGATTTTATATTTCAATCTCTCTCTTTTACAATAGCTTGTAGGATCTGTGGCGATGGGATCTGTCAAGCAGCTCCTTTGGACGATCGGTACGTTGAAATCTTCTTTTTTAAAGATATCGGCCGAATATAGACGATCTTCTCTAGTTTTGATTTGTTCAAGGCTCTCTCGCGTAACTCGAACTTCTCAAGAACTCCAGAAAGAAGATGGTGACTTTCTCTGATCTTCACGAACTCAAGGCTCTGTGCGTAACTTGAATTCTCCAAGATTTCAGAAGATGATCAGCAAAGGCTTCAAGGCTCTCTCGCATACTTGAATTGCCAAAGGATCAATAGGAGACTTCCAATGCCAAAAAGAAGACCCTTAGGGTTTCACCAAGAAGGTATTTATAGCCCAAGGTTAATGCAAGAGTTTCTATTTAAATAGAACTCGCATTCATCAAGGATTCCAATCAAATATCTTAGTTTTGATGGAATTCTGATTAGACTTGATTCGGGTATTTGGATAAGCCCAGAATCATAATCTCAATCAATTTGAGATTCTGGTTATCTGCTTACGCGGAGCTTTAATCGCATCAAAACGCGACGCTAAATAACCAAAACGCGGAGCTAATGCGGAGCTATTGATCATCTCCGCGTTTTACTCAAACGCGAGGCTAACTGCGGAATCAACGCGGAGCTATTAAACATCTCCGCGTTTTATTCAAACGCAGGGTTAATGTAACCAAACGCGGGGCTATTGAATTAGCTCCGCATTCTGTTGTGGAAAATCCTTTTAACTTAGAAGTTTTCACTGCCAACAGGTGTTTAAGACCCCATGTATTTTTTTGTGAAATTTATGATGAGCTCATTTTTGCAGCTTGACTAATAAGCATGATTCATATTGCGCAAATACGAGGCATATTGAGCTCATATCCCTGATATGATTGTATATCGTTCAATATTTGTTAATCAATATGAACTCCAACACCCAATGCACACATACATGATATCCAATATTTAAAACCTTGGTGGAAATCAAGAGACTTGGGAAGTCTTGTTTTTCGATTAGGTGTTCATGTATTTTACTACCTTTGAAGTGAGTACCAGTGGGTGCATTTAAATTTCAATAGATAACTAGTATCATTGTTTCATATTAGTATTTCCAAAACTGATAAATTAAACATGAGTCAGGTCTTTATATCATTGTTTCATTTTGCTCGTGATTCTTTGGCTTTTATGAACATAGGCGTGAGATTGCATTGTGCATTGTAGGTTCTAAATTTACATCCAATTTAGAATTCCTGTAAGGGATAGATGGAGCTCTTTCAAAGGATTCCTCTGCCACAACAAATAATATTTCAGAGGTAATTGCAGAAAAACTAGAAGATGTTGTTATCACAAAAAAGAAAGAAACAAATGATGTTTCAGAGATGATTATGAGAAATGGGAAGATATGGTTATCATAGAAAATAAAGAACCAGATAAAGGGTCATTAAAGTCATCCAAACGCAAAACACAAGGTAATAACAATATTGACAAAGTATACAATAAAGATGTGGGTTTCACAAGCAGTATCATCTTTGGCAATGAGTTCGATGCGGCTCTTCCAAAAACATGCGATGAGCTCGATGGGAGTTGTACTGTGTTGATTACTTCACAATCCACAGTTCCATGGGAGCTATACCACTGCCATCGAAGGACCACTGGATTTCTATTGACAAGGGTTACGTAATTGGACCACCTAATGCATATGTAAAAATTTATGTAATGAGTTTTGTTGTTAACAACTTCTTGAAACATTATTGTCATTCGTATGTTTTATGGCTTGAACAACTTGTTGTTGAAGCTCTTTTGTGATATGGAAGTTTATGTAATGAGCTCTGTTGTGAACAACTTCTTGAAACAAATTGTTGTTGAAACTCTATTGGATATATATATATATATATATATATATATATATATATATATATATATATATATATATATATTGAGTTTATTGCATATGTAATGGTTTGAACAACTTGTTAAATTTTTTTTATGATATGGATACATTTGTCAAATTAGATATGTGTGTTTAATCTAATGTCAAATTTTCTTCAAACTTTTGTGATACGGATGCATTTGTCAACTTGCTGAAAATCTTTTCGCAGGTACAGTCTGAGCTCTGGACTGAGAACAGTTCTTAGTCTAGAACAAAGAAAACAGTTCTGGAAGGAGAACTATTCATAGTCCGTGACTGAGAGCCAGTTCTTAGTCATGGACTTAGAACTGAGTTCTCAGTTCATAATAGAGAGAGAGAGAGAGAGAGAGAAAGAGAGAGAGAGAAGAGATGAGTACTTCACATAAAAGTTTGATTAAAAATTCTAACAATTATAGAAATAATAAAAAACTACATGATAATTTTGATTACAATGCTAATTACAATCATCACATCAATGATCTTCACCAATTTCATCACCTTATCCATCTTTTTCTCTATAATTAAAAAATGATCTTCTATTTTCCTCAAACCAAATCCTTGATTCTTGGCATCTTCTACCCACTTGAAATATTCACAACCTGGATTTTTTTCCCTTGTATGCAGCACAACCTCAGAAATCCAAACCCTGATTTGGGCCTTGCCTGCATGTCCACATCCGAGTCGGGAATCCACAACTACAAAGCTCTACATTACCATCCCTAACATGGCTTGGATTTATAGATCACTTGCTACTTGAAGAAGTCATACTTCACAAGATGAGGGATATAAGGTTAGAAAACGATAAGAAAGAGGGAAGAGAGAAAAATTAGGGTTCTTCAGATGAGAGGTTGTGAGAGAGAGAGGGGAAGAATGGAGAGGAAAACCCAACAAGAAAAGGAACAGAAGAGGAGGAAAATAGAGAAGGGAGGGAAATAACTAGGGGTGAGTATCGGTAGGTTCGGTTCGGTTTTTTAAAAAAAATACCCAACCGACAACCGAACCGAACTTCTACAACCGAAATGACCGATTTCAATTCGAAACCGAAAACCGAACCGAAATTTTGGTTCGGTTCGGTTTTCGGTCGGTTATCGGTTTTGTGGACTTCGGCCCAAAAGCATAATTTAAAAAAAAAAAAAAAAACAATTTCGGCCCAGTTTAAAAAAAAACCAAAAAAAAGACAGAATTTGGCTCAGTTTAAAATTAATAAATATAAAAAATCCTGTAACATATGAAGCAAAATAATAGAAATAATTTAGCAATTATAAACAACAAACAAAATAATATAACACAACTAAAATAATGTAGCAACTAACTAGCAACTAGCAAGTTAAAACTTACAAACAAGTAGCAACAAACAAAATAACATAACAAAACTAAAATAATATAGCAACTAACTAGCAAGTTACAACTTACAAATTTGTATCATCAAACAACTTACAAACAATTAGTTACAAACAACTTACAAACAAGTTGTTACAAACAACTTACAAATTACAAAGAGAACTAAAATAGCAATTTAAATTACATAGTATGATCACAAATTTAAATTTAACATATTGTTTTCCAAATTAATTACAAAGGGACTAAAATATATGCTCCAGAGTCTCATGATCCCATCATGCACTGAAGACTTGAACTTGTACTAATCTGCTTAACATGAAAAAAATAAATTAGTTAGTAAAAGAGAGCTCATCTCTCTGTGTCACTGTGTGCACAGAGAGCTCCTGAGGCTCTCTGCAGAGAGCTCTTGAGGCTCTGTGTGCACAGGTGCTCTCTGTGTCTGTGTGCACTCTGTGCAAACAGAGCTCAGGCTCTTTGCAGTCTGCAGAGAGCACCTAAGGCTCTGTGTGCACTCTGTGCACACAGAGCTCAGGAGCTCTCTGTAGAGACTGAGCTATGTGTGCACAGAGTGCACACATAGCTCAGGTGCTCTCTGTAGATTGACTGAGCTCTGTGTGAGTGCAAAGTGCATGATAAATAAAATAAAGATACGCACCTTCGACACATACATGGGGCATCATAGCCTGGTGATAACCGAATCCGTAGACCTATCATCCAATTCTAGAAGGAAATAAAGCTAATTAGAATTAGAAATCATGTTGGTTTAATAATAAATATGAATAGCACCCTTGAAATGACTATTACAAGACTATTACCTTCATCAAACTTCTCAACGTCACACAGATCTTCTTCAATACTGATCATTGGAACTCTCAATTGTCCTCGAAGCCAATCCTGAGAACAAATGAGACATTGGACGGATTTGATAGACAGTGAGCTTCGAAATGCAACAAGAACTCTCCCACCTGTGCTGAACGCTGATTCCGAAGCAACTGTAGATATTGGAATCGCCAACACATCTCGAGCCATTCTTGATAATATTGGAAATCTTCCACTATTAACCTTCCAGAAGTCTAGAATAGGAAAAGATGCCATGTCCTCGTCGATAATTGGCACCTCCTTGGCCTCATTCAAATACTTATCCAATTCGCTTTGAGATGATGTGACATACATCGAAGAAGAACTCTGTGCATAGAACTTATCCAACATGCGATAGTTCTTTACTGCACTACTGTCCCGAGCTGTTGAAGATTGTGATGGTCTTACTTGTATATCATCTCTAATACCATTTTCTTTATCATGTATAGCTTTGTACTCATTGAACAAAGCTCTAAGAGTTCTCTCCAATTTTGTTGGCATTGCACGGCTGCTCTCACCTTGAGATCTGAACATCTCTCCTATCACGTACTGTGCAAAGTCTAGCTTCAATCAAGGGTCAAGAATCAACGGCATAAACATCAACAAGTTAACCTTCTCACAATTTCCCCAATACTTATCATACTTTTCCTTCATCTTATAAGCCATCTCACGAGCAATGATATCATCACCTATCATAGCCTCATTTAGCTCACCTTCAACATTCGTGATCTGATGAAAAAAACATTAGATGTCACATATAAAGTTCCTGATACCCTCAAAGTCAAGTCATAAAAAACTTGCAAGAACCGGCATAATCAGCCAATACAATCCCAATCATTTTCATCTGACATACCCTTCCCATCATCACCCCCAACTTCTTGTCTGAATAAAGGGTCCTCTAGCTCAAACTGATAGAAAGCAGATTGGCATTTTTGAGCTGCCTGTAACATCAAGTATGTTGAGTTCCACCGTGTCTGTACATCCAAACACATTCCTGTCTCAACTGCTATTTTTTCTTTCTCAACACAACTCTTCCATTTTGCCCACCGTGAAGGTGATTGCTGCACATACTTTATAGCACTTCGAACCCTTGAAATGGGTTCAATATTTGCACGTAGACCATCATGCACAACAAGATTCATAATGTGTGCAACACATCGTACTTGAAGATATTCACCCCCTAAGAATGTACCATGCTTACCATTCCAATTTACAATTTTTCTCTTCAAGTATTGAATCATTTTGTCATTGGAGCTAGCATTATAAACAGTTATTGTTAACACTCTCTCAATTCCCAACTCATGTAAACACGCCTCTAGAGTGGTTCCAAGAACTTCACCTCTGTGGCCTGTAATAGGACAAAAATTGAGAATTCTCTTGTGAAGATTCCAATCCTTTACAATCCAATGCACAGTAATACACATGTAATTAATCTTTTGAACAGATGTCCATGTGTCAGTAGTGAGGCAAACATAGTGGGATGTCTCTGATAGATATTTTTTTAATGCAATCTTCTCGTTTAGGTAGAGTTGATAGATGTCTCTTTCTATCATCCACCTAGATGGGATCGTGAATTTGGGACATGCAATGGCCATAAAAAGCCTAAAACCAATACCTTCCACAAATTTGAAGGGTAATTCATCTAAAATTATCATTTTAGATAATGTCACTCTGATGGCTTTCTCATCATATTTCTAGGTAGTTACAGTTCCTACCCTATTATCCTCTCTACTTGGTTGGAGACTTAACTGTGCTTGGCGTGTTTCGTTATTGTGGGGATTTTCTTTAAAATTGTTTGCATGATTCCTAAGGGACGACGTGCCATTTTTCTTGGTATTGCAGCTATAGAGTTTTCTACAATACCTGCATCAGCATTCGTCCTCATCAAGAGGCTCATCTCCTTCTTCTCGCATATCATCAGTTTCTTAATCCCACTTAATAAAATGATCCCACACATAAGACCTGGAAGATATTGCCTTCCTTTTTTATGGTCTAGATGCTCTAGTTCCAACAGGACCGCTAGTAGTTGTTTGTGTTGGAGTTGGATCTGTTGGTGGAGCATCACTGGTTTGATTTGTAGCTTCATTTACATTAACAATTTCATGTGGGTTTGTCTGACCAACACGACTTTCAGCCATCTAAAAACATAATAAAAGAAGTCCACATAAGCAATATCAACAAATGGATGGCAACAGACAACTTTTATATCCAATTTAAAACTAGTTGGTTCCATCTTAATACAATTCATATCTGATAATATGACATCAGTTATCAGCTTAGTTTGTTCTAATTATTTCATGTAGAAGTTCATAATTAAGAAATTGTGAATGGAAACTCATAAAATATAGAAGAATGAATAATAAGCAAATTTTCCTTTAATCTTTGAAAAGAATTATTTACATGGACAAACCATAAAGGATAACCAATTGATTACTTATTCTATCCAACTCACTATGAAAAGGAAAAATCTAAGGTTATGACAAAATATTCTAATTTCTTCAAAATATAATCTTTGCATACCACTCTCACTCTACATGCATACCAAATGATTGTACAGTAAAAAATCAAGATGGATAGAAAATAAACCTCCAAAATCATCATATTTTCTTAAGCATACACCAGCCAATTTTTTACAAAAAAACAAAATTTAATTTCGAATCATAGCTGAACAGTCTGAACTAGTGAATCAAGGAATACAAACCATTCTAGGAAAACAAAAGTATTCCAGTTTAAGCATACACCAGCCAATTTTTTACAAAAACACAAATTTTAATTTCGAATCATAACTGAACAGTCTGAACTAGTGCATCAGGGAATACAAACCATTCTAGGAAAACAAAAGTACTCCAGTTTAAGCATACACCAGCCAATTTTTTACAAAAATACAAAATTTAATTTCGAATCATAACTGAACTAGTGAATTAGGGAATACAAAATAACAAAATCCAACTGGCCATTTCCTTCTAGGGTTTGCAGCGTTTGCTTCTAGGGTTTGCTATAAAACAACTCCATTCCAATTTTCATGCGAGCCAATATCCTTCTAGGGTTTGCTATGGTCCTAGATACCTCTTCCAAGTCTTCCTCATGATTTGGATTTGTTACAAGTCATGCCCATTTAATGAAACATATAAATCATACAATTAAACAGATCAAATTGTCAAACTATCAATTTCAAAAACAAAATGGAGACTGAAGAGACATCTTCGTACCGTCGGGCATCGGATCCGATCTCAAAAAGGAACTGGGAGGAGGCCGGAGAGGGACAACAACTTAGCGGAGTTGCAGAGGGGCTGGAGGTTGAGGGCCTGAGGCAGAGGCAGAAAGTTCGGTTATAATCAAGAATTTGAGATTATTATTTGGGTATTGGGTTAATGGGTTAACGGGTCGGTTGAGATAGAAAGTTCGGTTTTTCGGTCGGCTTCGGTTGGCGATTTCGCCACCGATAACCGACCCGAAGGCCGAATAAAACTTCAGTTCTAGAAACCGACCCGACCCGATACCCGAAGTAACCGACCCGATCGGTTCGGATCGGGTCGGTTTGTCGTTTATTTCAGTTTCGTCGGTAAATTGGTCACCCCTAGAAATAACCGAGTTTTCACTCCCTTCCAGGGGTATAACGGAAATTTTGGGCCAAAAAATTAACTTGCCTAACAGAAGTGACCCAAAGGGACTAAAGTGAAGTAACTTAAATGTTTTGGGGGACTAAAATCAAAATAGGAAGTTTTTAAAGATCAATATTCAATTTTTAAAGATTTAAGGGATTGAAATGTAAACACCGCTTTTTTTGGTTTTCACTTCTTTTCCATAGCAAGGTAAACTAGCGATACATAAACAGATATTCATGTTAATCCTAATAAATCACTTATAATCTAATACTCTATATATCTATCTTTATCATTTAAATCATATCATAGATATACTTTATTTTCAATTATCCTATTCTTTGCACTCCTGTGAGAGTGTAAATAAGCCGTGTTAAGTCTCAAACTCCAATCAGACTTAAAGGAACACTTTTCATGTATATGCATATATTTGTTTTTACATTTTTTCCCTCTCTTTTCTTTTCTTCATAGACACTTGCTTTTTATGTGAACATTCATACTTACCGAGACACAAATGCCTAGTTACTCAACTCATGACTATAATAAAAGTCCATAAGTATCGTTCGTGTGAATAAGCACGAGTACGAGGCGCACGGACCCAACTACTTAACACTTACTTTCTCTTATATATATATATATATATACATACATACATATATATATACATACATACATACATATATATATACATACATACATATATATATATATATATATATATATATATATATATATATATATATATATATATATATATATATATATATATATATATATATATATATATATATATATATATCCGAAGTATATTGCCTTAAGTACCAGGCTTACTTCATTTTTTTTTCAATTGTTTTAAACATATATGATAGATCTCCCTTTTTAAGTTTTCTCTTTGTCATCAACTCTTCATTACTTATTGAGTAACTGCATAGAGTGCATAATAGATTCTAATCTTAAGTATCCATATATCTTATTGTTGGATTTAAAATCTCAATAAAGACTATATAAAAACTAGTATCATATAAGTATCAAAATTAAAATATCTATCTCATAAATATGCAATGTAAAGTACTTCTAGTCTTACGTTTTTACTTCAAAGAAATGCAATTTTTTTTGAAATTTTTTTAGACTATGTTAGTTAACTATATTACAGTAAGTCCAACTTAAATTATGCAATGTCCTTAGTGCATCAAAAATATAACTATAAAAGTAATACACTAACAAATAATATAAGAGGTTAATATTAGAATACACCTGGTTTTGTTGGTTCTAAAAAAAAACTCACTCCCATTTGTAGTCAATATTAATGACATTTCAGATGAAAACCTTTTTGTCACTTTCATCTTTGATACCGACGGAACCTAATGGTTTCCTAGCTCGTCCTTTCATCCTCATCTTCAGAAATAAGGAATTCTCACTAGTCACTTGTCTAAATACTCTGGTGAGTAGTCAATAATGACATTATTGACAATGCCTAGTTTGGGCCTGCTTATCTTCAAGTATGCTCATTCTCACAGTGAAGGCATTTGACATCCTTATAATTGACTCGCTTATTGTGTGGAGTGTTACTTCATCTGGTCGGGTTGCCGCATCTGCTGCATCTCGTTCTTCTTCCCCTTGTTTGACACGTTTCTGATCATGTTATCCATGACCAGCAGGTTGGGCAGCAGCATGTTGTTGCTCGTGTTGCACCTACTATTCCTACTGGGCGTGTCAGGCACTCATGCTTCTTCGCACAGTAGTATCCATAAATAGTTACTTAGGAGGTTCAAATGTATCATATCGTGCCAGAAGAACTCCATTATTCATGCAAATTTTTGTAATCAGAGAAGGCAAACTAAGTGAGGCTTCACCGTTCTCGGATGCTGGATACACTCATGGACTTGACTCATGCATTGAACTATCACGAACTACATGATAATACGACATCGAATGCGTGCCTTTCCAAAATCATGTTTAATAATACTACGTCTCTCGTTTATAGTTCCACTATTGAGGAGGACGGTAGTATGTTATATTTACTATAGAGACTTATCAAGACTTACTTGTCTGACATAGCCAACCTTCAAAAAACTCTCATTGAAAGCAATATCACTTAAGTCCTCGCAAAGCTCTTTGAACTGGCGAAAGCCGCTTGGTCTCTTATTCACAATGTCTACAAAAGAAGGGTACTCCTCAGGGACATTGGGTATATGGAGTGTCCTTACGTTTTCTTCCTTTGTGAATGCTATCTCCCTACCCCTGACAATAGAGTATCCATAATTATCTCCCATCGTTGGTTGCAAGTTGGCATAAAACTCACGCATGATCTCATTGCATGCCAGAACTTGTTGATATCTTGTGTATGCTTCCAACTCTGAGGCTAGCATTGGTGTTCTGAAAGCCAAATTTTAATCAATCTTGAATAATCTACTGCTCATGCTAGCCAAAGTTTGAAATCATTGTACTTCTCTAAGTACTTTTGCAATTCTAGTTCTTTGTGGAGAAGACGAGCCAGAAGATTCTACTTTTGGCCTCTTGGAAACTATCTGCTTCTTTGGTGCCATTCTACTAAGATTAACCAAACATACATAATTTAGAGTAATTATTATTTCAAAAATCTATTCATGAATTTTTTTTCTTATAATTATCCTATTTATTATTTTTCTTTTTGGTTAATTTCTTTCTCTTAATTTTATTTTATTATTATTATTTATATTATTTTAGGATTTTAGAATTAACTTCATCCACGTAATTTTATGTTTTTCCAGCTTCTTCAAAAATCAACAAATTCCATTTTAACGTGATTATTATTTCATGAATTTGATAAACCATAGTTACACTAGCAACCCATGAAATATAATGCTAAAAAGGAGAGATTGTCACTTTTTCTACCTTGATTTTAGCATATTATGTCAATAAATCCATAAAATTCGTCAAAAATATTCATATCTCTGCTAAACTCTACCAAATCTACTACAAAGTAAGGATCTAATTTTGATTCACTCAAATTCGTCCATATAAATTATAGATCTAGCATCTACTTTTCATTAAGAACAAATCAAAGAAAAATCAAAGGGGAAAAAACTTACTTGCTTGTAGATTGATGAGAATTTGAAAAGAATTACATGGGAAGAGATTGGCTATCAAAAGGAGGGATTTTTGGGCGTGGTTGCTATTGAAGGAAGCTAGGGTTTTTCTTTGTGGAGAAAAAAAAACTCTTAAGATCTATTTATAGATATCCTTCCCTGCCAATGGCTGTTGACGGGCGCGTCGATGGCGCCTTTGATGGCCGTTCTCAGCTAATTTTTTTTCTTTTATAGTGGTCGTCGTTGATAGCAGCTTTGATCGCTGCTTCGACGGTGGTCATTTGTCTGATAATTGTCAAGCCAAGTTTTTAAATATTTTTTAGTTAGTTATTGTTAGTCCCTAAACTAAGGTTATTTCTAATATCTAGTTGTCAGTTCCTAATTCTAAAATTAATTCTAAATTAAAATTAGTTCCTAACTGTAAAGTTAATATTAATTAAAGAATTTTTTGTTTGTTTTGTTGAAAAGTTTTTAAAGAAAAAGAAAAGAAATTTTTGAAAATCATTGAAATCATCATAAGTAAGTTATCTTAATAAGCCACCCCCAACTTACAATGCACATTGTCCTTAATGAATCGATATATCCATTTAATTAATCAAGAACAAGTAGAAACTTAAGAGAGAGGAGTTTAGAATTTACCTCGGTCTGGTACTCATGATGCAACAATCTGCAAAACAAAATTGTTAGTACATAATATGCAATAATATACATAGTGTCTTCATTTAGTGCGCACCAATGAGATGTCGGAGGATCCCTAGATCGTGAGATTCCTTCAACTGCTTTGGAAATTCCATGTAGTACTTTAATCGTTTTCCATTTACTTTGAACGTATGACTATTCTTTGGATTTTCAATATCAATTGCGTCATATGGATACACAGTTTTCACTATGAATGGTCCTGTCCACTGTGAACGCAATTTTCCTGAAAATAGATGAAGGCATAAATCATATAGAAGCACTTTGTCAGAAGGATAAAAATACTACGTGTGATATGATGATCGTGCTGTATTTTCATTTTCTCCTTTGAAATGCGTGACTTGTCATATGCATCACGTCTTATCTTTTCCAACTCATTTATTTGTAGCTTTCGTAATGGGCCAACTGAATTGGGATCAAGATTTACTGATTTAATTGCCGAATATACTTTATGATCTATCTTTACAAGCAAATGACAAGCATTTCCATAGACTAATTTATATGGAGACATACCTAAGGGTGTTTTGTATGTTGTACGGTAAATTAATAAAGTATCGGTCAATCGAAACGATCAATCATTGAAAGACAGATTGACCATTTTCTCAAATATTTGCTTGATTTCCTTATTAGCTAGCTCAACTTGTCCATTTGACTGTAGATGATACAATGTAGAAATCTTGTCCATGGTATGATATTTCTTCATTAAATTTTTAAATGCTTTATTACAGAAGTGTGAGCCCCCATCGCTTATTATTACTTTATGAACTCCAAATCTCGACAATACGTGTTCCTTTAAAAATTTAATAGTAGTTTGTTGGTTATTATTTCTACAAGACGCAACTTCTACCCATTTTGAGATATAATCCACTAATACGAGGATATAAGTATATCCATTAGAAATAAGAAACAGGCCCATGAATTCAATGCCCCAACAATCAAATATCTCAATTGTAATTATGGGTTTTAGAGGCATATCATTCTTCCTAGTTAATGCTAGTAGTCTCTGACAAGGCTTGCATCGTTTGCAGAATTCATATGCTTCTCTAAACATGGTAGGCCAATAAAAACCACATTGTACTATTTTGGCTACTGTGACCCCCACATGCTTCTGTGTGATAAAAGGCAATAATGCTTTGAATCTCGTCATCGGGCACACAATGCCTAATGATTTAATCTGAGCAATATTTAAATAATTACGGATCGTCGAAAAAGAAACGGTGTACCTCGTATGAAAATCTTTATTTGTCTTGTGCACTCCAATGATTCGATATTTCTCCTGCAATAAGGAAATTAATGATGTCAGCATGCCACGGAGTTATTGCGATAGAAAATAGCTGCTCATCAGGGAATAAGTCCCTAATTAGTACCTTATCATTTTAGAAGTTAGTCTAGAGTGGTGGTCTACAACCACGTCTTCTACTCTCTTTTTATCTTCCATTTCGAGATCAACTTCTTGGAGAAATAAGATCCATCAAATCAGCGTGGCTTTGCATCTTTCTTTGATAAAAGATATTTAAGTGTTAAATGATCTGTAAAAATAATACATGTGAGTTCAAAATATATGAATAAAATTTATCAAGAACAAAAACTACAGTTAGAAGCTCTTTCTCTATAGTAGTATAATTTATTTGAGTATCATTAAGAGTTTTGCTAGCATAGTAGACCACATAGGGCTTTTTATCTCTTCCTCCCTTAATACAGCTGCAATTGCATATTCGCTTGCATTGCACATGATTTTGAATAGAAGTGTCCAATCTGATGGTTGCATTATTACTTGTGCATGTTGATTTCAGACCTTTCCTAGCTTATATCTTGACATACTAATTAGTATCATATATTATATTTTTTCTCTAATATTTTATCTATCTTTGTATATAAATAAATGCTACTCGGGTATTTTAGTATCTTTTTCAGGTAATCCAATTCCTACAAGAAGATGGCATGAAATCAGAGCCGAATTAGAAAATATATCTTATAAAAGAGTTCAAAGAGAGGAAAACTACAAGATTAAAATAGTTTAGAGAGTCAGAGTGCAATACAGTCAGAAGAATCAAAAGAACAAGACACAAGACTCGTACAAGAGAAAAACCAGAAGTCAACTCCATATTAGTGCTGCTATTTGGCAACATTTTGTTGCCATTTGGCGGCACAAAAGTGGGCCCACATGCTAAATTTTCTTCGTGAGCTTCGATATAATTTTTTAGTTTTTCAGTTGTATTAGAATTATGTTTTGATTTTCGAAGTCTATATATTAGCCGTATCCTTGTATTCTAGGGTTTTTTTTATGCACTAGTTAATATAAAATTAGGATATAGTTTGTAATCGTTTTTAATTTAATAAAATTAAGATTTTGCTGAAGGGGTGACGGCCACAATACCAGACTCCTGAGTTAATTCTCTTTGTTCTTTAATTTTTCCTTAGTTAGTTATTTTAATTGCTTTCCAGTTTAGATTTATTTGCTTTCTAGATTAGATTTAATTACTTTCTATGAATAAAAATTTGATTTTTCTTGTTAGAAATATGAGTAGCTAATTTAGCTTAGCTCTAGGATGTAGACGAAGTTAGAATTTACCATGTAATTACTCTCTAGATTTTTCTTCTTAAATAAAATAAATAAAGACATGATTTTTTTATGAAAATATTAAAATATAAGAACTTGAAGATTAATACTTTGATAGGTTATATTTGAATTAAGTTTCTTGATAGTCTATATTTAGTTAGGGTTTGGAATTGTTGGTTTTCATCTTATTCAAAGAATTATCTAATGATTTAGTTTATGTTTATGAAAAGTAGTATCTTTGATGAGTTATACTTGCACACTACTTGATAGTTCATTCTTAGGGCACTTTAAATAAAAATTAAAACTAAAAGATCACATTTTATGATAGAAGAAGATAATAAAAGTAAAAACATGGTTGGAAACTAGTGGATTTTAGATCTTAGGCTAATTAGAATAACTCTCAACTACAACTTAGAATTCTTTGTTAATCCATTAGTCTATAGAATTGGTGAGAATGCAAAAACACTTGAGATCTCAGTGGGATGACATGTATAGCGCTACAACCGACACTGTATGCTTGCAGTTAAATTATCACATGAAGTTTTTAGCGCCGTTGCCGGGGATCGACAGTGTTTTTCTTATTTTTTCTAATGTTTTATGGGTAACAGTATGTATTGAGTGTGAAGGAACCAGAAAGTATAGATACAGGAAAACAAAAGGGATGAGAGAATATTTTGGAGTGTACTGCAAAAGGTAGGGATTCAGTATCCCTAGTTTTGCCACCAAATAGCAACAATTGCCGCCATTTGGCGGCACTTCAGGTACAAGCCTCCACCTAGTTTTCTGTAGTTCTGTATTTCGTGTCCCGAGTTCTGTAAAAAAAAATACAAAAAAAGAAAAAATAATTAGAACTTATAGGACATCACATTTTTTTGATCATATTCCTTCCACCGTTTCATCTCCACCGCACCCCACTTCTTGCATTAGTCTAGAAAATTCATGGATTCATTCACGGTTGCTGGTTCATGTCACATTGGATCCGTGATCAATTTGGGCAACTAGTAAGATCAGATTTGTTCAGGGTGACAATATAGACCAACCGATCCCGATCCTTCAGGATCGATGTTACCCGTTGTGTACATCATTACCGTCAGGCATCAAACTTCTACACGCAGCGGGTAATCACTATGAGTTGAAGCTGCAGTACATTAGCATACTTTCTAAATTCACTGGTCTGATTCAGAGGATACATATCTCTTTATCAGTTAATTTCAAGAAGTATGCGTGATGATAAAACTGTAGCACTTATCGGAGGATGCAATTAAACTCCGCTTCATCCCCCTTGCACTCAAGAAAAATGCCAAGAAGTGGTTGTATAGTATGACTATTGATTCAATCACTACTTGGGATGAATTCATTGCAGTGTTTCTAAAGAAGTATTATCCCACGCATAAGACGGCAAGAATTCGAAATCAAATCAATCAATTCAGTCAAGTGCCAGGAGAACCCTTCTGGAAATACTTGGAACGGTTCAAAATTCTTTTAGCTCAGTGCCCCCACCATGCGATAGAAAAGTGGCAGTTGTGTCAAATCGTGTACGAAAGACTCGATTACACATCCAAAACTCTTCTTGAGTCCATGTGTCAGGGGAAGTTCGTGAGAAAGAACAAGGATGAAGCATGGGACTTTCTTGAGGACCTATCGTGGAAGACTATGCAGTAGGAGAGTCCCGCTGAGATGCCCAGTGCATCAACTTCTACGTATAAGGGTGAGATTTATAGCGTCGACAGCTCTATAGCTGCCGAAACTAAGATTGCAACCCTTATGAGGAGAATTAAGGTATTAGAGACTCCTAGTGCTCCATCGGTGCGTCAGGTAAATCAAATTCAAGTTCCCCCATGGTTTAATTGTGGAACTCTGAATCATGTTATTGAGGAGTGTTCATTATTAATGAATCACATGGGTCCCATACTTGAGCAGGCAGTCTTGTATCAACAACCCATGAACAATTCTTATGCTCCTATATACAATTATGGCTGAAGAAATAATTCAAATCTCTCATGGGGTCAGGGGAAATATCAGGGGGCCCCTAACCCTAACATGCAGGCTCCAGCCAATGCTCAGTTCCCAAGAGCAAATATGGGTGTTTATAAACACCCAAACACTTCAAATTATGGAAACAACCATAATAGACCACCTGCACAAAACCGCTCACATCCACAGCAGGGGTCTAATACTGATCAAGAAAAATGACTGCAGTTTCTTTAGAAGAACTTTGAAAATCTTCTTAAGTCTCAATCAAAATTTGACACGCATATGTCCGACCTTTTGACACACACATGCAAAATCTTATGATAGTGTCAACTGATTTTATTCAAAATAAAGGTCAGTAACTGCTCGTGAACTCTCAATCTATTAAGATTATAGAGCAGCAGGTTGGACAATTAGCGAGTCAGATGAGTGAATGTGGCCAAGGTACTTTTCCAAGTCAACCCATAACGAACCCTAATACCAGTTCTTCAAACTCAATTCAGTCACATGTCCACCAATATAATGTCATTCACACACTCAGATCTGGTAAGCAAGTGGTCAATAATGTAGTCATGCCCCATGATCCCACTCCTACTATTTCGTAGACTACACCATCTATCTCTTCCACCCCTTTCTCCACGACCATCTCTATTACCTCCATCACCGTCACATACTCATTCAGAAGAACCTGTTCCTAAGCTAAAAATATCATATCCCAATCGGCTTAGGAAGCCTTCACCGCAAGTAGAAAAAATTCTTGAAACATTTCAGCAGGTGAAGATTAATATTCCATTCCTTGACATTATACAACAGGTTCCTACTTATACTAAGTTCCTCAAGAATTTGTGTACTAAGAAACGTTCCTGAGAAAGTTTTTTTACTGCAAATATATCGCAAATCCTCTCTAACTCCTTACCTATCAAGTACAAAGATCCAGGTTCCCCTACAATCTCATGCACCATTGGGAACACTACATTTGATAGGGTATTGCTTGATTTAGGGGCAAGTGTCAACTTGCTTTCTTATACTATTTATTAACAACTGGGGTTAGGAAAACTTCAACCTACCAAGTTCACATTACAGTTAGCTGATCGTTCGATCAAGAGACCACTTGGTATGGTTGAAGATATGCTCATTAAGGTCGGTGAATTCATCTTTCCTGTAAACTTCATTGTCTTAGAAACTGAGCCGATTTTTAATCCACGGAATCAAATTCTTATTATCTTGGGTAAACCATTCCTTGCAATATCAAATGCATTAATTGATTGTAGGAGTGGCCTCATGAAGTTATCGTTTGGAAATATGACTGTGGCATTGAACATATTCAATATGGATGAGCACACAACGAGCTCCCTCATTGAGGTAAATATGATTCACATTTTACACTCTCATTCTACCTCGTGCACTGATGATAAACTCTTATTTGAGCAATTGTTCAAAAATGAGCTCATATTATTAAATTAATTGGCACATACTGATTCAATGTATGATGATACTTGTGCAAGTGTGTCATTAATTTATGAGCAAACTTTTGAGGATTTGTTTGCAGAGGAGCTCGAATTACTTCGTGAGTTAGAAGAGCCACCACCACATTCACTTGATCCTATAGCACTCTTCTCACCTCACGATATTTCTACATATATACTTGTTACTAACAATGATTGGCAGGTTTATAATGAAGAATTTTTTAACCCAATTATTAATGCTTATATGTGGACAAAGAAAAAGTGAGGACGACATAAGAAGTAGACAGATAATTTTGTGACTCGTAGGAGAATGATGAGATATAATAATACACCCACTTCATGTTTAAAACGCGCACACTATGAAAGTGGGAAGCGATCGAGAGGTCGTAACCGCTTTCCATGCGTTAATAGGGTGATGATATTTAGATCGTAACTTTTTACGACTCTCGTTATTTTTATAGTATTTGTATAATAGTTTTCATATTTATTTTATCACACTTGGTATGTATATGAGGGCATACACGAGTTTAGGTGTGGGGGAGTAGGTTAGCGTATTTTCTTCGTATTTTCTAGGATTTTTAGTTTTTCTTAGAATTTTTATTTTATTTTTAGATTTATTTTGGGTTTTTTTATTTTACACTTTGGGTAGTTTTTAGGATAACTAACTAAAAAAATAATAAAAACTGAAAAAAATTATATATTTTTATCAATAGATCAACCAATTATAGATAAAAGAATAAATTTAGATTTGAAATTGGATAGGAGAGAAGATTGGACGATACACTTTTATGAAAAAGATTAAAATTCGAAAAATAAATACCGCTAACAGTAGTTTTGAGGCAAGTATACATCTATTTTTCACTTCACAATAATCTATTAGGTTAAAGATAAAGATAATAACGATTGAGTAAATTTTCTCTCTCTAAACAAAAAAAAGAAAAAAGAAAGTTAAAAAAAGTGAGAATAAAAAAATAGGGTGCGCCTGGTATTAAGGCAATAGCGTCGAGAGTGATAAAATAATAGGGTGCGCCTAGTATTAAAGTAATAGCCTCAAGAGTGAAAAAAAGAGTATGATCCAAGTAATCAGATACTTTGCGCCTAAGCATGCGTGAATATTCGCATGAAAGGTGAAATATTCTTTAAAAAAAAAGAGAAAGAAAAAGAAAGAAAAAATGAAAAAATTTGTTTTGAGAGAGAAGATGAATCAAGAGTTAGAGTTGGAGTTCAAGGCTGAAGTAGACTAACACACGTGCACGTAGGTGTATAAGAGCCAATGGATTATCTGTTAGTGGGTATCGAAAAATAGGATTTAAATTTTTGATTAAAATGATAAGTATATCTGATATGATGCTCGAATTGAAAATTGATAATCTAAATGCGTTCTTGAGTTTGTATATTAGTGAGATTAATTGATGAAAATATTTAAAAAAAGATTTTTTTTTTCTTCTTGTTGTATAAAATTTTAATTTTTCTTGATTTTTTGTTATCCTTATTTTTTTTCTTTATTTCTTAATCTATTTACTTCACGAATTTTGTGGGTATATTCACTGTAAACCCTCATGAGACACAACTCGTCCACTAGGGCAATCTAGGAGTTTAAAGGCTTATTGCACATACTAAGTACAATCGCGATTTCTGCGAAAGTGAGTTAGAATTTTTTTTTTCTTTTTAGATTTAGGTTTTACTCGAGAACTAGCAAAAGATAGGTGTGGGGGTGTGATTAGTATCATATATTGAATTTTTTTCTCCCATATTTTATCTATTTTTGTATATAAAAAAATGTTACTCGAGTATTTTTAGTGACTTTTTCAGGTAATCCGATTCCTACAAGGAGATGCATAAAATCAGAGCTAGATTAGGAAACAAATCTTATAAAAGAGTTCAAAGAGAGTAAAACTATAAGATTAAAATACTTTAGAGAGTCAAAGTGCAATACAGTTAGGAGAATCAAAAGAACAAGACACAAGACTCGTACAAGAGAAAAACCAAAAGTCAACTCCATATTAGTGCCGCTATTTGGCGACATTTTTCTGCCATTTGGCGGCACAAAAGTGGGCCCACATGCTGAATTTTCTTTGTGGGTTTCGATGTAATTTTTTAGTTTTTCAGTTGTATTAGAATTAAGTTTTGATTTCCGAAGTCTATATATTGGCTATATCCTTATATTCTAGGGTTTTTTATGTAGTAGTTAATATAGAATTAGGATATAATT
The DNA here is from genome assembly GCA_036321105.1 of Dracaena cambodiana. NCBI lineage: Eukaryota > Viridiplantae > Streptophyta > Magnoliopsida > Asparagales > Asparagaceae > Dracaena > Dracaena cambodiana. Next base: position 22,224,363 of record JAYEPQ010000020.1, on the reverse strand, counting down.
TGTACTCATTTTTAATTTAATAAAATTAGGATTTTTCTGAAGGGGTGACGGCCACAATACTAGACTCGAGAGTTAATTCCTCTTCAATTTTTTCTTAGTTAATTTATTTTAATTGCTTTCTAGTATAGATTTATTTGCTTTCTAAATTTGATTTAGTTGCTTTCTATGAATAAAAATTTGATTTTGCTTGTTAGAAATATGAGTAGCTAATTTAGCTTAGCTCTAGGATGCAGATGAAGTTAGGATTCACCATGTAATTACTCTCTAAAATTTTCTTCTTAAATAAAATAGATAAAAACATGATTTTCTATGAAAATATTAAAATACAAGAACTTGAACATTAATACTTTGAAAGGTTATACTTGAATTAAATTTCTTGATAGCCTATGCTTAGTTAGGCTTTGCAGTTATTGGTTTTTATATTATTCAAAGAATTATCTAATGATTTAGTTTATATTTATGAAAAATAGTATCTTTGATGAGTTATACTTGCACACCACTTGATAGTTCATGCTAGGGCACTTTAAATAAAAATTAAAACTAAAAGATCACCTTTTTATGATAGAAGAAGATAATAGAAGTAAGAACATAGTTGGAAACTAATGGATTCTAAATTCTAGGCTAATTAGAATAACTCTCAACTCCAACTTAGAATCATTTGTTAATCCATTAGACTATAGAATTAGTGAGAATGTAAAAACACCTGAGATCTCTGTGGAATGACCTGTATAGCGCTATAACTGACACTGTACACTTGCAGTTAATTTATCACATCACATGCATTCCATGTTCGTGCATATGTTACTTAATATGTGATATGATATACATGCATGCATATTTGTTTACTCATGATATTAATTGTACATATTATTCTTGCTTGAAAATGATACCTCACACATGTGAATATATTATGTAACTCTCATACCAGCCAGTATTACTCTTATCCTTGCCATTATTGACATGTGTGTCATTTCATCTTCCCTTGACTTACATGCACCATGTTAATTATTCTGTTATTATTTGAATATGTTATTCTTACTTGGAAATGATATCTCCTGCATGTGAACATGTCATATAACTTTTACTAGTATTACTCTTGTGCTTGTCAGTCTTACCGTGTGTGTTGTTTCATATTCACCTAGTTATGGATACATATACCCTTATTATATATGTTATATTGATACTTAGCATTTACTTCATTATGGGTATGTGGGAAATGAATAGTGAAAGAAAACACGTATTGTGGGAGTTTCTTGTCTTGCTTGGGATGCATCCACCGATTTGTGTACTGACACTATCAGTTCTTTCTTTGCTTAGCGGCAGACCGATTCATATAGAGACCAGTGTTTGAGACCGTAATCCTGGGTATACACGGGATTTTGGATTCTAGTTTTTGTTTGCCTAGAGGCGGCCAGTTCGTGTGTCGTCCGGGTTTGTACTCTTTTCTCTATACACCTATCTGTGGCCGATTCGTGTGATGATCGGGTTTGTAAATGTGGTATCGGGTATACACAGTACACTCCTAGAACACGTAGATTTTACCATCATTCACTTCCAGATTAATAGAATAGAGAGTGCATCTTTTTTCCTAATAATGTTATATTATGTGTACCATATACTGCAAGATTCATGTTATGTTTTTCATACTATGTTGCTTAATCATATAGTTTGATCATGTTATACTACATATACCAATTGCTTTATGATTAATGTCCTATTATGCACACCATATACTATATGATTCTTGTTAAATTTACCTATCAGCTTGCCATTCATTCGTATGGAAACGGATACCATATGATTCTTGTTAAAACTGCCTATTGGTGTGCCATCCGGTTCTCGTGGAAACCGGTACCATATGATTCTTGTTAAATTCGACTATCGTCGTGCCATCTGGTTCATGTGGAAACCGCTACCACATGATTCTTGTTAAATTCACCTATCGGCATATTCGGTTCGTGTGGAAACCTGTACCATATGATTCTTGTTAACTTCGCCTAGCGGCGTGCCATTCGGTTTATGTGGAAACTGGTATCATATGATTCTTGTTATATTCAGCATACTTTGTTCGCTTATCCATGTACGTCATGATTCATGTTATATTTAGCATACTATAATCAAATTACATTTTGCATGCCATGTAATCCATGATTCAAGTTTTATTTTGCATACTTGTACTTCATGATCCATTTGCATATATAGTTTATATTGTTCCTACTAGCATGCCACACTAATATGATTCTTACAGCATAGCACGAACTTGAGTTTATTTACTTGTTTGGATTCTGATCCCAGAGATTAAACACCCAAGGTCTTCTAGCCTTTATTGTAATGTTTTAGAAGATAGAACCATCCCTCGAGGATCTATATTTTTAGGAGTAGGCTGAACAACATATATCAGTTTCTTGTAGAATCTTCATTCCTTTTGTGTATTTATCATTTTGATTAGTATTTGCATATGTATCATATTTTTTAGTTTCGTTCATGGTATCCAGATACTCTTGTATATATTCAGTATTTGAGTTGCTTTGTTTTGATAATTTACTTGACTTTGTATGAGCAACCTTTTGATATATACATATTGCTTACCTTTCTATATACTTGTTTTTGGATATTGCTATATTTATGTTTATAATGTTATGACAGATAGTTTCAGATCTGTGTAGTATATCTCATATTTATGCGCTTCCATATTCTTGCCAATGTTTGTGTTTGAAAAAGAAAAAAAAGGGCCTCATGCACTCCTATATTGAGAGTGTCCATCAGTGATATTCTATCCGTTATTGGGACACACTTAGGTCCACCTGTGTGATTTGGGGCATCACAAAGAGGCAGGAGAAATTCACCGGGCGTTGCGCATGGGAGCAATAATAGTAATATGGTAATATTATGTATAATGTTTATGTATGGTTGGATTAACTTACTAGTGTTGAGTTTCAGTGGATTAATTATGGACAGAACTGGTCCTGGCCTGTGCATTATAGCAATTTCGAGGCCACAACTTATATTTATAGCTTGAATTGGAAAATATATGTGGGATAAATTTGTAGGTCTATAAAGTATCTTTCTAGCGAATCCTAAATGAGCCCATACAAAGTTCTAGTAAAGAACTTATGGTAGTCTTTATACACCTGTGTTACTACTGAATTAGTAGACTTGACATCCTATGTCAACTTCCATAATATTTTTTGAGTGGGATAAAAACTGAATCATGATTTGATTTCTATACGAAAGTTATAGATAATTTAATTACCTTCCCAATGAGTCATAAATGAGATAAATCAGAGTTCTACAATAATAATTATAGTTGTTTTTCTAAACCATTTCTATTGTTGACATGTTGGACCTGGTACTGCACATTCTTAGTATTTCCAGGCTCCTTTTTATAGAGAAAAAGGTCGAATTAGAATTCAATATTTTAAAAGAAATTATATTTTAGTGAATTATTTTCTCAATGGATCTTAGATCAGCTCTAATAGATATCGTATGCGGAAGATATTGTTTTTTTCCTAAAGACTGTTGCAGTGGATTGAAACATGACAAGTATGAATATACTTATGACATGTGCAATATGATATGCAATAATCTCATATAAATGTAATTAAAATTATCAACAATCATAAGCATCCAATTCTAAATATGTTTAGACCTATAGCCATTAGCTTTTGGTTCTTTTTATTTGAAGAAATCAAATAAATCATGAGGAAGATGTAACTTCTTACCATGATAGAATACTTGCCGATATGGAACCGGAATTGATCCTATGGAGCTAAAATCATCAAAAATCAGTCTAGGATTGTTGGGGGAGGGTGGAAAAGGATTTTTAAGCTGCTGGAAAAATTCAAATTTGAATTGATAGAGAAATCTCAAGAAATATGGCTCAATAGATTTTATGGTGAATTATCTTAAATTTCTCATGCTAATTTATTGTCAAATTTTTATAAGAAAATCGAGAAAGAATTCAAGTTGAAGTTCTGAAGAGAAAATAAAGAAGATGATGTGATGGATTATCTATGATTGGTTTTAGATTTTTCTGAATTTGGTTATGGGGTTAATTGGGTGGTAGAAGAGGGGTAAAAGAAAGTTAGAATACCTTTGAACTTTCCTATATTTAAAAGATTGCCATTGTAATAAATTCTATCACAAAAAGCCAAAGAATTCTACTAAAGATAAGAAGAGAAATATAAGTGTTTAAAAAATAAAATTTAGCTCTAATTTATTATTTTAACATGGTAAATTTCAAAAATCAACTGGTCCGAAATAATTCTAAAAAAAATAGAGAAAATAAAATAAAAAGAAGTCCATCCTCTATGAAACATTTCTTAGAGCCTGGAATAAAAAATAAAGATTAATATACATAGTATCCACTGACATTAATATTCAAATTGATACGAACAATACAGAATACACCAATACAATATATAGAGATGTAGGTTGTTATAGTTTACCCACTTAACAAAAAAAATTATCCTCAAAATTTAGTTAAAGATGACAAAAATTTATAAAAAGAATATTACATAGAGCTTGCATCCTGGTATATAGCTGTAATAGTTGCTAGTTGAGAACTAATGCTCTTATTGCCCTTCTGATGTAATTGAAGTTAGAATAGTAGATCACCAAATAAAAACAGTTTTGAAGCGATTTTGAAAAAATCATGATCCTAATGGATGACTACAACTATTGGCACCAAAGAATGAATCTCTATAATTGCCTTGCCAATTCAATAGAACTCAAGACAGTAAAAATAAGTGATCAATGATAAAAACAGTATGCAAGGACATAATATGGATAAGAGTATATAGTATAAGCTATGCAACTTCGGTAAAAATACTAAAGCTAAAGATGAACCATCTCTTAGAAAAAAACAGATATGGGAATCAAAAAGGCAACCCAGGGATAGAATAATTAAATAAGTGATAAGTAGAAATTTAAGAACATGACACTGAATAGGGGAAAGTATTAAAAGAAAAATAGTTAATGAAAATGTACAAGTGCATGTAGCATAATTCTAAAATAGGTCAAATTAAGGACCAAATTAATCTAAATTACTTAGACTAATATGAATAATTGAGAGGTATGATACTACTCTATAACATCCCATTTTTCCATATAGATTTGGAAAAGAAAAGCGCCACAGGGGCCACGTACAAAAAAATCAACATGCATAAGGCCACAATGCACTAACGATATAATCTAGATATCAAAAAAATGAATTAAAATAGGAAATAACTAATATGCTACACAAGTCATAAAAAGAAAAGAGCTCATTTTCTTTAACATGACTGAAAGATATATACTAAGATTACTCATCTACCAAAAGGCGTAGTGCTAGCTTCACCTCTGACGTCTCATAATTATTGTTCTCCTTTGCTTTTCCCCTCTCCCTACTTCTTTAAGGTTGGGATAGTTAGCAACTGCTTGGACGAAGCACGGTCCTCTAACAAGCTTAATATTGATTTAACATGATATACATAGTTGCCGAGTATAAATAGATACAAAAGAAGTTATAGGTCTACAACTGGTAACATATAAAATGTAATCTAGAGAAAATAGCAAAAGGCTTGACAGATGGAGTCATGCATCTAATGTTGGGTCACTGCTTGGCAAGAAATACGGCTTGATCTGCAGGTGGCAGATAGATATCTTTGAGTCAACATTATCTTAATGTGTGGAACTACACTCAGAGGTTAGAATCCAAGCAAGAAGAGAGAAGGAAAATGAGATTGTGCAAAGTGAACATGAGCAAGTGTTCTACCATGAACATGAGATCCTACATGATGCATGTATAAATATTATGTAACAGGAACATGCAAAGAAGAGCTAAACACCATACAAACATGAGTAACAATAAATAAAAGTATGGAATAAAATAAATGTGAGCATGGATGGATTAAACGTATATAAATATAAAGTTCAAGTTTAGAAAGAGTATTATTAATGGATTAATGTGGTGTCCTTGTCGGATTGGTCTTCTAGATTCGTAGTCTTATGGAACCCCACATGGCTCTAACTTAATTGTTCACAACATTTTAGTTGAAATTGATTTCAAATATAAAAGATAAACTTTCTAATACGGTACTTGATTGTTCACAATAAAAACAATTGGAAGAGCTGATATTGTTATATAACTAGTCTAGTGAATACTAACATCTTAGGCTTGCTTTCTAAAAATATTTAGTTAAACCTTTTAGCCAATCGATGTTTCTTGTTAACTCGTTGGATTAGAGATTATGTAAGATTGCAAAACAATAATTTTCGCTTGCAGTAGAACATAAAATTCACATTATAGAGCCCGATGAAGCACTGTTCATGCTCGAAGTTCTTTTTTACTCCATTATGTTGAGTCGACTAAGATCATAGAACTTGGAAGAGAGATCAAGTTGAACTCGAATAAGACTCAAAAGAATTTATGGGTTCCTCTAGAAATCCTTCATGTATACAAAACCTCCTGGCATGAAGTAGAAGATAAAGAGTTCATCTTTAAATAGAGTGTTGCCATTTAATTAATAGTTCAAATTCGAGGCACAAATCTTGAGTAGAATGCGAAAATAAACTCTATCGTACAAAATGCAAAGATAAAGCGTATCCTCGTGTTAGCATGCATGAACACACGAAGCTAACTGATAGCCTCACATCAGATTCAAAATGTGAAGTCACTGGATAGTGTAGCATCCAAAGGCAACTTGATGTGAGATTCAAATCAAAGGATTTTACAAGAGTTCTCACATAGGCCTACGGGAGCTGCTAAAAGTACAAATGCCTATTAAATCTTTAAAAGATGGATATCAAGCGGCAAAAGCTCTAAATTCGCTACAATGTCATGATGAAAAAGATGAAGAGTTTAAAATATTTCAAAATTCGTTATAAACTAACGACGAAGTTTTGAAAGTTTTGGAGGGAGTCCAGTAGAGTTGAAAAATCTCGAGTTGTTTCACTGGTAGACTCCACATGAGGCTAAAATATAGCCTCGTCTATAAGCTTCAAGCACGATGCTAACCAAATAGCTTCATGTTGAATGTCAAACGCGAGCCTAATAGCCTTGCATCATTACTGTTTCACTTGAACTAAAACTATTTGAAACAGTTTTCAGTTAATGAGATAATTATCCTTTATCTTTTAACCATGAAATGGATAGTTTATCTCATCCAAATTTATCCTTTAACAAGGAGTTTTAAACTTATCTTATAGGATACGGTTACACCCTCTTTTAACCTATAAATAGTCAAGAGTGGAGAGGCCTACAAATAGCCAAGATAGGATAGAAAAAGAGACTCTTTAAGACTCTTTGAGACCTCTAAAAAAGAATATTGGCTCAAAACTTGTTTCGTCCAGCAAGTAGACTCTTGTCAGTTCATAGAGGATACCTAACCACAATCTATTCCCCCATCTATAATCAAGGTGTCAGCTCGTCATTGAGACATAGGAGCAAGTCTCATAGCGACAAAAAAAACAGCCCAACACTAAACAAAGAGACACACAATTTGACACTTCTCTCTCTTATATTAGCTCTTTCATCTTCTTTTGATAATTGTAAATCAATTTACAAAATTGGAAAGAATGGATTATTTTTTCGACAAATGGATAGATGTTTTAATATGAAAATATCCAATAATATTTTAGTTTCTACTATTCTATATGGTGTTCTATGTAACCACATAAAATTGTTTATTTCGTTTTTCTTTCCTTCAGTATGGATATCATATTTGTTCTAATTTACCTAATTGTTATTTAACTGCATCCTTATATTCATATGTAGCTACCTTCTGCATTGTAGTTAGTCATAAAATTTGTCTCTAATGGTAATCATTTTACTATATCACAAACACAACTGACCTTAAGTGTAGTATATAAAAAATAAGCTCTAGCATCATGGAACTTCCATGACCAGAGGAGGTTTAGTCTTTTGCACATCTAAGTTCAAGAGAAGTACATTAAAAAGAAGCTTGAATGTCATTTCCTCTTCACTTTTTCCATTGTGCACAGTCCATAAACCCAATATCCCCCTTTTTTTTTTTTGGTAACTAAATATGTTTCTTCAATGCTAAAGGCTACAAATACCATAAATGCCAACCTAACAGATCATCTACATTATTCTAAATGATCGTACTATGCCTTGGAGAATTTCCATTTCATGTATCATTGTATGATTACTAACAGTCTACACTACTGCTATTCACATAAAGAATGCAGACAATCCATTTCCACTAGCCCTTAATTGTAAGCATGAATTAAGGATAAAAAGACAGCTTTCTTAACTGCATTTTTTTTTTATTTAATGTGGACATTTATGCAGTAATTATTTTTTATTTTACACATAGATTACTGTAGGAGCAAAGAATAACAACGAAATGTTATCAACTCTTTTACTGCTTCAGTTTATTTTTGTCGAGAATGGTTGCAATATCATTTTATTCTTACTGAAATTTGCACTGGATTGTAGAGCAACGATAACTTGGAATGTTGTATATTAACCTTATGTACCTATCCATTCTTATATGGATATATGACAAACTTATTAACTTCTTTATAATATTTTAGTATTCTATTTCAGTTTATTGGATTTCCATTATTTTATCCAGACACTTTTACTTTTCCATGAACATTTGCAGATTTATTTAACCAGAACATGAAATAACCATTCTAAACAATTGATTAAATTTATGACATTACATGAATTAATGGGGTTTCCGGAGAACTGGAAGGTAGAACTTGTACACACACTTTGGGAGGCAATTCATTTAGGTTGCACAGATGAAATTTAGGGAGCTAACCATGGAAGTTTTTAGTGATTTTTGGTCACCGTCCCGAAATGTATGCTCACCTATTATTCATGATTGAGTACATAGTGGTACATCTTGAGGCATTAGCAAGAGTCATGGGGGTCGTGGTTTTGGACATGTATGACACTCTTAAAGTATATGATCATTTTTTAGGCAGTTACAAACAAATTAATAAAGATGATATAATGATTGATACATGATATGCATGCAGTTCTCTTAATAGCTTTATATTAACATGACTCGATCCATTATTTGTGTCATGATCAAGATTTGATCCATAATGTTATCATGACGTATTTGTAAACATTACAGTTACTGAGTGAACCTTTCATTTTATTTGTGGTATCATGAAACATGCATAGCGTGCTTGCATATTACTTCTTTCTCTTTTAATGCACTCGCTATTTCGTTCTAACGATCCAGTTTAATATGTCCGAACACTGTTGATTTGTAGGTAATGGAGGAGGAGGACCCATCATAATTGAAACTATATTTCGAGGAGTTAATTGGTACTCAGTATGTGCATCTACTATGAGAGTGCTGTGAATGGATTTAGTTTATCCACTTTCTCTTATTTCAATAAGAAGGAAAGTAATATTTTTTTATTCCTATAATTCTTCCGGGCTTTTAGTCCTTAATATGTAATAAGGATTTAAATTCTCCTATATTTTTTGACTTGATAACTTTTCCATTGGAATAAATTATTCTTTAATTTCATGATAACTTTTCAATATATGTGTGCATATGATGATGTGACAATAGTACTCACTTGATTTATTGAACTTTTGGGCATGGTGTATTCGGTTTTGAAATGCCGTTAAACGCTATCCTATCCGTATTTTAGAATGCGGAATATTATATTGATAATTCCTTCATGGAGCAAGAGGCAGGAGAAATTAACAGGGCATTGCCCGTGGGAGCAATAATAGTAATATGTACTAGGGAGCAATAATAGTAATATGTACTAAAACTAGATTAGTTTAGTACTAATAAGATGCATGGTAAGGCTATCAAACTGTTGGTTCCTGTAAAGAAGCGAGTTTTTCTCTGCATATGAAATGACATTTGGGTTGTATTTCGTGTCAACATTCTTCCTTTGACCAATCTATCTACAACATTTAGCTAATTTAGTCCATGGAACAATATCTGTTAGTCAGGATTTTCATCTGCCTATTGCCAACAAGTATGCTATTGTAGAATCCTCTTGCATAGTAGGACAATCCAGGAGAGACTCATCATAGACCCCAAAATATTAGGATAGTTTCACAAGACAAATGAGATGAATTATCTTAATTCTATTTTGCTTGTTACATAAAGAAAAAGAAATAAGAAAAAGAAAAACCAAAAAAGATAATCCAATCTCACTACTTCTGCTCATGAAAATGCACTTTTCCCAAGCACAAGGTTTTGTATATGCTAAAATCTCCATTTAACTCCATAAACAAACTCAGCTGTTCCACATGACTTGGTGAAAAGCCATAGGTATGTTCCACACATTCTCGCGTGGTACATTGCTTGACAAGGCAAATTCACATCCAAAAGAAGCCTACACATCGGACACTACGAGTTAGCATGACAGTTATCAAGTTCTGATCCATTTTGCCATTATAATTTACCTCACGTCACCCTTCCCATCGAGGATGCACCTCGAGACAGTGAAACACACATCCAAGGTTAACTATATATAAGACTATATAACAAAATAGATTACTCTTTATCCCCCACTACAACCAAAAAAAGTGGCTCATAAGATTTCTGGCTCCATTCAGCATACCAGCGGATCATGGATGACACAGTTTTGGCTCCAGCAAACAGTTCCACCACTAGACTCCGCCACAGCCAACTCTCCTACATATCGTTGTTGATGTTCTATAGTATGCTTCTCACAGACAAACCTCCAGTAATCGACCAGTTTGTGGTCTTCTGGTACCACTTCCTCAGGCTCCCCCACACAAAATATTGCATATGCATCTGCTGCATATCTACAAATGAACAAAAAAAAGGGAGAAAAAAACAACTAAGAGAAGACAGTAGCAAGAAGGCAAGAACTAGTCATGGCAATGTAGGTCTCAATTCATAAAGTACAAAACATGATTATATTAATCCACTCACTTGCCAACACCATGGAGTTGAGTTATATGAGTCCAGTCACTCTCCAAGTACTGGCATGAGAACCTCTTGATAGATCTGGCCCTCTTCCTCCACAAGCCCAGAGGATTTAGCAGCTTCATTAACTCTTCTGTAGAAACCATGGTGGCAGCTTCTGCATTAGGGCATAGAAGGAACAGATCGTCCAAAATTTGTTTAACCTGTATGAATCATAAAACAAAACCCATTTACTTTCCCACGTTCTCCCATCCAAAGGATACCGGAAAAGAACTGGTGATGGAAGATCATGTCTTGTCTCATTGTTAAATTTTGGAGAATAACACAAGAAAATAACTCCCATTTTTCAACGTCATAATTATTTGCTAAAACTGTGACCTTATTCTTTAGATCTAGTTGTGTTGTTATTACCAACTTCTTACATAAACTTTCAGAAGCTCTGAATTTGGTTTCACTAACCCACTTTCTTCTTTGCTACGTTATACTTTTCAAAATCAAATTTTTATAAGATCTCTTCACTGCATTAATCACCTATTCGAAATCTTCATTCCATCACCAACTCTCGGTAGAGGGTAAGTTATTGCCCTTAGATTATCCAAGCACTTCTTTAGTTACCTTTCTATCATAAATAGGTATTCTATTCCACATAAAATTAGCATAATAATTTATCTTGCCATTAGTTTCCTTTATCGTTTCGTCCTTAAAATGCATGATGTTTTTTTTTATTTATTTATTTTTTATTAAGTTCCACAATCAGATCTTAAGACTCCTACCTATTCTTATCTTTCTCGTCCATTTCTTAATTCAACTATCCAATACCATCAACCCGGTATAAGTTTTACAAACTTGGATGTTGTAACTTGTAAAATTAAGTTATCACCTTGAACACACCTGGTGAAATTCCTTGTGCTAATCCATCCATATGATCCAAAGTTCTGTATTAGTAACTCTTGGACAATCCTATTTGTGAGGCATAGCAATAATAGTTTTTTGAGCATCAAGCAACATATCTTAGCGGTTAATGAGCGGCATTGGCTTATGGGAGTATCCATATTCAATTTTGAGCTTCAAGATACACGCATAAAATAAATAATAAATCCTAGATTTGAAATAATAATATTTATTAGTCTTAGTATTATCAAATATATCTTATTTATCTGACATATGTAATGTCATTTTTTTAAAGAGGAATGTTAACTAGATAAGTTACTATCTTTTGTTCATCAATTATTTTTCTAAAAGCTGTATAACCACTTCGTGTTGACTAGGTATTTTCCTTGCAATAAATGAGATTACCTTTTCTGCTGAGAGAAATTAAAAATTGAAGGGGGTGGAGATACGAAGAGACAAGCACCACTTAGACTAAAAAACAAATAGTATTCAAAAAAAGGGTCTCTACTCCTCATGTTACCACTTGTGCTAGGCTTCCTAAGTGCGATTTTTCATCATCAAGATCCTTTTATATACATATTATTATGTAAAAGTACTTGGAATGCCATACAAGCTTTAAAAATGTTGCAAAAACTGTGTCCATTCACACGTCGAAAAATTTGCTAGAATTTAATATGCATGTCCAGTCACACTAGGCACACTGTAGAACCAACAGGGGTTTATCAAAGGTTAACAAGAATTTGATACGATTACATGTAAAAGAATCAGTTCACATGCTTTATGAAGCGTTCTTGGAAAGAGATTTGCTAAAAATTTAACCATATTCTCTGCAATAAAATGCTAAGATGGCGATGATGCATTTCATAGGGGGAGGGGTCATTTGTAGGATAGATGCTTAATCTTGAGGTTAAACTCTTTCCCATCTTAATGGGGCAAGTTGGGAACAGAATTCTAAATCGTGAATGATTTAGAGGGTTCACCAATGTTAATGACCACTTGTCAATCTAATGGCTTTTCAAACGCTGTTAAGTTATTGGCTGAGCAATCATAAGCAGGAGAGGTGCCTCTGTGAGGCCTAGCAACTGCGACAGCTATGGAGTTTTGAGTTTTAGTTTTTGAGGGATAAAATGTACATTTTACATAGTCAGAGCCAAATTGAAATTCCCAATTTTATGAAGCTGACTTTTAATTTGAAGATGGACCATAGATATTTGTGCATACTGCATACCTAACAATAGGACTTGTATACCATGTTCGGATGTCACTCATGCCAAGTAACATCCACATCCATGTTCCCATATCTCAGGTTTCAGTAACAACTTAGTTATTTCAGATGAAATATTAGGTAAATTTGAGTATGGAATCTTCTTTTTTTTTTTGATAATTTACTGTCTGCCTGTCAAATAGATACATGCTGACATGGTTTGATAATTGGTCATACTAGTCATGCTCAAATCAGCTCACTGAATAGATATTTAAAGAAATACTAACGGAACAAAAGTAGAGAAATACTAACGAAACAAAAGGCACCCTCTACTGTTTTTTAGTCCATAAGGAACATAAGTTGTTATTATTTATACCATCTAAGTTCTGACAGACTATGCTTAAGATCTGAAGAACAAAGGTGAATAAAAATAATCTCCTTGTGTAGTAAGATTGGTTGTGGTGAGATTGTACAATATAATTAGACTTTTACTCCCGATCTCTTCATCTAATAAAATATTCAGTTAATTAGTACTGTACGCTTGGACATTCTAACGGAGGCTTTAGAAAATGGTCGGCAATAGACTCCTAGATGTCCCTAGTGGCATTAAATAGGATTTTGGAGGGATTGAGCTCTCACTGGGAAGCGCAAGGAAAAAATTATTTTTGGTCCATACAAGCAAGTACATAGATACGAGAAACAATAGTGACAGTACATATAAATTTGTAAAAAAGAGATAGGATTTTGGAGGGATTGAGCTCTCACTGGGAAGCGCAAGAAAAAATTTATTTTTGGTCCATACAAGCAAGTACATAGATACGAGAAACAACAGTGACAGTACATATAAATTTGTAAAAAAGAGGGCATGATAATATGGTTATGTATGTTAACCATAATAGCATTACAATTGCAAGCTATAATAAGCTTTGATTAAAACAAAATTAATCAATTATTAAACAGCACAACTGAAATTAGTTTGCTTCCTAAGGTAGCTGATCGGTGATGAGAAGTCACCGTTGTCAACACGCAAGGTCAAATTTGCAATAAGTTCAGGCTGATTGGAAATAAAGAAAGGGTTATAAAGAGGTAGAGGTTTCAAGTGTGTTTTTTCAACTACTGGCTATTAGGTAATCATATTGCAATCTAAAACTAAAATTTCCATAGAGTGACAATACCCAACACGTGTCTAGAATGAGTATATGCATCATGGAAAAGTGTTGATGCTTCATATCTACGAGACAGATACAAATGATAATGGTTAAAACCACTTGTTTTAGATTTAAATAATTGTCACGTTATTATTTTCCATCGATTCATCTACAAACTTAATAGTGCTATTCAATAAGATGAAAGAGGGGACCATATATTATACCAGCTTACATGTGTGACCATACATTTTATTAGTGGACCTAATACTTAAAGGAGAAAACCACGAAGCAGTAATTATACTATCCTATTAATAAATTGAAACTTAAAGTAATCTCACTAATACTATCCACAATTGTAGGACTCCAAAGGAATTTACTTTACAAGGAAATCTGTTCAGGCTCAGCCTAGAACATATCAAACAGTGAACAAAATACAAGATTCATGAAGTTGAACATGCAGAGGTAATAATGAAATCCAAAGCCAAAAAAACACTAGACAATCACTCAAACAAAAAAGAGACGAGCAAAAATAACAGATAACTAAGGATAAGATCTGAAATTCTATCTAGATACCAAAGATGAGATATGAAAAAAAATAACGGACTAACAAAACAAACTGAGACAAGCAAAAGTAGCTAACTACTAAAAATAATTAGTGCAATATCCTGGCCATGGAAACTCTGGAGGCATCACTCGTCAAAACACCTTAAATCCACGGTTTATATGACAATCTGAATGGAGCTATAACCTAAGGAAGATGCCCATACTAAGAAATTGATGGTGGCCTAGCCAGACACAAGATATTACTTAATTGGGGTTTTTTCATATCGATTCCTCAAATCTTCCATATTTAGATATCGATCCTTTAATTATTTGATTTTCATATTAGCCCCCTAAAACTAGTAGGTTACTCCAATTTAGTTCCCCTAGCTAAGATTTGTTAAAAAGTTGTCTTTGACCTCTTTTTCACGTTATACCCTCACCTTCAATTTTAGAACTAATGGATTAGGTCAACCACCTCTCCCCCTCTTCAATGAACCCTATTTCTCTCTCTCTTCCTCTCATTGAAAAAAAATTCTCTCTCGCTCTCACTCTCTCTCCTCTCCCTCTTCCCTCCTTAATAACTAAGCGCCATAACTACCTAACTTCTACGCCCTAACTAGAGCAGACAAAACTTCCAATGTGGATATGAACCCAACACCTCACTATACCCAACGGCTAGATTTATGCATTCTATGTGTATATAGGGTGAAGATTGTCCTTAGTGCTTTGAATCCTTTCTCGGCCTTTCCTTACACAAGGTAATTTTGTCTCCCGAGGAAATGGCTTCCTTGAGTGTCGATTATAAATCGGACGCAAGTGATAGGGGTGCCAGAACGGTGGAACTTTGTAGCTGCGGCTTGCCGCACGGAAGTAGACCTGTAGGCGAGGGGCAAACACAGGTTGGATTTTTAGGGATGTGCCACATTCAAGGGTCAAAGAAGTCCCAGTTGTGCGCATTTCCGCTGGGTTGATGACTCGAAAAATGTAGGGGTACGGCTCAGAAAATTTGAAGAAGACATCATGTTGCTAGATAACAAGATGGATCAGCTCCTAAAATTGATGAAAGTGCTTAGATCTTATTTTACTCGTTCATATTGTAAAGATTATTAGTGTTGTATTGTGACAAGAATGGAATTTCTATGTAACAATAAGAAAGCAATGTACCCAAGACAGTGTATTAACAATATAAGAAACTGATGTATTACTTATGTGTTATAATCACTTCCAAAATTCTGAAGTATATCGAACATCATGCGAAATATTGCTTATTTGCATTACACATATTCAACAGATCCAACAATGCACAATAATATTACCGTAATGTAGTTATCCCAAAGAGATTAACCATATTAATTTACCCCAAATCAACCCTAAAGCCCTTGTGTAGATAGATCAAACATCTTCTAGCATGCATTCAACCTAAAAAAACAAATTTTGCAGCAACCATATATGCAGTTGGTCATTCTCTAACTAATTACATAACATGCAAGTAATAAAAAAGGTATTTCTTCTTACATAATTTAAAATTCAAAGACACCTCCCCATGTACTGTGCAGCCTGAAAACAACTACCCACTGCCAAATTATCACAAAATATTACTACAATCATTCACACAACCGTCTAATTGAAGGTAGAATACCAAAAATTTTCTCCAAAATTGGAGATCGAGTTACCAACGGAGCTTCACCTTGATTAATGAGAACCCTTGCCTCCAGCAAGCCTTCAACCCTTGCTCAAACTCGTTGTCGATGTCGACGCTTAGATTATGTGGATGCAGCTTGTGATTTCGATAATCAAAGCAAACCCTAGTGCAAATTTTCCCTTTCTCCCATTTCCCGACTGCAACTCCTTATTTCCGCGCCAAAATTGAGGGCAATGAAAAGGCAGTTTCTTTACATAATTCAATAAGGGAACTATGGTCGTTGACCATGCCTAATTACTCTCTAATCAGGGTTCGTGTGGATTAATGGATGGAATAGCTGACATAGGGATTAAATTGGAATAACTTACTAGTTTTTGGGGCCTAATATGAAAAATCAAATAATTAAGGGATCAATATCTGAATATGAGAAATTTGAGGGATCGAAATGAAAAAAAACCCCTATTTTATCTTTTTATACTACGGGCATAATGTAATAATACTACACATGGGACGAGTATGCAAAAAGAAAACTGACACCATGATTTAAACTTTAAATTGTTAACCCTAAAGTATGTTTTCCTAAATAGATATGCACATATATTTGACAAAAAAATGGTACTGTAAGAGTTTAACAAAGATCACACTAAATAATTAGAACGCGGATCCTATCAAGTGAAAAATTTAAGATAGAGAGCCAAAATTTAAAATTCAACTGTAGAAGCGTGAACTATGACACCTAAGTAGCAAAGTATAAAAACTCATAGGACCTAAAGATGTTAAACCATGAGTTAACACCTTTCAATATTTATGCTTCATCATGCTTTTTAAGCTGCACATTTTCTAAGGTCTTGATCTATGTGTACAACTTCTTTAATTCATATTAATTCTTTTTAGGTAATAAAGATGATAGCAATAAGACCATTTTTAAATTTGATGCTCTAATCTATAGCTTGCATTTGATATAGTCTAACTTCCAAATCATGTTGATAGGAACATAACTAAATTCTAATTATAAATACCTACTGAGACTTGATTAAGATAAAGAGAGATTACTCATGGCTCCTTTTCTAAATAAAATAATGATCCTTATGCCTAAGTGAGTAACAGGTTACAACTTTAAATTAGAAATATATCCTAGGCACAATTATGGAAAAAAGTATCTCTCCTTTTAGGCAATATATTACTATAATCACCCCCTTGATATTAATGTGCAATATTTTCCGTTAAAAGTCTAGCCGAACATATTCCTTCGACCTCTCCCTAATAATTACTATTCGCCTAGCCTAACAATACTCCTACAATCTCTCACTTGAAATTATTGTGCAAAACTTCCCTTTATTAGCCTTTCTTTCATACCATGTATAGGCTAACCGTTACCGTAGTTGTAATCAGTTTACTGTGTAATATTTCCCTTTATTAGCCTTTCTTTCATACCATGTATAGGCTGTCTATTACGTAATTTGGAGTCATCAATTTCTCTTTTAGTTTGTATTTATACTTATTATACTATCAATACAAAATAAAGAAATCTATCCCATATCTGTCTTGAGACTTTTTATGGTATAAGGGCAAATTTGTCTCCAACGAAAGAATTTGATCGTCAAAACAGTAGCCTCTACTCAGACCACTCCTTCGGTCATGAATGGTGCTCTCACCGAACCGACTAGCAGAACCACTAGTTGCTATCATGCTCACGATCAATTGGTGTTGCAGCTTGCCAACGAATTTTTTGACATGGCATGCCCAGCTTGAATATCTTCCTATTGATTATAATTATCTAGAATATCTGGATGGCACTTTCATGCATCCTGAAAAACATGTTGTTCCTTCTGCAGCCTATATCACTAGTTTAGACACAAAAAAAATTAGGTTGTGTTTGGATTGAGAGAAAATGAAGGAAAAGAAAAGAAAAGGAAAGGGAAAGAGAAAATGAAAGAAAAACATATGAAAATTGGTTTCCCTTTTTATGTTTGGTTAGAAAGAAAATGAAAAAGAAAATCTCAAGGAAATTTTAGAAGAAAGTAATTTCTTATGTTTGGTTGCTCAATAGAAAATTAAAAGGAAAATATAATTCTAATTAAACTATAGAAAATTTTAATATTAATTTACATATTATTGATATAATTTTTAATTTTCAAATAATTAAGCATATAATAACCAAATGGTCCAAACTTCACAAAAATTAAAAATATCTTGGGACTAAAATTACAAAAAAATTTATGCAAAAATCTCTCTCTCTCTCTCCTTTTTCTCTCAACTTTTCTTTTCTTTCATTTTCTCTTGGATTTGAGGAAGAAAATAAAAAAGAAAAAAAACTTAATATATTTTCTCTCACTTTCTTTTCCTTTTATTTTCTCTCTAATTTTCTCTCTAACCAAACATTTGAAAACAACTTTCTGTTTCTTTTTCTTTTCTTTTCTTTTCCTTCATTTTCCCTCAATCCAAACACAGCCTTATGTTCTCTACTCTTCCTTCAATCTCACCACAAGTGCTGCCCTTGGTTGCCACAACAACCGTGTCCTATTAAGCTAGGACGAAAATCACTCGATTATATGCTAATCAATCTCATATTCGTATCATGCAGCTTAAAGAAAATGACTCATTCAACAAGGGTCATGGAGCGTCACCGAATTTCTTCATATGCCGTCAAGAATCTTATTTAAAGCACCATGAAAGAACCACGCTTCTCTTGTTGCCACAACCAACAAGATGTACTATCAGCCAGAACAACAACGACAGCCATCTCAACGCAACTGATCCTTGATCACAAAATCAATCTAACCACAACAAGCTAAGAAACACAAATCACCAGCAAGGCCGCAACTCAAATCAATGCTCGATATTGTCTCTCAATTGCAACATACCAGGCCACTCTGCGAGATAATGTCGCCTGCATCACGCAGAATTCCACCTCTGCAAATTGCACCACTGCAGGACAATCCAAAGACAACAATTAGCTCGTTGTTGATTCAGCCACATCTCATTTCATCACTGGAGACTTGTTCAACTTGTCCATTCACTCGGAATATGACGGTACATATGAGGTTATCATTGAAAATGATTCAGGTTTGAAAGACTCATGTTGGCTCCTCTACTCTTAATTACCTTATGTGTTATAAAATTACCTGACATTTTGTGTTCCAAATATTAATAAGAACTGGCTCACCGTGCATCATTTTACCGGAGCCAATAACATTATCATTAAATTTCACCCATTTCACTTCTTTATTTCTTCATGAAGGTTCAGAAATTGGGAGAGACATTCATCTGCAGTCCATGTGAAAATGGTCTCTACTTCGGCTGCCAAAGACAACAAGGTTTCTATGAGAATTTATTGGTGAGCAGATTACTCTTGATGGCTGGCACCGCCAGCTAGGTCATTCGCCTCATAAAATAATTTATCGACTTATTAATCAATTTTCCCTTTGAGTTAAAAAATTCAAATATTTCTCGTGAATGTATTTCATATAATTGCAATAAAACTACCAAATTCAATTTGGAGAAACTTCCTTGCAGAGCACACATTCTCTTTATTTCATATATTCAGATGTTTGGGTTCCAACACGTATCACCACTCTTAATGGCTATAATAAATGCTATATTATCTCTGTACATCACTTTACCAAATATAAATAACTTTTTCCTCTTATGTTATATCTGATGTGTTGACCATTTTTCAATAATTTAAAGCTCTTGTAGAAACCAATTTGGAAACTATTGTTCCAAAAAGTGACTGACCCAAGCCCAAAGAATGAGGCCCTATAAACACATGTTTAGACCTGCAAAGATCCACCTAAACAAAATCTAGTCCAACACATACAAGGAAATTGAAGTTCATACAACAAGAAAGTCTCTATCTATGGGCAACAAAATCTATATCAACTCAAGAAACTGCATGGGTTCAATTCGACTAGAACTCCACCTACAAATAACTATAAATACATCCTTCCACCACTGAGGGAGCTTCCTTTAGAGCATCCTCCTGACTCTAAGATGCACCTGGCATCTCGCTCAAACTCTTGAGCATAAGAAGCTTGAGCACTCTTGCAGTATGGTCCCCATTGTGCGCTTCATCTAAATTGATGATGTGAGTCATTATTCATCTTCCGCACCTCCTGTGCAGGTGCGTGGGCTTCTCTTGTACTGCTAAGCAGTAGTAAGGGTAGGTGCAATCACCACCAAGGTAGTTGAAGCCAATGCAACCTACATATCATCACCTTTCTTCTCAAAATTGCCAAAATGAAGGGCGAATGTAGCTCTCTTATCAAGGATCGACATACAGCAGATATTGTCAAACTCTATATCAAAATGACATGTTAAGGTGCAGTCTAAAACATGTATTCAAAAGACATAAAGAATCAAGGACATACCATCACCCTTAGCCCTACTAATTCCAACAGCAATTAGGGCAAGTTCGCAAGTCAGATTCTCCATGTTCCTCCAGAATGCAAGGAGTCTGTACATCATCTTAGCATGAAAAAACTCTTAGTCAGACGATCCCACCCTTCTATATTTGACCTGGTCCTATAATACAAAAGATCCATTGAGAAGTCCACGATGCTCACGAAGATAAATTTACCATCCACCCGTTATTGCTTAACGGATAATTGATGAAAAGTTTCTTACCAGGTCAACGAGCAAAATAAATCCAGGAATTATTGACGGATCATAAAAGAAATTGTAAATTTTCATGGCCGAACGTATTGCATGAAGGGAAAGGATGTTAAAAGAAATAACCAACTCTAAAGCAATGTTAGTTGATTCAATCCAACATGATAAAAATGAAGGATTTTGATCAAGAAGGGGGTAGAGGAAATCTAAGTCCTAAACTAAGAGCATGGGTTTATACTCCAAAGAAAACCTACAGGAGAATTAGTAGTAGAGCAACTATCGCCAGGGTTCTGGATGACGGTTCCCCTCACAAAAGAAATCTTTTTGCGGAAGAGATTTACTTAATGGTCAAAGATTTAGGTTTTGGTAATTTTTATAACCTGACCTGACTCTTTAGCTATTAGATCAGCTTTATGGTCTAATGCCTTCATAGAAAGGATGTTGACATTCCAGAAAAATGTGACTACCAGAATCCCTTTACGAAGATGTCCAGTGGATCCACTAGACGCAAAGTAATTTCCAGACATACTTCTAACGGAAAAGAAAAGAGTTAGATTTCACCTTAAAGTCAGAAAGCTTGAGGCTTGAAGACGACGGAGTAGCTCTAATAATCCTTCAGCAATAACGCAATGGCAACAGAAAAATTCTGTCAAGTAGATGAGCCAGTATTCATCCTCAAATACAGGCATGACTTTCCAAAAGTGATGAAACTACCATGCCAACCTATGCTCCCCACTTGGCTGACAGCTCACAATAATCACTCGCTGCAAACTGCCAGTTTTGAATTTTGAAAAAAATCGCCCTTTCTTGGTGCCTGTTTCAAGAAAAAGGCAAGCACAAACTGCACCTTGGATCTCGAGGTCGTATCTCAACTACTAGCATATTCAATGGGACATTTTGGATTTAGGGGTTGCAAATAGCAAAAAGTGCCACTTGCAGTAAAAGTGGTTGTAATTGCAATCATTTTACACACGTGAACAACCAAACTCTTGCAGTAATAGTGCTTGTAATTGCAAAAAATTTCAAACAAGTTGCAACCACTTGCGGACTTGCAACAATTACAGTTACTTTCAAAAAATGCATGACACTTTTCCATTTGCAAACAGTGATTGTATTAGTATAAATGGAGTATCTCTCGGACCACCTGAAAATAAAAAATTACTATTTGAAAATTTTGCATCTCTAGTCACCACCTACAACTCCCAAACCAAAAATAGTAATACAAGTTTCAACAATTTCTATTATTGCAACTTCAACTAAACTGCAACTTGCAACGTCACTTGCAAGTAACCAAGCAGCCCTATTAACGCACAAGATTCGGCATAGATCTCATTATCGAATAACCCAAGGTTCGTTCTCCAAGGCATTAGTTTAGGATAACAAATTGTTCACCTTACTCATCTAATGGTTAATACTCCATATGGTCGATAGAAAAGCAACCTCTCCCCAGAAGTCAACTTGGATAAAACCCCCCTACATGGTGACAAGTTGCAAATTTCCCATAGGATGTCAGCCTCATCCAAGTAGCCTGTGGATGGGAGCCAAAAGGGGACTGCCATTCACGCAAGTTATAGCTAAAAAAAGATAGAACCAACCACCAAGTGTCGGATGTAACCCCTTTAGGAAGTCCAACGAACTTGACACATATATGTGTGATTCCCATAGAATTTTGTGGAAGGTCACCAACATGGATCCTCCACTCATGTAATACTGTGTTAAGTGGACTTAGTGTCAAATGTAAGTTCTTAGGACAATTAAAATCCCACAAATGTTTATGGAAGAGCACGAAAATAGAACCTCATTTCATGTCAAAACATTGTTTAAATATGACATGCTAGTGCTTATTTTTAATTCCTCCGGGAGACTATTAATAAAGTCCTTCGAGCATTTTAAATCTTCTAGATTTGTTTTATCAAAGTTGCTATATAATTTGACAGCGAGTAGCAAACTTGTCATTACTAGATTAGTGCAGCACTTTTGAAAAACTCAGAGGATCATAAAGATCTGCTTACAATTAGGTTAGAGTCAAACCTTTATCATTTTATATAATTTGTCAGACGTAAATTAGCCAACTGTATCCATGAAGAAATCAAGGCTTACACTCCAAGAGATCATTAAAATGAAGTCAGAAGTGGAGGGCCATTGTTGATTGAACATGTGACAAACCCTACGAGGCCAAATAAACTGATATGTTCAGCACTGCGAAGAGCCATCTAAAGACAATCCAATCCAACACGTACAAGGAAACCGTGTTCAACTGCATGGAAGTCTCTCTCTAAAGGCAACATAATCCATCTCATTTCAGGAAACTGCATGGGTTCAAACTCGATTACGATTCCACCTACAACTATAATACATCCCTCCTCCATGGGGAGAGAAATCTTTTTGCATACTCGATATTTGAGAACTTGTAATAAAAAAGAAGAAAGACTATCGATAGATCACATATTTCCCATTAATATAAAGATCATGTAGGTGCATCAACGTTTCCTTTCGATGACATAGGTCTGAGATCTATCTCAACTAATCATCATTATATATGTGCATACTCTCTTTGATCTATGATTTATTTTTGCTAACAATTCTACTTTAGGTTGTGCTTTCCATTTAGTTTACTCTCCAACTCGAGTACAAATCACCAGTTTTGATTCAGTAATTGATTCAACTAATTAGCTTGTAATTAGTCAATATTTTTGGAATCAACAAAAACAAGATTCAAAATCTGTATTCTGACAATGACAGAATTTCGAAAACACAAACTATATCTTGTCAACCATGGAATAAGCCGGTTCATGATAGCCTCTTAGACAACACAACAAAACAAGACCATCGAATGCCGACATCATCACATTATTACCACAAGCCCCACCCTTCTTCACCAAGCCAATCTGCCACTCACCTTTTGGACCAATGATCTTGAAACTATAGTCTATTTGACAAATAGATTACCCACCTCCATTAAAGTTCAAAAGCACATGAGTTCCTCTTTCGTAGTCAGCCCAAATACACTAAATTGCAAACATTTGGTTGCATGTATTTTCCATGGCTTAAACCTTACAATAGTTACAAGCTTGAACCATCATCTCGACCTTGTTTGTTTGTTGGTTACTCCACCCAAAATGCATACAAGTGTCTTGATCTTATATCTAATTGGTTCTATCTCTCCTAACATGTCAAATTCAAGGAATGCATCTTCTTTTCTATCACCATAGATCAGCCGCCACTGCAGCCCTCAATAACTGCTTCAGCCAGCATATCATTGTGTACAAACCTGTTGCCTTTGCCACCTCCCTTGGTAACAACCTCTTATCATGGTTCATCGAATGAAGGTATATTTCTTCTTTTCACATATACGATCCAGGTCATCTACAATTGAGCCCCATTCCAAAGAGCAATCTATGCCCCCTGCCCACTACCTAGTCAGGCGCAAAATCAAAATGACTCACCTCCTCTAAATATAACAACCCACTAGGAACCATGAACCTCAAGCTACTAGCCCAATACTAACCTCTAGAACCCACACCATGACCACTTGATCAATGAATAATAACTACAAGTCCAAAATCCTCAACCTTGACACCAAACATCCTTAGAGCAAAGTGGAGCCCAGTTGTGTGAATTTGGCCCTGAAGGAACCAAGATGGCGCCACGTCATGTCCAAAGAGTTTAATGCATGATTTCGACATGGCACTTGGAAATTATTTCCACCTAATCGGGTCAAGAATCTAGTTGATTGTAAATAGGTTTTCCATATCAAACAAAAATCATATTAAGAACATGGATCGAGTGGCAAAAGGTTTTCACCAAAAGCCTTAGCTTGGCTATTCAGAAACATTTGGCCTACATGTAAAACCTATTACTTAGGGACCATATTGACCGTTGTTATAAAAGGATAAGGTTTACGACAATTAGACGTGAACAATGCCTTCCTGCATGACACCCTCACTGAAAAAGCATGCATGACCTAACCGTTGGGCTTTCTTAACTCATCTCTTCCTTTTCATGTGTTTAGGCTTAGAAAATCTCTCAATGGACTAAATTAGGCACTTGGACCTGGTTCCAAGACCTCATAACGTCTCTCACACATTTAGGGTTTCAACATGCCAAGATAGGCACCTCCTTCAACCTCAATAGAGAAGGTCATCGTATTTTCTTCTTGGTTTATGTTGACAATGATCTAATCACTAGCAGCAGCTCTGTGCTCCTCAACACTAAAAAATAAGATGAAGTCAAGAACGATAGGGCTAGGTAAATGGTGCACTTGAACATGTCACTTCTGATCACCTTCCACAGAAGGTAAGGAGGTAAGGAACTGGGTTTTGGTTTGGGTAAATGATATGTACGGCAACTTTCCCAATTTACAAAATTTACATGTCCAACCATGTCAGACATGACACCCGTGTCCTCATGACTGACACTTCTATATGTATTTATTGTTATTCATATCACAATATTTATAAAGTGAAATATGCTATACCACTGTTTTGTCTAAGACTAAATAATCTATAGATTGTTTGACTATTATATATTTTTCTGTGAGTAATAACAACTCATTACAATATAAATATGCAGATTTTTTAAAAAAACATATGCACATGTCCTTGTGTCTAAATATTGGACTGCAACCCCATGTCCATGTTGGAAGCACAGATCCCCAAACTCTACCTCACCATTCATGCTAAGTTTTATGAGTGATATTTTCATCATCTCAGTCCCATATAATTATAAGCTATTATGTAAAAAGTTTTAAATAACAGACGTTAAGGTTTTGAAAATTTTGCAAAACTTAGTATGAGCATCCAATCGTACTTGGTCTATTGTAGGTCCGTCCCTAGTTTTCTCCAAGGTTAACCTATTACATGCAAAAGAATTTAGTGAAGCCTTCTGAAGAAGCATTGTGGTAGGAGGCTACAATTTTTTGGTGAAGAAAAAACTAGAATGGCATGGTGGACTTGGAAAAGTGTCAGATTTTAAAGACAGATGCTTAGCCACAGTCTAAGCCCGACAGCCCCAACCAAATAGATTTTGAAGAATTCTAATCCATGAATGATTTAAAGGTTTGCTAACTTCAATGACTAGCTGTCACAACCTAATGCTTTTTGAGATGCTGCCAAGTTAGTGACTGAGCAATTATATGCATGAGAAGTGCCTCCGTGAAGCTTAGCAGCTCAGTGATCTTGATCATGGAACGTTTATACAATGTTTGATGTATCTCATTAAATTGTTACTGACCTGACTTGAAAGAACATCAAAAGAAGAGAGGCGATTATTTGCCATGAGATTTGAGTTCCATATTTTGAGACCAAAAGCGCATGATCAAGCTAACTGAAATTCTCAATTTCAAGTGCATAGTTCAATATGACCAATATAAGAAACATTTGCGCATATTGCATATCTAACAGTAGGACTTTCTAAATATGTCCGGATGCCAATCATGACTAATGGCATCCGGAACATATTCACCAACAAAAGGTTAGATGCAACATAGTTATTTCTAAATATGTCAGTGCCTTGAGTCTAATCATATCTAAATCAAAACCATAATTTAACTTAGTCTATGTGGAATTAAATCATCTTGCACCAACAATTCTACCTGCCTACTGGATGCAATACAGCCAACCCAATAAGAAATGTCCATTTGTTTTAAACAAGTGCTATCTAATTCACTCCCCCTATCACGATCTAACTCATGCATATCAATTTGAGGTGCGTCCTTGATCAAGATCACCAAAACTGGTAAATCCAAAAAAAAAAAACCAAAAAAAGAAAACTAATGATTAATAGATTCAACGAGTTTTCTTGATGCATTTAACTTTATTGTTCATATTTTCTTATCAACGTGTACATGAATAATACATAAATGTTTATCTAAATAACATTAATAATGCTCCCAAGGGTAACTTGACCTCAAATACCTATCAGATTATGCCTAGCCCCTTCATAGTGCACAACACTGAATTAATGTACTGTGTCTCGGTACCCTTCATACTACATGCTTAATATTTAACATAACAAATCAAGTAACATGGTAACATTGTCTTAAACCCAAAAAAAAATGTATTAGGTTAAAACAGTTAGGTGAGTTTGACATGGTCCTCATGAAGTGTATGAGGGGTGTAAGGACAATAAAGAAGTGTCAAAGCCACATATTATATAACCTCAACAGCAAACAGGCATAGTTTGATCATACACTTGAGGCCCTTTCCTCAACTACAGATTTTGAAGCAATATAGGGCATATCCTAACACTATTGAAACCAGATGGATACTCAGTTCTATAGTTTATACTAAAATTGACTTTAGATTAATTTATGATTATAAAAAATTAGGTTCAGCTTGGAGAAAGGAAGAGGTTACCTGCTTGCCTGTTGTCAAGTTGAGAAGCATGCATATGATGATGACCCTCCAAGGATCAGAGAAATGTTGTTCCTGCAGCAATTTGTAAGGGGAAGCAGGAGGCACCCACGCACTGCTTCCATTGACAAGCCTTCTGTAACAATCCTTTCGCATCTCAGCAGCAGTCAGAACGCTGCGTTGCTTCTTCTTCTTCTTCTTCTTTTTAGTGTTTTCGGCATCACCATCGGACTCCAGCGTCTCCTCAGCCTTGTTCTCTGTGTTCTTCCTCTTCCTGGTATGGTTATTAGCAGGCACCATCAGCACCTCCACCTCCTCCACCTCCTCATCCTCCTCAACATAAATGATTATGGCATTGGGAGGGGGTGGAAAGAATCTGGACATGACCTTAATCTCACCATCCACCATCACCACATATGACATGGGATACGGCCGCCAATTCTGCACCAATGAAGGTGGTGCAGGAAGTGGTGACAGAGCGGTAAGGCAACTAGTAACCGCGGCGGCGGTGGCAGCAGCGGCAGGAGCAGCAGTAAGAGGAGGTGACTTAGGGATGGGAGTGGAGAGATTGTCGGCCCAATCTATTCCTCCTTTTCCTTCTCCTTCTAATTTAGCTAGCAAATCATCCATGGACTTGCTCTCATGGGCAGTAGCAATTGGAGCAATCTGTGTCGACCCAAGCACAGATAAGGCCAATTTCTGATTGTTGTTGGTAATCTGACTTTGTTGGGGTGGCGGAGGTGAAGAATTGCTAGCACCGACACTGATAGGAGGAGGAGGAGGTTTAGAGTTAGGATTCCCTTTTGATCCTTCTCCTCCTTTGTAGACGAATTGAGCGAATAATTCGTCGGCGGCAGCAATAGGAGCAACAGGAGGCGTCTGCGGTGCAGACATCACCAATTCCTCCCCCGTCGGATTATGATGTTGTGGTGGTGGTGGTGGTGGAGTGGTAAGGGGTTTTTTATTAGCAGCGGCCGCAGCATTAATAGGAGAAGAGAGATCCTTGGCCTGATTTTGCTGTGAAGGTGGCAGCAACGAAGAAGTGTCGGCGTTAGGGTTAGGGCTGGGAGAAGAGAGGTCGGTTGGGGAATCTTCGTTTCCTTTCCCTTTTCCTTCTCCTCCTCCTCCGCAGACGAATTGAGCGAAGAAGTCGTCGAGGGACGCGCACTCGCCGAAACTCTTCGTCTTCTCCGTCTCCATCCAAAAACCCATGGCGATGCCTCCTTTCTTCAGCCGCTCGATCTCCCTCATCATCCTCGCGCCTCTTTTGCAGCGGGCAATACCCATCGCTCCAACTAGTCTCTCTCCTCGAGTGGGTTCACCGAATCAGATAAATATATATATATATATATATATATATATATATATATATATATATATATATATATATATATATTGGTATATATATTGGTGAAGGAAGTTTCCTTCACCGCGCTTAGGTGGTCCAATAAAATTATTACACGTGGTGTCATTTAAGAGAATTCATTTATTTGTTATCTTAAATGACGCTCCGTGTTATAATTTTATTGGGCTATCTAAGCGGTGGTGAAGGAACTCCCTTCACCGCCGGCGTATTTCTCGTTTCCTCATATATATATATATATATATATATATATATATATATATATATATATATATATGAGTAAATGGGAAATATATTTAGCTTGTCCAATAAAATTATTACACGTGGCGCCACTCAAGGGGTATTTAAGAGAGTTTTTTAATTTGTTACTTTAAGTGGCGCCACGTGTAATAATTTTATTGGGCCACCTAAGCGGCGGTGAAGGAACTCCTTTCACCACCGGTGTATTTTCCGTTTTCTCATATATATATATATATATATATATATATATATATATATATATATATATATATATATGTGGTCCTATAATTCGCAAAGAGCTGCAAGTGGCTCGGTCGGGTTTTCACATGATCCGCATCCGAACCATCAAAAACATTTTTCTAAATGCCCTCAATTTCTAATGACACCCAATAGTTCGATACCTGAGCAAGCTAATGCTTTATACCCACGACCCATGTAAAATCCATACACTCCTGCATACAATCCAGATTGAAGGAACTACATTTTTTTTGGGCTTACGGGCAATATCAGGGAGTCTCCAACTCTAACATATAGCTTCTAGTCGCTGGTCAGTTTCCAAGTTCAAATGTAGGTATCTATCAATACCCAAGCGCTACGAATCATGGGAATAATCATATTAGACCACCCCACCTAATCAATCATGTTGTGGGTGTAACAGCAATCACGAAAAGTGTCTGTCATTACTAGGCCTGACTAACGGATCGGGCGGCCCGTTGGGCACGCCCGGCCCGGCACGGCCCGCCACCTCGGCCCGGGCACGGGCCGAGCCGAGGCCTAGGCGTGCCGTGCACGCCTAGGCCCTACATGCCGGGCCGTGCCAGGCACGGGCCGGCACGCCTAAAAAATTTTTTTTTTTTTTTTAAAATGACTGTTGGGGTGTTTGGGGGGGTTTTGCATTTTTTTTTTGCAAATAACCCCCAACGGCTATTTTTATAGCCGTTGGGGGTTTCTTGCAAAAAAAATTACAGATTTCTCCCCCAACGGTCAAAATAGCCGTTTGGGGGGGGTTCGTAAAATTTTTTTACAAATTAAACCTTTCTTCATCTATAAATACCTCAATATCTCTTCTATTACCATTCATCATTCTTATACACTAAATTCATTCTAAAAAATCTCCTAAAATCTTTATTTCTCAAGAAGTCTCAAGCAAAAGAAGTAGCAAGTTTCAATCAAGTGATCAAGAAGTCTCAAGCAAGCAAGTCTCCCAACCAAGATCCAAGCAAGTTTTCTCATTGAAGCAAGGTTTTTTTCGCTATTTCGGTTTCCAGGTTCATCTCTCTAACTAGGTATTTATAATTTAAAGTTTTTTTGAGAATTTTAATTAGTTATTTTTGGGATTTTATTAAAATGGATCCACACTCGTCTGGCGCTTCTTGCTCTCAAGCCACGGGTTCTTTTACTCCCTTTTTAACTGATGAAGAATATCAAAATCTATGTCAACCCTTAAAACAACCTCCTCAAGTACTATTTTTTGTATCTCAGGAAGAAACAACTAATACAACCATACCCGAA
The DNA here is from genome assembly GCA_036321105.1 of Dracaena cambodiana. Lineage (NCBI taxonomy): Eukaryota > Viridiplantae > Streptophyta > Magnoliopsida > Asparagales > Asparagaceae > Dracaena > Dracaena cambodiana. Next base: position 22,193,970 of record JAYEPQ010000020.1, on the reverse strand, counting down.
ACATAAACTACCGCATCTACTAGGGCTGTTAGATCAGACATATGGAAACATTTTGAAAAAATAACAGAAAACAATGTTAGGAAAGCTAAGTGTAAACACTGTCATAAAATTTATTCGTTTCCTATAGGTAGCGGAACGGGTCATCTTAAAAGATACGTAGAAAAAAATCACCCACCAAATGTACCACATCAAATACAAATAAGCACATTAGGTGGATCATTTGGTATACGTAAATATGATCCAATTAAAACAAGAGAAAATTTAGCAAGATTTATAATACATGACGAACAATCATTTACTTTTTCGGAAAATCGCAAATTTAAAAGATTTTGTAAATCATCATTTACTGACGAATTTAAAAAAGTCCCACGTTCAACATCTACATCTGATATGTTCAAACTATATAAAGAGCAGAGGGACACTTTAATAGCTATTTTTTCTTCTTTAATTTTTAGAGTTGCAATAACTGCAGATAGTTGGGAAGGTAGAAATATGACTCATTATTTATGCATGACGGCACACTATATAGATCAAGAATGGTGCATACAGAAAAGAATAATAGGGTTTAGGGTATTTGAATTTCCTCACAATGCACAAAATTTATCACAAACCATGCTAAATGTATTTTCAGCTTTTGGAATAGACAATAAAATATTTACCATTTCTTTGGATAATGCTTCTGAAAATACGGCCGCAATTAGAATTCTTAAAAATTATACAAAACTAATTCTAAATGGAAAATTATTCCACGTTAGGTGTATTTGCCACATACTAAACTTATGCGTTCAAAATGGATTAAAAATAGTAAATGATTCACTAATGAATCTTAGGTATACATTACTTTTTATTAAAGATAGTGGGCCAAAAAGACAAATATTTAAACAAATATGTAAAAAATATGAAAATATCACCTAGAATTGTACCTATAGATGTTAGAAAAAGATGGAATTCTACATATAAAATGTTAAACATAGCTATTCAGTATAAAAATGTAATAAATGCTTTTAATAAAATGGAGACACCAATGTATAGTTTAGATAATAATGAATGGCACCAGTTGCATTGCATTTCTAAGTTTTTAGGCAAATTTGAAGATGCATCTAGAGTACTGTCAGGAAGTTATTACCCAACTACACACATTGCATTATATTATTTAACCGAAATTACTTCGGTTTTTAATGAATGTAGAAACCACTCTATACTTGAAAGTATTGTTCGACCTATGGAAATTAAATTTAATAAATATTTTAAAGATTTTCCATACTTAATATATTTTGCAACTGTTATGGATCCCTGTTGCAAGTTAGATGGACTTGAAATATTAATAGATTTATTTTATACAAATATGTCTTATGAAAATAATGTGAGGGATTTACTTAATGATATTAAAACATGTTTAGATATTATGTATAAAACTTATGAAGATATGTATGGTGTGCCAACACAAACTACAAAAGAACCATCTACTAGGGAAATTCGTAATCCAATAATATCATCTCTATTTAACAGAAAAAAGCCAAGACAAAGTAGTACATATTTTAATGAATTACATTATTATTTAGATAGAACTAGCAATGAAAATAACGCATCTCCTGAAAAGTATGAATCCTTTGATATTTTGGCATGGTGGAAATCACAGGAAAAAACATATCCCGTGCTTTCCAACATGGCCCGTGATCTACTAACTCCTCCGGTATCTACTGTAGCATCGGAGTCTGCTTTTAGCGCAGGTGGTAGAGTGCTCACGTACTTGAGAACCTCAATGGCGTCGGACACATTGGAGATGTGTGTCTGCTTGAAGGATTGGTACGACGCAGAAGATAGGGAACAAGGCTTGACTAATGAAGAAGATGTACTAGAGATCTTAGGCTTACCGGAAGAAAATGAAGATTGATTAAAAGTATTTAAATTTGTAAGGATATTCATGTATTTTCAATTTTTTTTATTTTTAACTTATAAATCTCTTAGAAAATATATTAAGAACAAGTTGAGGGTGACGGCTAGACCCTCTCCCCTCTCTTCGAGCTTTGTATAATTTCTAAAGAGATTTATAGAGTAATTACATAAATGTAATGAGATTATATATAATATAACATTTGTTTTTATCATATGATATAACTTCCCCCTTTTTTTTTTGTTTTTTAAAAAAACCGGGCCGGCCCGCCTCGGCCCGGGCACGGCACGGGCCTGCCGTGCCGGCGGGCCGAGGCGGGCCGGCCCCATGGCCACCGTACCTTGCCCGGCACGGGCCAGGCCCGGCCCATTAGTCAGGACTAGTCATTACATGAGAAGAATGTCGAGAATCTTCTCAAAACTTCATCCAACCTTGACACTCATATGCAAAATCTTATACCTGCCTTTAATTTATGTAAAACAAATTCAGACCTTAATGATATCTACCTTCGTAAATTTAATTGAACTTATAAATAATTTGACAAATGTAGATAAATTTAAATATTGGCTGATATATCGGTATATCGGTTGATATCCCAGTTTTTGCTTCCAATCGATACGATATGTATGCTTCTATACCGTTTCGCATTTTCGACCAAACTAGATATTGGCTAAAAAACGAGATATCAAGCAATATTTCAGTCTCAAAATGTCACTAGTTAAATAATATTATCAAATTTTCTTTCAATTATGACAAGAACTTAATCCTACCGATTAGCTCATAAACCCGACTACATATATATATGAGGAAGAGATAGAATTAGGCTCGATTAGTAGTCTTATGCCCTTTTTACCAACCGTTTTTCCATTGTGAGTGGCGATTGCGAGATGTGACTAATAGCTATACTATATATATTGATTTTATTTTTGTGTTTTGAAGATTGGATATTTAGCTGGTATATTTATGATGCATTAAAAAAAATTCAACAATTGTCAAATTATTTATAAGTTTAATTAAATTTACTAAGGTAGATATCTTTAAGGTCCGAATTTATTTTAAATAAGTTAAAGATAGGCATGAGCCGCACGATAAGTATATTTATCAATCAAGAAGACATCCAATATGACAACTGATATTTAGTAAATACCGTGAAATATCACCCAATATAAGATATCCGATATAAGATCTTGCCTTACTAATATATCACCAGTAGCTGATATTTAAAATATAGATGCAAATTGACAAAAGTAAGTATTCCCTATGATCCTAAATTTGTTCTAATTAGTTTAATATGATTTATGTGTGTAATAGCATGTATATTATTTAATTGGTATGACACTGATATTACGTCCGGTATTTAATACCATATTGTGATATATCGTCCAATACCCGATACCCGGTATATAATTTTGTCAACTGATATATCACCAGTATCCGATATTTAAAATACTGCTCACATGCAAAATCTTATGAAAAGTTTCAACTGACTTCATTCAAAGACTGACCAACACGCCTACTTGTAAATTCTCAGTCGATTAAAAGTTTAGAGCAGTAGGTAGGGCAATTAGTGAGTAAAATGTGTGAACGTGGCTATAAAAGGTGAAAATTTTCCTACTGTTGATTAAGACCGGTGAAAGGAAATTGATACATCGCTGAGTTGGTAAATGTACAAGTCAGATCAATGCCTATCCTCACCACACAAAGAATCTCAGCCTTGCCATATAAAGAGTTTCAACTCAACTTCACCAACAGAAGAATCCTAGCTTCACCAAATGGAGTAAATTTTCTTGCCAATTAGAACCAACTGAAAGACTTAAAAAGACAAAGTCTACCCAGTCAGTGAAAACATCACATCCTTGCCAAACCGAATAATATAAATATATCCAAGACAGTCATGACAAATGACTAAAATTAACTTTACCAAAGAAGACATTCCGACCTCGCCAACTAAAGGAGTCAACTTCATCAATGAAGGCATCCCATCCTTATTGGCGAGTGACTATTCAAACTGATTAAATCATGGTGCAGCTTTGTCACGATCCCTCGAATCATATCATAATGCAGGTCTACTATGATCTTCCGCAAATCAAGGGACAATTATAACCATTCAAGCTATAAAACCACTTTGAATAGGTGGATAAAGGGATTAGAAAATCAATTCCTGAAGATCATACAGAGAGAGTTCTGATTCAACTAAAATACTCTTCTGGATAATCAACGGAAGTAAAAAGGGTCGCTCTGATTATACTTCGATTATCACACTCCCCAAAAATTTTGATCGTAATCCTCTTGACTAGTAAAAAAACATATTGAGTGTTACAATTTTCAAATATCAATAAAATTTTGTTTTATTTTCGCAAGGGCTGCATTCTCTAATCATGTTACAAATGACAAAAATAAGTTGGTGACTCTGCTGGAGAGTCAAAAGTTTGTCATATGGCAATTCGTGCTATAAGCGGTAAGGTGGCTATTTGTGGCACTGTTAACACCTTCGTGATTGAGTTCAACTAGAAAAAGTATGAAGAATTTCTCCATACCAACTCTCTTTTCAACAAACGCAAGAACATCTTCCATTCGGCGAGGAGGGTCACCTCGTCTCCCCTAGGGAAGACAACATGCCTCGGCATTGTAACAAATGCGGCTCATTGCAGGACATTATCCCGAGTCCATATACCTGAGAAGACTGACATAATGATCACATCCTCGATAATTCATCAACGCACTTCCACTAGTATGATCCCGCCCATTACTGATATGAGATCATCGATCTCTCTTGCTAACCAGCCTGCCGCCTCTCTCAGTAATAGAGAGCGAAAGCAAGCATTTTAAGAGGCCATCATTGCCAGGCAGATGGCTAGAAAAAAATATGGCTATAAGTGCCCCAAGTGACAATAAACTCCAAAGCAGTGCAAAGAAATGTCTTGAGGCCAAAGCTCGAGTACTAAGCAAAGCCTCAACCTCCATGCAATTGATATGTTAAATTTACTGCAAGTATACAGTGTTGGTTGTAGTGCTGTCAGGTTGTTCCCATAGGGATCTAGAGTGTTTTGCAATCTTACTAACTCTATTATCTTGACGAGATAACAATGAGTCTAGATTGATGAGATTTGCAATTCTAATTAGCCTAAGATACTAAATCCACTGGTTCACAACCAAATATTATCTATTCGTTTTCCTTCTTTAATAAAAATATGATCTTTTAGTTTAATTCCTACTTAAAGTATCCTAAGTATGGACTATCAAGTGGTGTGCAAGTATAATCCATCAAAGAAATTACTTTTTATAGAAATAAACTAAATCGTTAGATAATTTCAATAAAATGAATAAAAAAATAACAACTTCAAACCCTAACTAAGTATAGGCTATCAAAATTTTTAAATTAAGCATAACCTATCAAAGTTCTAATCTACGAGTTCTTATATTTTTATTATTTCATAGAAAAATTCTATCTTTTTTATTTTTAGTTTAGAAAGAATATAAATAGATTAATATGATCTCTAGTTTCATTTTCATCTTAGTACTAAACTAATTAGCTACACATACTTTTAATTATAAAAATCATATTTTTCCTATAAAGCAATTAAAGTTTTACACTAGAAAACAATATAAATCTGTATAGAAAGCAATTAGAAAAAGATTACCTAAGAAATAATGATGAGCAGAAAAGGGTACCTCTGGAGTCGGTATGGTGGCCGTCACCCCTTAGCAAAACCCTAATTTTATTTATAATTACGAGTACAAAATTACATCATGAAAAACCCTAGTTACAATTATACGACAAATATATAGGCTTCGAAGAATCAAACCCTAATATGAGTACAAGTGAGAAACTACAAAATTATATCGAAGCCCCGTAGAAAATTCACCCAGATTGGGCTCCATAGAGCCGCCAATTGGCGGCAAATACCGCCAAATACTAGCAAAAATATGGTATCTTGGCCCCAATTTTCTTCTGCATTAGTCTCTATTCCTTTGCGTTTGATCTGAATAACTGTATTGAAATTTGACTCTCTGCAGCATCATGGTCATGTAGTTTTGCTCACTTTTAACTCCTCTCTGGACTTGGTTTCCTAATCCGGCTCTGAGTTTATTCCATCTCCTTATAGGAATAAGTTTATCTGAAAAACACACTAAAAACACCCGAGTAGTATTATTTAAATACATAAATAGATAATATGAAGACTATAAATATGTAATATATGATACTCATCACACTCCCACACCTATCTTTTGCTAGTACTCGAGCAAAACCTAGACCGAAAAAGAAAAAAATCCTAACTCACTTTCGCAGGAATCATGGTTGCACTTAGCATGTGCAACAAGCCATTAAACCCCTATGTTACCCTAGTGGACGAGTGGCGTCTCGTGAGGGTTTGCAGTGAATGTACACCACAAAATTCGTGAAGAAGTTTGATTAAGGAAATAAGAAAAGAAAAATAAGGATAACAAAAAATCAAGAAAAATAAAAGAAATTTATACAAAAGAAAGAAAAATCTTTTTTATTTGATATTTTCTTCAATTAATCTCACTAATATACAAACTCAAGAACGCATTTAGATTATCACTTTTCAAGTCAAGCATCATATCAAATACACTTATCATTTTAATAAAAAATTTAAATCCTATCTTTCAATACCCACTAATAAATAATTCATTGGCTTCTATACATCTATGTGCACGTGTGATAGTCTACTTCGGTCTTGAACTCCAACTCTAACTCATGATTTATCTCCTTTATCTAAACATTTTTTTTGTTTTGCGAATATTTCATCTTTCATGTGAATATTCACGCTTGCTTAAGCGCAAAGTAGCCGATGAATCATACTCTTTTTTTTATTTCTGAGACTATTGCCTAAAATACCAGGCTCACCCTTTTTTTTTCTTTTCTGAGGCTATTGCCTTAAATACCAGGCTCACCCCTTTTTATTCTTTTTTTTTATTCTTGTTTAGAGAGAAGACTATTTAATCGTTATCATCTTTATCCTTAACCTAATAAACTATTGTGAAGTAAAAAAAATAGATGTATACTTACCTCAAAATTACTATTTCCGGTATTTATATTTTGGATTTTAATCTTTTGCATAAAATTCTTAGTATATCATCCAATCTACTCTCCTATCAAATTTTAAATCTAAATTTATTTTTTTATTTGTAATTAGGTTGATTTATTGATGAAAATATATAAAAAACAAGTTACTTTTGTTTTTTTTTTTTTTCAGTTTTTTTAGTTAGTTATCCTAAAAACTTCCCGAAGTTAAAATAAAGAAACTCAAAAAAAATCTAAAAATAAAATAAAAAATCCTAGAATAAAAACTAAATATCCTAGAAAAACACAAATAAAATAAAATCTCCAAATTCCACTCCCCATTCATAAACTTGTGTATGCCGTCATACACAAATCATTGGCGTCATCCTCTTTCTCAAGGTGCACGACTTATTTCAATCGACGCCAAGTTTTCCCAAGACCACGCCAGACAACAATAATTTTCTCAGTGGGATCCGCTAGTAAGTCTGGGTCAAAGAAGGCGTCATCCTCCTCTTGTGTAACTCAGTGGCATATATGTTTTCATCAATCGTATTTCTGTTCCAATCCTCTGGAACAGCAGCGTGATATGTCATTGATATGTGCTCTACAGTTATGGACACACGTGATGGTGCATATATATCAAACTCTGCACCAGATATAAATCCACGACATAATTATGTAATCAAATACGACAGAGGCAAACTAGTCCTCGACCGCGTCTTAGTATCTATAATGGTGTCGACTAATTATGTGCACATACAAAAATGAGTGTCCTGATGCATGATGCAATCAACAATGTGTAATGTGGGTATGTAAAATGATGATATGTGTGTAATCCCCATTACATTAGTGTTGATCCAGCCGCAAGTCGCGTGTACATTGCGCTAAAATGTCTTTCTGCTGATCCCTCTATCACGTGTCACTCAGCAATTATGACCCATCCGTGTAAGATATTCCTCAATCGCGTCTGGGGTTTGATTCCCAGGATGAAGGAGAATACCAGTAGATGTAAAGATGGCCGCTGCGTGTACTTCGTGGATTTTTCCACGCCAGTGGAGTTTAATGGTTTTGGGATTCTCCGAAATATCGAATTTCACAAAACTTGCATAAAACTCCTCTACTAACTCTGGAATGTAGAATGAATTAGACGTGTATACTAAGTAATTCCATCCCAAAATTTCTATGGTGGATAAAAAATATACAAAAAATGCAGCAAAAATCTCACCAAAGTATTTTTCACAAGCATACCATGCCATTGGTTTCTAACATAGACCATAAAAATTATTTGAATTTAACAGTAAATAGAGATTCTGAAATCTCACCTCCCCTGAAGTTTCAGGGGGAAATTCACAAGAATGCTGCTATATGGCGGCTTTGGCCGCTGATTTGCAACAGAATTGGATGAACTGGGGCTCGGCCACTTGGAGGAGGAAGCTGAAGGTGAGATCTATTTCTCTAGTCACCTCTGGTTTGAGCAAAAATGGAGAAATCCCTGCGGATCTGAAAGGAGCATAAAGAGAACAATGGGGAAAGAATAGGACAGCTAGGGTTTGGGTTTGGGGCTGGTTGTATATTTATAGAGATACAAATTTCAACTAGCCCCTTCCTCCCCATATATTTCTCTGCAGCCCTCAACTTCTAGTATACCCTGTATTATGTTAGTCATACACAATATACAAAATATACATTCTAATATACAAATGAATATATGCCTCTACGCATAAACTGGGTCATGAAGTATCACGACCTCTGCATTATTGCTCGCTCGAGTCTCTAAAAACGGTTTTAATCTCTGACCATTCAATTTAAATAAATTACCGTTTTTAGGGTTCTCGATATCGATTGCACTGTGATGGTGCACCGCCCGTACTATGTACGGTCCATTCCATCTTGACGTCAATTTTCCAGGAAATAAATATAGTCATGAATTATATACGAAAACTTTTTGCTCTGGTGTAAATGACTTGCGAATAATCGCATTGTCATGAAATACTTTAGTCTTCTCTTTATAAATCTTAGCTTTCTCATATGCAACCCTTCTAATCTCATCAAGCTCATTAAGTTGAAGCCTCCACTGCTCTGGTTTTTTCAAGTTCAAAGTTGAGGAACTTAATAGCCTATAAACCCTTATGCTCAAGCTCTACCGGTAAATGACATGCTTTTTCAAATATCAATCGATAGGGAGACATGCCTAGATTGGTTTTGTGAGCGGTTTGGTAAGCCCATAATGCATCTGTTAGTTTATATAACCAATCTTTTCTGTTGTGTTGCACTGTCTTCTCAAAAATTAGTTTGATTTGGCGATTAGAAACTTCCACTTGCCCACTAGTTTGTGCATGATATGTTGTAGCTAACTTGTGGGTAATGGAATATTTCCGCATGAGCACCTCAAATGATCGGTTAGTAAAATGGGTACCATTATCGCTAATGATAGCTCAAGGAATGCTAAATCGAGAAAAGATATTCTCTTTTAAGAACTTGATAATAACTTTGTTGTCTTTCTATTTTGCGGCAATTGCCTCTACCCATTTGGAAACATAATCGACAGCGACCAATATGCATTGGTTTCCAAATAGTTGGGTAATGGTCCCATAAAATCTATACCCCATACATTGAATATTTTAACCTCAAGGATGGGTTGCAAATACATCATATTGCGCCATGAAATTTTGCCTACGAATTGACATCGTGTGCATATTTTGCAATATTTCATAACATATTTAAAAATAGTTGGCCAATAAAAGTCACTCTGCAATACCTTTTCAGCCATTTTTCTAGGACCAGAGTATCCTCCACAAGCGAGATCATGATAAAAGGAGAGGACACTGTGCATCTCATTGTCAGGTATGTATCCTCCACAAGGGGGAGGATTCGGGAAAAATCGAAGAAGATAAAAGGGAGCCCGATGTAAGTAACACACTTCTCTTCTTGATTACTTCTTTTTAATCATATATTTTTTATGTTGATTATATTGTTGCAAAATTGCTTAAATGTTTACTATTTCATCAAATTAAGTTTAGATTTAGAGTAGAAATTTTATTTTTGATATGAGGGTGCTCCTGTTTACAATTATATTCTTTTCAACAAATTTTGCAAATAGGTAAACAAATAAAATAAAATAAAATAAAAAGAAAAAAAGAAGAGAGGAAAGAAGAAGAGGAAGAAGCAGCAACGATAGAAAGAGAGAGGAGAGAATTTTGTGGGCTGGGCTGAGAGAAGAGAAAGAAAAAGAAAAAAAAAAACTAAGGGGGAATTGGGCTTGGCCCAGCCCAGTAAAATAAAAAAAGAAAGAAAGAAAGAGAGCATTGGACTTGGATTAGGCTTGGGCTAGAAAAAAAAAGAAAAAAAGACTGGGTCAGCCAGCCCAGCACAGTAAAAGAAAAAAAAATTAAATTAAAAACAGTAGGCTTGAGCCTGGGCCGGACAGAAAGAAAAAGAAAAATAAAAATATGATTAAGTGGGAATTTAATGGGCTTGGATTTGATGGATTAAATAATTGATAGATTGGACTTGGACTTGGACCTTAATTGGAAATAATTGATGGATAGAAATAAAGTGTAATAATAATAATAATAATAATAATAATAATAATAATAATAATAATAAAATAGAAAAATGAATAAGTGGCAAATTGGGCTTAGATTTTAATTGAAAATTTATCAAAAAAAATATAAATATATATGATTGAACCTGAAAATGAAACAAGTCCATAAGTTTAGACTTAGAAATAATGCAGTATTATCATATGATGTACTTGATTCACAAATTGGGTATTGATTAGTATTGAGAACTTGACCAAATGATTTAATCAATTTTGATAAATTATATTCTGATATAATTGTGCCCTAAATTTTTTAAAATGATACGGATATCTAATTCATCGTGCTACAAGTCATGTGTTCTGATATCATGTGTTATGATACTACATGTCATGTGCGGTCATGGAAATGCAAGTATGTTATCATGAAAAAAAAAATTATTATTAAAGAAGGGAAAGGAAAATAAACAGTAAACGTAAAATAAAATTATCATGTGTATAATGTATTACGAACACGGAGATGTGAGAAACTATATGGTAGATAAGAGCCATATCGTATAAGGAATGATTGTAATGTTAAGGTTGGGATTCTTTTACTGCAGCGGTCTGGGTGATTACTGGATCACCAATTTAAAATTGATACCTAGAGTAATATGTCCGTTATTATAAAACAGTACAAAAATTGATTGTTATGCCTAGCGGCATGTCATGGTTCAGTTCCATGATCATTGAGGCTAGGTCCCGGGTATGCACGGGCACTTATACGACAATGGAGAATAGCGCTATCATATCTATTAATACAGTTTCTACAATTAAATTGGACGGTGACTGAGACCAATAGAATGTAAGATTAAATAGATAGAGCAATTATTATCATATTTGTTTATTTATTTATGCATTTATTTATACTTTCTTTAATGTTTAATTTATATGTATACGAACAATACTAACATAAACATGCTCATGCATACTGATATTCCTGTACTATGATAGTACACAATTTCTCTTTTTAAATGTGTTACTTGCTGGGTTTAATCTCCTGGGTTTTAAACCCAGATTTAAAAGATGAAGAAGGGGATCCAACCCCGACTGAAGACCCGTACTTCATTGGGCAGATTAAGCAACAATAGGCAAGTGAAGTACCCCCTAAAGAGTTTTGTATACATTTTGTTTATATTTCCCTTTGTATAGGCACTGCTTTTCTCTTTAATTCTTTTGTGTTCATATTTAAAACACTGTGCAATCTTATTTAAAAGGTAAGGGTAAGTAGTCCTTCCTAATTGTAGCATTCAGCTTTCTATAGTTAATATCGCCATCCCGTCTGCAAACGCATCGAGATAATCTCATTTGCATCGTTCTTGACTACAGTAATTCCGGACTTCTTAGGCACTACTTGAACTGGGCTCACCCATGCACTATCAAAGATAAAAGAGATGATCCCATTATCAAGGCTCTTAAGAATATCCTTCCTCGCAGCTTCTTTCATTACCGGATTCAACCTACGCTGAGAATCTCTTGTAGGTCATACATTATCTCGTAAATGAATTCTATACTGCACTATAAATGGATCAGCCATACTCTAGCCTTTGTCTTCCCTAAGTGCTTTCAACACTGATATGTGTGCTTCCTCCTGAGTTTCAGTCAAATCTACAGAGATAATGACTAGTAGCGTGTCGTGTTTACCCAAGAAAGCATACTTGAGATGAGTCGGAAGGGTCTTCATCTAAAGCTCAACTGGACACTCAATAGATGGTCGTAACTGAAATCGTGGTTCAGTCATCAATATCTTAGGTGGAAGTTCTCATCGAGTGGAAGATAATAATTAGATGACTCATCGAGCGTATCCAAGAATAAGCTCTCATCAACTAAACCATCTAGCTCATCAAAGAATTCCTCCTCTTGGTGCTCACTGGACAACCCTTAAATTATATTTACTTCTATGGGCTCATCATGTGGATCACTCGGTTGGGGCCTTAGATTGAATATATTCAAGTCAAGTGTCATATTTCCAAAGAAAAGTCTCATCGATCCACTCCGACAATTAATAACAGTATTAGAAGTGGCTAGGAATGGATGCCCAAAATAACTGGGATACAATAATGTGGATCCACAACAGGTTGAGTCTCGAGAATTATGAAATCGACTGGAAAAATAAACTCCCCAATCTTAATCAAGACGTCCTCAATCTCTCCCATAGGCTTCTTCACAGATCTATCGGTTAGCTATAAATTAATCCTTATAGGTCTCAACTCTCCCAGTCCTAACTGCTGATACACTGAATAAAGAAGCAAGTTGACACTCGCTCCTAAATCTAGTAGAGCTATTTCAACCACTGTAGTTACTATAGTGCAGGAAACAGTAGGACTTCCAGGGTCTTTGTACTTCATAGGTACAGACTTAGAGAGGATGCTAGAGATATTAGCAGTTAGGAAGACTTTATTTGGAACATTATTGTTCTCTTTTTTGTGCATAAATCCTTTAAGAATTTTATATAAGCAGATACTTGTTGGATTGCATTAAGAAAAGGAACATTGCCCTTAACTTACTTGAATAACTCAAGGATGTGCTCAACCTGTGGAGAATTTTTCTTCAATCGATTTAGATAGGGAGCCTTCGACTTATTAGTATGATCAATAGGAGGATCACATTTAGAGAGGTCAGACTCCTTTGTCGTGCTCGTGGGTGGATGCTAGGATGATGATGAATCATGAGGTAATGATAGAATCGTGGAATTAGGGGGTGTATCCTGCTGTGCATTAGGAATAGAATCAGGTGGCATGGCTACATGATTGTCAACCAGCTTGCCAGAATGAAGCGTGTGAATGGCATTAACTTGGTTGACATGCGACTCATTGGAGCTAGAGGAACTGGCATTAGGGTTTGTTAAGAGTTGATTTGGGAAAGTACCCCCACTATGTTCACTCATTTGACTCACTAATTATCCAACTTACTGCTCTAAGTTCTTAATAGTTTGAGAGTTCATGAGCAAGTGCTGATATATTTTTTGAATAAAATCAGTTCACTTTCATGAGATTTTCCATATGTATGTCAAGGTTGGATGAGGACTCGAGGAGATTTTCAACATTCTTCTCAAGTGACGGGAGTCGCTTTTCTTGATCATTGTTAGACCCCTATTGTGGATGTGATTGGTTGTGTGCAGGTGGTCTGTTCTGATTGTTCCCATGATTTGAAGCGTTTGGGTGTTGATAAGCACCCACATTTGGTTTTGAAAACTGACCATTGGTTAGAGGCTGCATCTTAGGGGCTCCCTGATATTGCCCTTGACCGCAAGAGAGATTTGGATGGTTTCTCCAACTAAAATTGTATGTAGGAGCGTATTGATTATTCATAGGTCTTGGATATAAGGTGTTTGGCTGCTCAAGTGTTGGACCCATGGAATTCACTAATAGTGGACACTCCTCCATAACGTGATTTGGAGTTCCACAATTAAAATATGTGGGACCTTGTATTTGATTTACTTGATCCATTGGTGGAGCACTAGGAGTCTCCAACACCTCAATTCTCCGCATAAGGGCTGCAATCTTAGCTTCGACAGCTATCGAGCTGTCGACGCTATAGATCACACCCTTATTTGTAGATATTGATGCATTGGGTTTCTCAGTGGGACTTTCTCACTGCATAGTTTTCCACGATAGGTTCTCAAGGAAGTCCCACGCTTCATCCTCATTCATTCTCATGAACTCCCCTTGATACATGGACTCAAGAAGAGTTTTGGATGTGTAATCGAGTCCTTCGTACATGATTTGACACAACCGCCACTTTTCTATCACATGGTGGGGGTACTGAGCTAACGAATCTTTGAACCATTCCAAGTATTTCTAGAAGAGTTATCCCGAGGCACTTGACGTAATTGATTAATTTGATTTTGAATTTTTGCTGTCTTGTGTGTGGGATAATACTTCTTGAGAAACACTATAACGAATTCATCCCAAGTAGTGATTGAATCAGTAGGTATACCGTACAACCACTTCTTCGCGTTATCTTTGAGAGGAATTGAATGAAGCAGAGCTTAATTGCATCCTCCGACAAGTCTGTAGTTTAATCATCACGCACACTTCCTAAAATTCACTGATAAAGAGATGCATCCTCAGAATCAGAACCAATGAATTTAGGAAGCATGCTAATGTACTGCGGTTTCAGTTCATAGTGATTACCCGCTGCCTGTGGGAGTTTATGCATGATGGTAGTGATTTGCGCAACGGGTAACATTGATCCTGAAGGATCGAGATCGGTTGGTCCATCTTATCTCCCATAAACAAATCTGATATCACTAATCAACCAAATTGATCACAAGCCTAATGTGGTATGAACTAGCGACCGTGGATGCGTGAGTTTCCTAAACTAATGTAAGAAGTGAGGTGTGGTGAAAATAAAATGGTGGAAAAGATATGATAAAAAAAAGATGTGATTCCTACTGTTCCTACTGTATTTTTTTTAATTTTTTTACAAAACTAGATAACCAAAACACAGAACTGGAGAAAATATGGGGTCAGAATTCACCTGGGCTGCCACTATTTGGCGGTTCTTACCACCCCAATTAGCGGCAGAACCAGAGAGATTGTCTCTCTGGTTTCTATAATGCAATTCTGAAGCTCCTCTAATCCCTTTTATCTTCATGTATCTGCACATTCTGGTCCCTGCACACTCAACACATACTGTTAACCCGTAAAATGCTAGAAAAAGTAAGAAAACACCGTCAATCCGCAGCAACAGCGCCAAATACTTGATGTGTTAAATTTACTGCAAACGTACAATGTCGGTTGTAGCGCTAACATGTCGTTCCCACAGAGATCTAGAGTGTTTTACAATCTTGCTAACTCTATTATCTTGACGAGCTAATTATGAGACTAGATTGATGAGATTTGCAATTCTAATTAGCCTAGGATACATAATCCACTGGTTCACAACCAAATATCATCTATTCATTTTCCTTCTTTAATAAAAATATGATCTTTTAGTTTAATTCCTACTTAAAGTATCTTAAGTATGGACTATCAAGTGGTGTGCAAGTATAATTCATTAACGAAATTACTTTTTATAGAGATAAACTAAATCGTTAGATAAATTCAACAAAACGAATAAAAACCAACAACTCCAAACCCTAACTAAGCATAGGCTATCAAAATATTTAAATTAAACATAACATATCAAAGTTCTAATCTACAAGTTCTTGTATTTTTATTGTTTCATAGAAAATTCCTATTTTTTATTTTTATTTTAGAAAGAATACAAATCGATAAATATGAGGTTGATCTCTGGTTTCATCTACATCCTAGGACTAAACTAAGTAGCTACTTATCCTCCTAATTAAAAAGATTCTATTTTCCTATAAAGCAATTAAAGTTTTATACTAGAAAGCAAGATAAATCTATCTAGAAAGCAATTAGATGAGATTACCTAAGAAACAATGATGAGCAGAAAATGGTACCTCTAGAGTCGATATGGCGGCCGTCATCCCTTCAGCAAAATCCTAATTTTATTTATAATTACGAGTACAAAATTACATCATGAAAAACCATAGTTACAAGTATACGACCAATATATGGGTTTCGGAGAATCAAACTCTAATCTAAGTACAAGTGAGAAACTACAAAATTATATCGAAAGCTCCGTAGAAAATTCACCCAGATTGGGCCCCATGGAGGCGCCAATTGGCAACAAATATCGCCAATAGCGGCAAAAATATGGTATCTTGACACCAATTTTCTTCTGCATAAGTCTCTAGTCCTTTGCCTTTGATCTGCATGACTGTATTGAATTTTGACTCTCTGCAGCATCATGGTCTTGTAGTTTTGCTCACTTTTAACTCCTCTCTGGGCTTGGTTTCCTAATCCGGCTATGAGTTTATACCATCTCCTTGTAGAAATAGGTTTACCTAAAAAACACACTAAAAATACTCGAGTAGCATTATTTAAATATAAAAGTAGATAATATGGAGGCTATAAAAATACTATATACGACATTCATTTGCAATCCCCTAGCACCAGAAGACCTAAATCAACAATGAACAAAGTTCCTAAATTGAATAGAGTTCAGAAATTGGTGAGTGCTGATTATCAATTTACTACTCAAGCAAAAACATCAAAGGAGATCACTCCAAAACTAGTAAATGCAAGGCTAGGATGATATCTTCCAAAATATCTTTTGCCCCAACATCATATTTGAGAGAACGTCTCAGTTAGATTTGCCGGTCCCAACAAAACTCATTGGTGGCAAAAAACCCACTAGCTAGACTGACTGCAATCTAAATCACATACTTCCAAGTGCAAGAGATCGACAAGTAATACAAGGGTAGTAATCCAAAATCGTTCTCTCGAGAATTATTTGTTAATTATGTAAGACTAGAATAAATTACGATACTAAAATTAAAATTAAAGATTAGATTTTTATAAATTAAACTCAAATTAAAGATGGAAAATTTACTAATATTAAAATTATTGGTCAGATGGATGTAACTCCCTCATAGGATAATTTACTGGATACACTTGTGGTGTTTTTTTAATCTAAGTTATATATATCACATGGTCTTCCTACAACCGAAAAATAATTCATTTAAGCATAAAATATATAAAGTTGTGAACATTGATTGACTAATTTCACCCGGTTAATCCTATATGAACTTTGAGTTTATCTAAGCATGCAATATGAATAAAATAAATAAACATTCAAAATTTAAGCATGCACCGTGCCTAAAGAGTTTACAGTATATTAAAAACTAATCAACGAATATATTGTCAAACTATAAAGCATCAAAGACTCAAAATCATATTTAATCTATTCAAAGATAGTAGAGAATCAAAGATATCAATTTCATATAAAATAACTAAAACCAATAATCATATAAGAATAAATACACTAATGTTTGTTATTCCATCTAATCAAACTTAAGAGTTTAACCACTCATACTCATCATAGCCATAAATAAAGAGAAAAAGAATTCTTTTATTGATTCCTATAAACGAGTAAAAAAACTAAATCTTGAATCTAAAACTCTATATTATCTCTCTTCTGTTGTTATATCATATCTTGATTTGAATTACATGGTTATTTATAGCTTTTACAAAACCCAAATAGGAATTCTATTTACAAGGAAACTCTTAATTCCCCTAAAAAATTCCCAAAAAACAACTCTGGGGCCGTGCCCTTCAATAGACCTATCGATGGTTGCTCTCGGGTATGATCCCAGTTGACGTCGATCGATGGTATTACATATGGCCTTCGATGGCCATTCATAAAAATGCACAGTTCTGAGCAGATATTTAAAATACGCTTCGATGCTTCAATTTCTTTACATATAAAATCCTACAAAAATATTGAAAAACACTAGAAAAACATCATAGTGAGGAATTTGATAATAAAAATATTTTTCAGTAATTTCTTGTATTAATCAACAAAATTAGATTATACTTGCACAAAATAAAATAAAAATATGACACTTTTCAAGCGTAATCACACCCCCAACTTGAGCTTTGCTAGTCCCTAGCAAATCTAAAAACCAAAGAAAATAAATTAAAGACCTAAAAAATCTAACTCACTTTCGTAAGAATCATAATTGCACTTAGCATGTGTAACAAATCATTAAACCCCTAAGTTATCCTAGTGGACGAGTATTGGCTCGTGAGGGTTTCTATTGATACTACCCACAAACATCAAGAAATGTTTGAGATTATGGAATAAATAAAAGAAAACTAAGGATAAGTGTAAAATAAAAAATAAAAAATATTAGTATCATATTAACTATTTATACTATACTATTACTATTCTTATATTTTTGGGGGTTTTTACATATCGGTCCTTTAAATCTTTAAAAATTGAATATTGATCCCTGAAAACTTCATATTTTGATTTTAGTCCCCGAAAACATTTAAGTTACTTCACTTTAATTCCTCCATTAGCTATTCCATCCAAATAAACGGCGAATTTTAATTTTAATATTTAAGAGCTAGATGGAATGATAGATATACCCTCATTTAGTGTTAGCCTTAGGTCTAAGGTCTGTTCTCCATCTCGTTTCGAACAAAGGGGGTGAGGATTGGGGAAATTGACGTGTGGGGTCAGGCAATCGGGGAAATCGACGACGCGTGGGGTGAGGCGATCGGGGAAATCGTCAGTGGCGCGTCAAGCGAGCGACCAGCAAGGCGTGCTTGATTGGGAGAAGGGCGCTTAAAGGGAGCTTGAGTGAGGAGAGGGGGGCAGATGTCGATGTTAGAAAGGGAAAATTTGAGGAAGTCCTGAGGTTATTGGAGTGTTTGGAGGAGGAGGAGGATGATGAGGAGGAGGGGAAAGGTGGGAGCTCGGTGGAGATGAGGCTGGAGATTAAGGAGGAGGGGGTTAGGGCTGGGGATGTGAGGATGGGTGAGTGGATTGAGCCGGCGAATGCGATCGAGGGATATGTTCTGCATTTCAAACAAGGTATTTATTTTAGTAGTTCTAATATCGGAAATGCTTGTGTTGCCGTTGTTTATGGGTAAAGCTAGATGGAGAATTAGGAAGGGAAGAATGATTCGTGCATAATGATGGAAAAATATTTGAAAATTTCGTCATGCATAAGCATTGCACTTCGTTAGTAAACTCATTTTTCTTTAGTAAAATTGAAGCAGGCATGTGCAAGTTAAGTATCAAAGTTTTCTTTTTGGTGTTTAAGACCCCATGTTTTTTTTGTGAAATTTGCGATGAGCTCATTTTTGTAGCTTGACTAATAAGCATGATTCATACTGTTCAAATACAAAGCATATTGAGCTCATATACCTGATATGATTGTATATCGTTCAATATCTGTTATTCAATATGAACTCCAACACCCAATGCACACATACATGATATCCAATATTTAAAACCTTGGTGGAAATCAAGAGACTTGGGAAGTCTTGTTTTTCGATTAGGTGGTCATGTATTTTACTACTTTTGAAGAGAGTATCAGTGGGTGCATTTAAATTTTAATAGATAACTAGTATCACTGTTTCATATTAGTATTTCCAAAAATGATAAATTAAACATGAGTTAGGTCTTTTTATCATTGTTTCACTTTGCTTGTGATTCTTTGGCTTTTATGATAAATTAAACTTTTGTGATATGGATGCATTTGTCAACTTGCTGAAAATCTTTTCTTAGGTACAGTCTGAGCCCTGGACTGAGAATAGTTCTTAGTCCAGAACTAAGAAAACAGTTCTGGATGGAGAACTATTCTTAGTCCATGACAGAGAGCTAGTTCTTGGTCATGGACTTAGAACTGAGTTCTCAGTTCATAATAGAGAGAGAGAGAGAGAGAGAGAGATATGAGTACTTCACATAAAAGTTTGATTAAAAATTATAACAATTACAGAAATAATAAAAAACTACATGGTAATTTTGATTACAATGCTAATTACAATCATCACACCAATGATCTTCACCAATTTCATCACCTCATCCATCTTTTTATTTATAATTACAAGATGATCTTCTATTTTTCTCAAACGAAATCCTTGATTCTTGGCATCTTCTACCCACTTGAAATATTCACAACCTGGATTTTTTTTCCCTTGTATCAGTGCAACCCCAGAAATCCAAACCCTAATTTGGACCTTGCTTGCATGTCCACATCCGAGTCGGGAATCCACAACTACAAAGCTCTACATTACCATCCCTAACATGGCTTGGATTTATACTTGAAGAAGCCATACTTCATAAGATGAGGGATATAAGGTTAGGAAACGATAAGAAAGAGGGAAGAGAGAAAAATTAGAGTTCTTGAGAGGAGAGGTTGTGAGAGAAAGGGAAAGAATGGAGAGGGAAACTAAACAAGAAGAGGAACATAAGAGGAGGGAAACAGAGAAGGGAGGGAAATAACTGAGTTTTCACTCACTTACAAAAGAATAACGGAAATTTTGGGCCAAAAAATTAACTTGTCTAACAGAAGTGACCCAAAGGGACTAAAGTAAAATAACTTAAATGTTTTGGGGGACTAAAATCAAAATAGCAAATTTTTAAAGATCAATATTCAATTTTTAAAGATTTAAGGGACCGATATGTAACCCCCCCCCCCCCCCCCCTTTTTTGGTTTTCACTTCTTTTCCATAGCAAGGTTAACTAGAGATACATAAACATATATTCATGTTAATCCTAATAAATCACTTATAATCTAATACTCTATATATCTATCTTGATTATTTAAATCATATCTAGATATACTTTATTTTCAATTATCCTATTCTTTGCATTTTTGTGAGTGTGTAAATAAGCCTTGTTAAGTCTCAAACTATAATCAGACTTACAGGAACCTTTTTCATGTATATGCATATTTTTTTTTCCATTTTTTCCTCTCTATTTTTTTCTTCATAGACACTTCCTTTTTATGTGAACATTCATACTTACCGAGACACAAATGCCCAGTAACTCAACTCATGACTATAATAAAAATCCATAAGTATCATTCGTGTGAATAAGCATGAGTACGAGACGCACGGAGCCAACTACTTAACATTTACTTTCTCTTATATATATATTCGAAGTATATTGCCTAAGTACCAGGCTTACTTCATTTTTTTTTTCAATTTTTTTAAACATATATGATAGATCTCCCTTTTAAGTTTTCTCTTTGTCATCAACTCTTCATTACTTATTGAGTAACTGCATAGAGTGCATAATAGATTCTAATCTTAAGTATCTATATATCTTATTGTCGGATTTAAAATCTCGATTAAGACTATATAAAAACTATTATCATATAAGTATCAAAATTAAGATACCTATCTTATAAATATGCAATGTAAAGTACTTCTAGTCTTACATTTTTACTTCAAAGAAATGCAATTTTTTTTGAAATTGTTTTTAGACTATGTTAGTTAACTATATTACAGTAAGTCCAACTTAAATTATGCAATATCCTTAGTGCATCAAAAATATAACTATGAAAGTAATACACTAACAAATAATATAAGAGGTTAATGTTAGAATACACCTAGTTTTGTTGGTTCTAAAAAAAAAAACTCACTCCCATTTGTAGTCGATATTAATGACATTTCAGATGAAGACCTTTTTGTCACTTTCATCTTTGATACCGATGGAACTTAATGGTCTCCTAGCTCGTCCTTTCATCCTCATCTTTAGAAATAGGGAATTCTCACTAGCTATTTGTCTAAATACTCTGGTGAGTAGCCGATAATGACATTGTTGACAATGCCCAGTTCAGGCCTGCTTATCTTCAAGTATGTTCATTCTCACAATGAAGGCATTTGACATCCTTAAAATTGGCTCGTTTATTGTGTGGAGTGTTACTTCATCTAGTCGGGTCACCACATCTGCTGCATCTCGTTATTCTTCCCCTTGTTTGACACGTTTCTAATCATGTTCTCCGTGACCAGCAGGTTGGGCAACATGTTGTTGCTTGTGTTGTACTTGCTGTTCCCACTGGGCGTGTCAGGCACTTATGCTTCTTCGCACAGTAGTATCCATAAATGGTTACTTAGGAGGCTCAAATGTATCACATCGTGCCAGAAGAACTCCATTATCCATGCAAATTTTTGTAATCAGAGAAGGCAAAACTAAGTGATGTTTCACCATTCTTAGATGCTGGATACACTCATGGACTTGACCCATGCATTGAACTATCGCGAACTACATGATAATACAACATCGAATGCGTGCCTTTCCAAAATCAAGTTTAATAATACTACGTCTCTCGTATATAGTTCTATTATTGAGGAGGACGGTAGTATGTTATATTTACTATAGAGACTTATCAAGATTTACTTGTCTGACACAACCAACCTTCAAAAAGCTCTCATTGAAGGCAATATCGCTTAAGTCCTCGCAAAGCTTTTTGAACTGGCGAGAGCCGCTTGGTATCTTATTCACAATGTCTACAAAAGAAGGGTACTCCTCAGGCACATTGGGTATACGGAGTGTCCTTAGTTTTCTTCCCTTGTGAACGGTATCTCCCTACCCTTGACAATAGAGTATCCATAATTATTTCCCATCGTTGGTTGCAAGTTAGCATAAAACTCACGCACGATCTCATTGCATGCCGGAGCATGTTGATATCTTGCGTATGCTTCCAACTTTGAGGCTAGCATTGGTGCTCTGAAAGCCAAATTTAATCAATCTTGAATAATCTACTACTCATGCTAGCCAAAGCATGAAATCATCGTATTTCTCTAATATCTTCTTATTTACTTTTGCAATTCTAGTTCTTTGTGGAGAAGACGAGCAAGAAGATTCTACTTTTGGCCTTTTGGAAACTATCTGCTTCTTTGGTGCCATTCTACAAAAATTAACCAAAAATACATAATTTAGAATAATTATTAATTCAAAAATCTATTCATGAATTTTTTCTTATAATTATCCTATTTATTATTTTTCTTTTGGTTAATTTCTTTCTCTTTATTTTATTTTATATTATTATTATTTTTTATATTATTTTAGAATTTTAGAATTAACTTCATCCACATAATTTTATATTTTCCCAGCTTCTTCAAAAATCAACAAATTCCACTTTAATGTGATTATTATTTCATGAATTTGATAAACCATAGTTACACTAACAACCCATGAAATATAATGCTAAAAAGGTGAGATTGTCACCTTTTCTACCTTGATTTTTGCATACTATGACAATAAATCTATAAAATTCGTCAAAAATCTTCATATCTCTGCTAAACTCTACCAAATCTACTACAAAGTAAGGATCTAATTTTGATTCACTCAAATTCGTTCATATAAATTGTAGATCTAGCATCTACTTTTCATTAAGAACAAATCAAAGAAAAATCAAAGGGGAAAAAACTTACTTGCTTGTATATTGATGAAAATTTGAAAAGAATTACATGGGAAGAGATTGGCTGTCAAAAAGAGGGATTTTTGGGCGTGGTCGCTATAGAAGGAAGCTAGGTTTTTCTTTGTCGAGAAAAAAACTCTAAAATCTATTTATAGATATCCTTCCCTACCAACGGCTGTTGACGAGCGCATCGATGGCGCCTTCGACGGCCGTTCTCAGCTAATTTTTTCTTCTTTTTATAGTGGCCATCGTTGGTAGCAGTTTTGACCGCTGCTTCGACAGTGGTTGTCTGTCTGATAATTGTCAAGCCAAGTTTTTAATATTTTTTAGTTAGTTATTGTTAGTCCCTAAATTAAGATTATTTCTAATATCTAGTTGTTAGTTCCTAATTCTAAAATCAATTCTAAATTAATATTAGTTCCTAACTCTAAAGTTAATATTAATTAAAGAATTTTTTATTTGTTTTTTTGAAAAATTTTTAAAGAAAAAGAAAAGAAATGTTTGAAAATCATTGAAATCATCATAAGCATCATAAGTTATCTTAATAAGCCACCCCCAACTTAAAATGCACATTGTCCTTAATGAATCGATATATCCATTAATTAATCAAGAACAAGTAGAAACTTAAGAAAGAGGAGTTTAGAAATTACCTCAGTCTGGTACTCATGATGCAACAATCTACAAAACAAAATTGTTTGCTCATAGTATGCAATAATATACATAGTGTCTTCATTTAGTGCGTATCAATGAGATATCGGAGGATCCCTAGATCGTGAGATTCCTTCGACTGCTTTGGAAATTCCATGTAGTGTTTCAATCGTTTACCATTTACTTTGAACGTATGACCATTCTTTGGATTCTCAATATCAATTGCATCATATGGATACACAGTTTTAACTATGAACGGTCATGTCCACTGTGAATGCAATTTTTCTGAAAATAGATGAAGGCATAAATCATATAGAAGCACTTTGTCAGAAGAATAAAAATACAATGTGTGATATGATGATCGTGCTGTATTTTCATTTTCTCCTTTGAAATGAGTGACTTGTCGTATGCATTGCGTCTTATCTTTTCCAACTCATTTATTTGTAGCTTTCGTAATGGGCCAACTGAATTGGGATCAAGATTTACTGATTTAATTGCTCAATATACTTTATGATCTATCTTTACAGGCAAATGATAAGCATTTCCATAGACTAATTTATATGGAGACATACCTAAGGGTGTTTTGTATGCTATACGGTAAATCCATAAAGTATCGGTCAATCGAAACGACCAATCTTTGTAAAACAGATTAACCATTTTCTCAAGTATTTGCTTGATTTCCCTATTAGCTAGCTCAACTTGTCCATTTGACTGGGGATGATACGGTGTAGAAATCTTGTTCGTGATATGATATTTCTTCATTAAATTTTTAAATGCTTTATTACAGAAGTGTGAGCCCCTATCACTTATTATTTCTTTATGAACTCCAAATCTCGACAATATTTGTTTCCTTAAAAATTTAATAATAGTTTGTTGGGTATTATTTCTACAAGACGCAGCTTCTACCCATTTTGAGATATAGTCCACTAATACGAGGATATAAGTATATCCATTAGAAATAGGAAACAGTCCCATGAAGTCAATGCCCCAACAATTAAATATTTCAATTGTAATTATGGGTTTTAGAGGCGTATCATTCTTCCTAGTTAACGCTAGTAGTCTCTGATAAGGCTTGCATCTTTTACAAAATTCATATGCTTCTCTAAACATGGTAGGCCAATAAAAACCACATTGTACTATTTTGGCTACTGTGACCCCCACATGTTTCTGTATGATAAAAGGCGATAATGCTTTGAATCTTGTCATCGGGCACACAATGCCGAAAAAGAAACGACGTACCTCGTATGAAAATCTTCATTTGTCTTGTGCACTTCAATGATTTGATATTTCTCCTGCAATAAGGAAATTAATGATGTCAGCATGCCACGAAGTTATTGTGATAGAAAATAGCTGCTCAGCAGGGAATGAGTCCCTAATTTGTACCTTATCATTTTAGAAGTTAGTCTAGAGTGGTGGTCTGCAACCACGTGCTCTACTCCCTTTTTATCTTCCATTTCGAGATCAACTTCTTGGAGAAATAAGATCATCGAATCAGCGTGGCTTTGCATCTTTCTTTGATAAAAGATATTTGAGTGCTAAATGATCTGTAAAAATAATACATGTGAGTTCAAAATATATGAATGAAATTTATTAAGAATAAAAACTGCAGTTAGAAGCTCATTCTCTATAGTAGTATAATTTATTTGAGTATCATTGAGAGTCTTACTAGTGTAGTAGACCACGTAGGCTTTTTATCTCTTCCTACCCTAATACAGCTGCAATTGCATAACCGCTTGCATTGCACATGATTTTGAATAGAAGTGTCCAATCTGATGGTTGCATTATTACTTGTACATATTGATTTCAGACCTTTCCTAGCTTATATCTTGACATACTGATTAGTATTATATATTGTATTTTTCCTCCCATATTTTTATCTATTTTTGTATATAAATAAATGCTACTCGGATATTTTTAGTGTCTTTTTCAGGTAATTCGATTCCTACAAAGAGATGGTATAAAATCAGAGCCAGATTAGAAACAAATCTTATAAAAGAGTTCAAAGAGAGCAAAACTACAAGATTAAAATACTTTAGAGAGTCAGAATGCAATACAGCCAGGAGAATGAAAAGAACAAGACACAAGACTCGTACAAGAGAAAAACCAAAAGTCAACTCCATATTAGTGCCGCTATTTGGCGGCATATTGCCGCCATTTTTGCAGTACAAAAGTGGGCCCACATGCTGAATTTTCTTCTTGGGTTTCAATGTAATTTTTTAGTTTTTCAGTTATATTAGAATTAAGGTTTGATTTCCGAAGCCTATATATTAGCCGTATCCTTGTATTATAGGATTTTTTTATGCAGTAGTTAATATAGAATTAGGATATAGTCTTTACTTGTTTTTAATTTAATAAAATTAGGATTTTGCTGAAGGGGTGACGACCACAATACCGGACTCTAGAGGTAATTCTCTTTGCTCTTCAATTTTTTCTTAGTTAATTTATTTTAATTGCTTTCTAGTTTAGATTTATTTGCTTTCTAAATTAGATTTAATTGCTCTATGAATAAAAATTTGATTTTACTTGTTAGAAATATGAGTAGCTAATTTAGCCTAGCTCTAGGATGTAGATGAAGTTAGGATTCACCATGTAATTACTCTCTGGAATTTTCTTCTTAAATAAAATAAATAAAGACATGATTTTTCTATAAAAATATTAAAATACAAGAACTTGAAGATTAATACTTTGATAGGTTATACTTGAATTAAGTTTCTTGATAGTCTATACTTAGTTAGGGTTTGGAGTTGTTAGTTTTCATCTTATTCAAAGAATTATCTAATGATTTAGTTTATGTTTATGAAAAGTAGTATCTTCGTGAGTTATCCTTGCGCACCACTTGATAGCTCATGCTTAGGGTATTTTAAATAAAAATTAAAACTAAAAGATCACCTTTTTATAATAGAAGAAGATAGTAGAAGTAAGAATATAGTTGGAAACTAGTGGATTCTAGATTCTAAGCTAATTAGAATAGTTCTCAACTCCAACTTAGAATCTTTTGTTAATCCGTTAGACTATAGAATTAGTGAGAACGCAAAAATACCTGAGATCTCTGTGGGACGACCTGTATAGCGCTACAACCGACACTGTATGTTGCAGTTAAATTATCACATCAAGTTTTTGGTGCCGTTGCTGGGGATCGATGGTGTTTTTCTTACTTTTTCTAACGTTTTACGGGTTAGCAGTGTGTGTTGAGTGTGCAGGAACCAGAAAGTATAGATATAGGAAAACAAAAAGGATGAGAGAATATTTTGGAGTATACTGCAAAAGGTAGGGATTTAGAATCCCTAGCTTTGCCGGCAAATAGCGGCAATTGCCGCCATTTGGCGGCACTTCAGGGACAAGCCTCCACCTTGTTTTCTGTAGTTCTGTATTTCGTGTCCCTGGTTCTGTAAAAAATACAAAAAAAAGAAAAAATAATTAGAACTTATAGGACATCACATTGTTTTTATCATATTTGTTCCACCGTTTCATCTCCACCATACTCCACTTCTTGTATTAGTCTAGGAAATTCACGTATTCATTCACGATCGTTGGTTCACACCACATTGAACCCGTGATCAATTTGGTCGACTAGTAAGATCAGATTTGTTCATGGGTGACAATATAGACCAACCGATCCCGATCCTTCAGGATCGATGTTACCCGTTGCGTAGATCATTACCATCATGCATCAAACTTCCACACGCAGCGGGTAATCACTATGAGTTGAAGCTACAGTACTTTAGCATGCTTCCTAAATTCACTGGTTATGATTTAGAGGATGCATATCTCTTTATCAGTGAATTTCAGGAAGTATGCATGATGATAAAACTGCAACACTTATCGGAGGACACAATTAAACTCTACTTCATCCCCTATGCACTCAAGGAAAATGCCAAGAAATAGTTGTACAGTATGACTACTTATTCAATCACTACTTGGGATGAATTCGTTGCAGTGTTTCTAAAGAAGTATTATCCCACGCATAAGACGACAAGAATTTGAAATCAAATCAATCAATTCCGTCAAGTATCGGGAGAACTTTTCTGGAAATACATAGAATGGTTCAAGGATCTTTTAACTCAGTGCCCCCACCATGTGATAGAAAAGTGGTGGTTGTGTCAAATCGTGTATGAAGGACTCGATTACACATCCAAAACTCTTCTTGAGTCCATGTGTCAGGGGGAGTTCATGAGAAAGAATGAGGATGAAGCATGAGACTTTCTTGAGGACCTATCGTGGAAGACTATACAGTGGGAGAGTCCCGTTGAGAAGCCCAGTGCATCAACTTTTGCGCATAAGGGTGAGATTTATAGCGTCGACAGCTCTATAGTTGCCGAAACTAAAATTGCAGCCCTTATGAGAGAATTGAGGCATTGGAGACTCCTAGTGCTCCACTGGTGAGTCAGGTAAATCAAATTAAAGTTCCCACATGTTTCAATTGCGGAACTCCGAATCATATTATAGAGGAGTGTCCATTATTAATGAATCACATGGATCCCACACTTGAGCAGGCTAATGTCGTGTATCAACAACCTATGAACAATCTTTACGCTCCTACATACAATCCTGGCTGGAGAATCTATCCAAATCTCTCATGAGATCAGGGGCAATATCAGGGGGGCCCCAACCCTAACATGTAGCCTCCAGCCAATGGTAAGTTCCCAATAGCAAATGTGGGTGTTTATCAACACCCAAACGCTTTAAATTATGGAAACAACCAGAATAGACCACCTGCACAAAACCACTTATATCCACAACAAGGGTCTCATAATGATCAAGAAAAGCGACTGCAGTCACTTGAGAACAACATTGAAAATCTTCTCAAGTCTCAATCAAAGTTTGACACGCATATATCCGACCTTGACACACACATGCAAAATCTTATGAAAGTGTCAACTGATTTTATTCAAAATACAAGTCAGCAACTACTCGTGAACTCTCAATCTATTATGAATATAGAGTAGCAGGTTGGATAATTAGTGAGTCAGATGAGTGAACGTGGCCAGGGTACTTTTCTAAATCAACCCATAACGAACCCTAGTGCCAGTTCCTCAAATTCAAATCAGTCGCATGTCCACTAATGCAATGTCATACACACACTCAGATCTGGTAAGCAAGTGGTCAATAATGTAGCCATGCCCCCTGATCCCACTCGTACTATTTCACAGGCTACACCATCTCTTCCACCCTTTCTCCATGACCATCTCTATTAACTCCATCATCGTCACATACTCATTCAGAAAAACCTGTTCCTGAGCCGAAAGTACCATATCCCAATCGGCTTATGAAGTCTTCACCGCAAGTAGAAAAGATTCTTGAATCATTTCAGCAGGTGAAGGTTAATATTCCACTCCTTGATATTATACAACAGGTTCCTACTTATGCTAAATTCCTCAAGGATTTGTGTACTAAGAAACGAGTAAGAAACGTTCCTGAGAAAGTTTTTCTTACTGCAAATATATCGCAAATCTTGTCTAACTCCTTGCCTATCAAGTACAAAGATCCAGGTTCCTCTACAATCTCATGCACCATTAGGAACACTACATTTGATAGGGCGTTGCTTGATTTAGGGGCAAGTGTCAACTTGCTTCCTTAAACTGTTTATCAGTAACTGGGGTTAGCAAAACTTCAACCTACCAAGGTCACATTACAGTTAGCTGATCGTTCGATCAAGAGACCACTTGGTATGATTGAAAATGTGCTCATTAAGGTCGGTGAGTTCACCTTTCTTATAAATTTCATTGTCATAGAAACTGAGCCGATTTTTAATCCACGGAATAGATTGGACGATATACACAAAATTTTATGAAAAAAATTAAAATCCGAAAAATGAATACCGCTAACAGCAGTTTTGAGACAAGTATGCATCTATTTTTCACTTCACAATAGTTTATTAGGTTAAAAATAAAGATGATAACGATTGAGTAAGTTTTCTCTCTCTAAACCAAAAAAAAGAAAAAAGAAAGTTAAAAAAGTGAGAATAAAAAAATGGGGTGTGCTTGGTATTAAGGTAATAGCCTCGACAGTGATAAAATAATAGGGTGCACCTGGTATTAAAACAATAACCTCAAGAGTGAAAAGAAAGAGTATGATCCGAGTAATCGGGTACTTTGCGCCTAAGTAAGGGTGAATATTCGCATGAAAGGTGAAATATTTTTTAAAAACAGTGAAAGAAAAAAAAGAAAAAAATTGTTTTGAGATAGAAGATGAATCCTGAGTTAGAGTTGGAGTCCAAAACTGAAGTAGACTAACACACGTGCACGTAGATGTATAGGAGCCAATGGATTATCTGTTAGTGGGTATTGAAAATATGATTTAAATTTTTAATTAAAATGATAAGTGTATCTGATATGACGCTCGATTTGAAATTTGATAATCTAAATGTGTTCTTTAGTTTGTATATTATTGAGATTAATTGATGAAAATATTAAAAAAAGATTTTTTTTCTTCTTGTTGTATAAAATTTAAATTTTTCTTGATTTTTGGTTATCCTTATTTTTTTTCTTTATTTCTTAATCTATTTTCTTCACGAATTTTGTGGGTATATTCACTGCAAACCCTCACAAGACACAACTCGTCTACTAGGGTAATCTAGGGGTTTAAAAGCTTGTTGCACATATTAAGTGCAATCGCGATTCCTACAAAAGTAAGTTAGGATTTTTTTTTTCTTTTTAAGTTTAGGTTTTGCTCGAGAACTAGCAAAAGATAGATGTGAAGGTGTGATTACTATCATATATTGTAATTTTTCTTCCATATTTTATCTATTTTTGTATATAAATAAATGCTACTCGGGTATTTTTAGTATCTTTTTCAGGTAATCCGATTCTTACAAGGAGATGTCATGAAATCAGATCTGGATTAGGAAACAAATATTATAAAAGAGTTCAAAGAGAGTAAAACTATAAAATTAAAATACGTTAGAGAGTCAAAGTGTAATACAGTCAGGAGAATTAAAAGAACAAGACACAAGACTCGTACAAGAGAAAAACTGAAGTCAACTCCATATTAGTGCCGCTCGGCACTAAAGTGGGCCCCCATGCTGAATTTTCTTCGTGGGCTTCGATATAATTTTTTAGTTTTTCAGTTGTATAAGAATTAGGTTTTGATTTTCAAAGCCTATATATTGGTATTCTAGGGTTTTTTATGCAGTAGTTAATATAGAATTAGGATATAGCTTGTAATCGTTTTTAGTTTAATAAAATTATGCTTTTGCTAAAGGGGTGACGGCCACAATACCGAACTCCAGAGGTAATTCTCTTTGCTCTTCAATTTTTCCTTAGTTAATTTATTTTAATTACTTTCTAGTGTAGATTTATTTGCTTTCTAGATTAGATTTAATTGCTTTTTATGAATAAAAATTTGATTTTCCTTGTTAGAAATATGAGTAGCTAATTTAGCTTAGTTTTAGGATGTAGATGAAGTTAGGATTCACCATGTAATTACTCTCTAGAATTTTTTTAAATAAAATAAATAGAGACATGATTTTTCTATAAAAATATTAAAATACAAGAACTTGAAAATTAATATTTTGATAGGTTATACTTGAATTAAGTTTCTTGATAGCCTATACTCAGTTAAGATTTGGGGTTGTTGGTTTTCATCTTATTCAAAGAATTATATAATGATTTAGTTTATATTTATGAAAAGTAGTATATTTGATGAGTTATATTTACTCACCACTTGATAGCTCATACTTAGAGCACTTTAAATAAAGATTAAAAACTAAAAGATCACTTTTTTATGATAGAAGAAGATAACAGAAGTAAGAATATGGTTGGAAACTAGTGGATTTTAGATTTTAGGCTAATTAGAATAACTCTCAACTCCAACTTAGAATCCTTTGTTAATCCGTTAGACTATAGAATTAGTGAGAACGCAAAAATATCTAAAATTTCTGTGGGACGACCTGTATAGCGCTATAACCGACACTGTATACTTGCAGTTAAATTATCACATCACTTACATTCCATGTTCGTGCATGTTACTTGATATGTGATATACATGCATGCCTCACACAT
Organism: Dracaena cambodiana; assembly: GCA_036321105.1. Classification (NCBI taxonomy): domain Eukaryota; kingdom Viridiplantae; phylum Streptophyta; class Magnoliopsida; order Asparagales; family Asparagaceae; genus Dracaena; species Dracaena cambodiana. The sequence goes on along the minus strand of JAYEPQ010000020.1, from coordinate 22,162,089 downwards.
GTGAATATATCATGTAACTCTCATACCAGCCAGTATTACTCTTGTCCTTGCCAGTATTGACGTGCGTGTCGTTTCATCTTCACTTGACTTACATGTACCATGTTTAATTATTTTGTTATTATTTATACATGTTATTCTTACTTGGAAATGATATCTCCTGCACGTGAACATGTCCTATAACTTTTGCCAGTATTACTCTTGTGCTTGTCAGTCTTACCGTGCGTGTTATTTCATATTCACCTGGTTATGGATACATGTATACTTATTATATATGTTATATTGATATTTAGCATTTACTGCATTGCGGGTATGGGGGAAATAAATAGTGGAAGAAATCACGTATTGTGGGAGTTTCTTGTCTTGCTTGGGATGCATCCGCCGATTTGTATACTGACACTATCAGTTCTTTGTTTGCTTAGCGGCGGACCAATTCATATAGAGATCAGTGTTTGAGACCGTGATCCTGGGTATACACGGGATTTTAGATTCTAGTTTTTGTTCACCTAGCGGCGGCCAGATTGTGTGCCAGCCAGGTTTATAGTCTTTTCTCTATACGCCTATCAGCGGCCGATTCGTGTGATGATCGGGTTTGTAAATATGGTATCGGGTATGTTCTAGTACACTCCTAGAACACGTAGATTTTCCCCATCATTCACTTCCAGATTAATAGAATAGAGAGTGCATCTTTTTTCCTGATCATGTTATATTATGTATACCATATACTACAAGATTCATGTTATGTTTTTCATACTATGTTGCTTAATCATATACTTTGATCATGTTATACTACATATACCAATTGCTTTATTATTAATGTCCTATTATGCACACCATGTACTATATGATTTTTGTTAAATTCTCCTATCAACTTGCCATTCGGTTCGCGTGGAAACTGATACCATATGATTCTTGTTAAAACCGCCTATTGGTATGCCATCCGGTTCTCGTGGAAACCGGTACCATATGATTCTTGTTAAATTCGACTATTGTCGTGCCATCTGGTTAGTGTGGAAATCGGTACCACATGATTCTTATTAAATTCACCTATCGGCATATCCGGTTCGTATGGAAACCTATACCATATGATTCTTGTTAAATTCGCCTAGCGGCGTGCCATTCGGTTCATGTAGAAACCAGTATCATATGATTCTTGTTATATTCAGCATACTGATAAGTATCATATATTGTATTTTTTTCTCTCATATTTTATCTATTTTTTTTATATAAATGAATGCTACTCAGGTATTTTTAGTGTCTTTTTTCAGGTAATCTGATTCATAAGGAGATGACATGAAATCAGAGCCGGATTAGGAAACAAATCCTATAAAAGAGTTCAAAGAAAGCAAAGCTACAGGATTAGGATACTGTAGAGAGTCAAAATCAAATACAGTCAAGAGAATCAAGTGTACAAGATAAGAGACTCATGCAGGAGAAAAACTAGAACTATTGGCCATATTATAGCCGCCCAATGGTGGCATTAGCCACCAAATAGTGGCAAAGAAGTGGGCCCACAGGCTGATTTTTCTTCGATGGTTTCGTTGTAACTTTGTGGTTTTTTAGTTTTGTTAGAATTAAGGTTTGATTTCTGAAATCTATATATTAACCGTATCCTTGTATTCTAGGGTTTGTGGGAATGCAGTAGTTAATATAAAATTAGGATATACTTTGTACTCGTTTTTAATTTAATTAAATTAGGATTTTGCTGAAGTGGTGACGGCCACAATACCGGACTCCAGAGGTAATTCTCTTTGTTCTTTAATTTTTCTTTAGTTAATTTCTTTTAATTACTTTCTAGTTTAGATTTATTTGCTTACTAGATTAGATTTAATTGCTTTCTATGAATAAAAATTTGATTTTGTTTGTTAGAAATATGAGTAGATAATTTAGCTTAGCTCTACGATGTAGATGAACTTAGAATCCACCATGTAATTACTCTCTAGTATTTTCTTCTTAAATAAAATAATAAAGATATGATTTTTCTATGAAAAGATTAAATTACAAGAACTCGTAGATTAATACTTTGATAGGTTATACTTGAGTTAAGTTTCTTGATAGTTTATACTTAGTTAGGGTTTGGAGTTGTTGATTTTTATCTTCTTCATCGAATTATTTAACGATTTAGTTTGTTTTTATGAAAAGTTATATTTTTGATGCGTTATACTTGCACACCACTTGATAACTCATGCTTAGGACACTTGAAGTAAAGATTAAACTAAAATATCATTTATTTTATGATAGAAGAAAATAATAGAAGTAAATATATGGTTGGAAACTAGTGGATTCTATATTCTAGACTAATTAGAATAACTCTCAACTCCAACTTAGAATTCTTTGTTAATCCATTAGACTATATAATTAGTAAGAATTCAAACAACCTAAGATCTCTGTGGGATGATCTGTAAAGCGCTACACCGACACTGTAGCTTGTAGTTAAATTATCACATCAACTTTTTTGGCGCCATTGCCGAGAATCGATGGTGTTTTTCTTACTTTTTCTAACGTTTTAGGGGTTAACAGCGTGTGTTGAGTGTATAGAGATCTAGATATTGCAGATACAATAAGACAAAAAGGCTCAGAGAAGCCTTAGAACTTGCAGCAGAAACCAGAGAATCAAACTCTCTGGTTCTACCACTATTTAGTGGCCAAAACCACCATTTGGCGGCAGTTAAGGTAGCTCTTGAACCCAAATTTTCTCCAGTTCTGTAATTTGGTTCCCTGGTTCTGTAAAAAAATACCAAAAAAAATTTATGAACAGTAGGAATCATATTTTTTTTATTTGATCATATCTATTCCACCGTTTTTATCTCTACTACACCCCACTTCTTGCATTAGTTTAGAAAATCCACGCATACACTCACGGTCGCTAGTTCATGCTACATTGGACTCGTGATCAATTTGGTCGACTAGTGAGATCAGATTTTTTTCATGGGTGATAAGATGGACCAACCGATCCTGATCCTTCAGGATCGATGTTACCCGTTGCACACATCATTACCATCATGCATCAAACTACCACACGCAGTGGGTAATCACTATGAATAGAAGCCATAGTATATTAGCATGCTTCCTAAATTCACTGGTTCTGATTCAGAAGATACATATCTCTTTACAATGAATTTCAGGAAATATGCGTAATGATTAAACTGCAGCACTTATCAGAGGACGCAATTAAACTCCGTTTCATCCCATTTGCTCTAAAGGATAATGCCAAGAAGTGGTTGTACAGTATACCTACTGCTTCAATCACTACTTGGGATGAATTCGTTACAGTGTTTCTCAAGAAGTATTATACCACGCAAAAGACGGCAATAATTCGAAATCAAATTAATCAATTCCGTCAAGTGCTGGGAGAACCCTTCTGGAAATACTTAGAACAATTCAAGGATTTATTAGCTCAGTGCCCCCACCATGCGATAGAGAAGTGGTGATTGTGTCAAATCGTATACGAAGGACTCGATTACACATCCAAAACTCTTCTTGAGTCTATATGTCAAAGGGAGTTCATGAGAAAGAACGAGGATGAAGCATGAGACTTTCTTGAGGACTATGTAGATGAAGCATGGGACGATCATAGAAAACTATGTAGTGGGAGAGTCCTGCTGAGAAGCCCAGTGCATCAACTTCTGCGCATAAGGGTGGGATCCATAGCGTCGACAGTTTTATAACTGCCGAAGTAAGATTGCAGCCCTTATGAGGAGAATTGAGACATTGGAGACTACTCGTGCTCCACAAGTAGGTCAAGTAAATCAAATTCAAGTTCCCACATGCTTTAATTGCGGAACTCCGAATCACATTATGGAGGAGTGTCCACTATTAGTCAATCCCATGGGTCCCACACTTGAGTAGGCTAACACCTTGTATCAAGGACCTATGAGTAATCCATACACTCCGACATACAATCCTAGTTGGAGGAACCATCCGAATGTATCATGGGGTCAAGGACAATATCAGGGAGCCCCTAACCCTAACATACAACCTCCAGCCACTGGTTAGCTCCCAAAACCAAATGTGGGTACTTATTAACACTCAAACACATCAAATTATGGGAACAACCATAATAGACCACCTGCACAAAACCACTCACATCCACAACAAGGGTCTAATAATGATCAAGAAAAACGACTTCAGTCACTTGAGAAGAACATTGAAAATCTTCTCAAGTCTCATTCCAAATTTGACACGCATATGTCCAAGCTTGACACACACATGCAAAATCTTATGAAAGTGTCAACTGATTTTATTCAAAGTACAGGTTAGCAACTGCTCGTAAACTTTTAATCTATTAAGAATGTAGAACAACAGGTTGGATAATTAGGGAGTCAGATGAGTAAACGTGGTCAGGGTACTTTTCCAAGTCAACCCATAATGAACCCTAATGCCAGTTTTTCAAATCAGTCGCATGTCCACCAATGCAATGCCATTCAGAAACTCAAATCTGGCAAGCAAGTGGACAATAATGTAGCCATGCCCCCTAATCTCACTCCTACTATTTTGCAGGCTGCACCATCTCCATCACCTCCATCACCGTCACATGATTATTTGGAAGAACCTATACCTGAGCCGAAAGCATCATATCCCAAATGGCTTAGGAAGCCTTCACCACAGTAGAAAAGATTCTTGAAATATTTCAGCAGGTGAAAGTTAATATTCCACTCCTTGACATCATACAAAAGGTTCCTACTTATGCTAAATTCCTCAAGGATTTGTGTACTAAGAAACGAGTAAGAAACGTTCCTGTGAAAGTTTTTCTTGCTGCAAATATATCGCAAATCCTCTCTAACTCCTTGCCTATCAAGTACAAAGATCCAGATTCCCCTACAATCTCATGCACCATTGGGAACACTACATTTGATAGGGTGTTACTTGATTTAGGAGCAAGTGTTAACTTGTTTCTTTACACTGTTTATCAGCACTTGGAGTTAGAAAAACTTCAACCTACCAAGGTCATATTACAGTTAGCTGATCGTTCGATCAAGATACCACTTGGTATGGTTGAAGATATGCTCATTAAGGTCGACGAGTTTATCTTTCCTGTAGACTTCATTGTTTTAGAAACTGAGCCGATTTTCAATCCACGGAATCAAATTTCCGTTATCTTGGGTAGATCATTTCTTGCAACATCAAATGTATTAATTGATTGTAGGAGTGACCTCATGAAACTATCATTTGGGAACATGACTGTGGCACTAAATATATTCAATATGAATGAGCACACAATGAGCTCTCTCATTGAGGTCAACATGATTCATAGTTTGCCTCTTATTCGACCTCTTGCACTGATGATGAATCTCATTTGAGCAAATTTTCAAAAATGAGATCATATTATTATATGAATTGGCACATACAGATTCAATGTATGATGATACTTATGCAAGTGTGGCATTGATTTATGAGCAAAATTTTGAGAATTTGTTTGCAGAGGAGCTTGCATTACTTCGTGAGTTAGAAGGGCCACCATCACATTCACTTGATCATATTACACTCTTCTCACCTCATGATATTTCTACATGTATGTTTGTTATTAATAATAATTGGCAGGTTTATAATGAAGAATTTTTTAACCTAATTATTAATACTTACATGTGGACAAAGAAAAAGTGAGGACGGCATAAGAAGCAGACAGGTAGTTTCGTGACTCGTAAGAGAATGATGAGATATAATAATGCACCCACTTTACGTTTAAAATGCACACACTATGAAAGTGGGAAGCGATCGAGAGGTCATAACTGTTTTCCATGCGTTAAAGGGTGATGATATTGAGATCGTAACTTTTACGACTCCCATTATTTGTATAGTATTTGTATAATAGTTTTCATATTTATTTTACCACACTTGGTTTGTGTATGAGGGCATACATGAGTTTAGGTCTGGCGGAGTGGGTTAGGATATTTTCTTTGTGTTGATTTTAGTTTTTTTTAGAGTTTTTATTTTATTTTTAAATGATTTATAGTTTTTAGGGTAACAACTAACTAAAAAAAACTAAAAGAAAAACCAGAAAATTTATATATTTTCATCAATAGATCAACCTAATCACAGATAAAAGGACAAATTTAGATTTGAAATTAGATATGAGAGTAGATTGGATGATACACTTTGAATTTGATGAAAAATGATTAAAATTCGAAAAATAAATACCGCTAACAGTAGTTTTGAGGAAAGTATATATATCTCACTTCACAATAGTTTATTAGGTTAAGAATAAAGATGATAACGATCGAGTAAGTCTTCACTCTCTAAACAAAGAAAAAAAGTGAGAATAAAATAATAGGGTGAGCTTGGTATTAAGCCAATAGTCTCGAGAGTGATAAAATAATGGGGTGCGTCTAGTATTAAGGCAATAGCCTCAAGAGTGAAAAAAAGAGTATGATCCGAGTAATCGGGTACTTTGCACCTAAGCAAGCGTGAATATTCGCATGAAAGCTGAAATATTCTTAAAAAAAGAAAAAAAGAAAAAAATTGTTATGAAAGAGGAGATGAATCATGAGTTAGAGTTGGAGTCCAGGGCCGAAATAGACTATCACACGTATATAGGAGCCGAGAAATTATCTATTAGTAGGTATTGAAAGATAGTATTTAAATTTTTGATTAAAATGAAAAGTGTATTTGATATGACGCTCGATTTGAAAATTGATAATCTAAATGCGTTCTTGAGTTTGTATATTAGTGAGATTAATTGAAAAAAAATTATTAAAAAAAGATTTTTCTTTCTTTTGCATAAATTTTTTTATTTTTCTTAATTTTTTGTTATCCTTATTTTCTTTTCTTTATTTGTTAATCTATTTTTTTCATGAATTTTGTGGGTATATTCACTGCAAACCCTCACGAGACAACACTCGTCCACTAGGGTAATTTAGGAGTTTAAAAGCTTGTTGTACAAGCTAAGTGCAATCGCAATTCCTGCGAAAGTGAGTTAGGATTTTTCTTTTTCTGTTTAGGGTTAGGTTTTGCTCGAGAACTAGCAAAAGATAGGTGTGGGGGTGTGATAAGTATCATATATTATATTTTTTCCCTATATTTTATCTATTTTTGTAAATAAATAAATGCTACTCGGGTATTTTTAGTGTCTTTTTAAGATAATCCGATTCATACAAGGAGATGGTATGAAATCAGAACCGGATTAGGAAACAAATCCTATTAAAGAGTTCAAAAAAAGCAAAACTACAAGATTAGAATACTGCAGAGTCAAAATCAAATACAGTCAAGAGAATCAAGTGTACAAGACAAGAGACTCGTGCAGGAGAGAAACCAGGACTATTGACCATATTAAAGCTGCCAAATGGCGGCATTAGCCGCCAAATTGCCGCAAAGAAGTGGGCCCATGGGCTGTTTTTTTCTTTCGGTGGTTTCGTTGTAATTTTGTGGTTTTTCAGTTATGTTAGAATTAGGGTTTGATTTCCGAAGCCTATATATTGGTCATATCCTTATATTTTAGGGTTTGTGGGAATACAGTAGTTAATATAGAATTAGGATATAATTTGTACTCGTTTTTAATTTAATAAAATTAGGGTTTTACTGAAGAGATGACGGCCACAATATCGAACTTCAGAGGTTACTCTTTGTTCTTTAATTTTTCTTTAGTTAATTTCTTTTAATTGTTTTCTAATTTAGATTTTTTTTTCAAGATTAGATTTAATTGCTTTTTATGAATAAAAATTTGATTTTTCTCGTTAGAAATATGAGTAGCTAATTTAGCTTAGCACTAGGATGTAGATGGAGTTAGAATCCACCATGTAATTACTCTCTAGTATTTTCTTCTTAAATAAAATAATAAAGATATGATTTTTCTATAAAAAGATTAAATTACAAGAACTCGTAAATTAATACTTTGATAGATTATACTTGAGTTAATTTTCTTGATAGTCTATGCTTAGTTAGGATTTGGGGTTGTTGATTTTTATCTTCTTCATCGAATTGTCTAACGATTTAGTTTGCTTTTATGAAAAGTTGTATATTTGATGCATTATGCTTGCACACCACTTGATAACTCATGTTTAGGACACTTGAAGTAAAGATTAAACTAAAAGATCACTTTTTTATGACAGAAAAAGATAATAGAAGTAAATATATGGTTGGAAACTAATGAATTTTAAATCCTAGGCTAATTAGAATAGCTCTCAACTTCAACTTAGAATTCTTTATTAATCCGTTAGACTATAGAATTAGTAAGAATAGCAAAACACATGAGATCTCTGTGGGATGACCTGTAAAGCGCTACACCGACATTGTACGCTTGCAGTTAAATTATCACATCACATACTTTGCTTGCTTGATCCATATACGTCATGATTCATATTAAATTTAGCATACTATAATCAAATTACATTTTGCATGCCATGTAATCCATGATTCAAGTTTTATTTTGCATATTTGTACTTCATGATCCATTTGCATACATAGTTTATATTGTTTTTATTAGTATGCCACACTAATATGATTCCTACAGTACTTACAGGATGCATGGTAAGGCTACCGAATTGTTGATTCCTGTAAAGAAGCGAGTTTTTCTCTGTATATGAAATGATATTTTGGTTGTACTTCGTGTCAACATTCTTCCTTTGACCAATCTATCTACAACATTTAGCTAATTTAGTCCATGGAACAATATCTGTTAGTAAGGATTTTCATCTGCCTATTGCCAACAAGTATGTTATTATAGAATCCTCTTGTATAGTAGGACAATCCAAGAGTCCTCTTGTATAGTAGGACAATCCAAGAGAGACTCATTATAAACCCCAAAATATGAGGATAGTTTCACAAGACAAATGAGATGAATTATCTTAATTCTATTTTGCTAGTTACATAAAGAAAAAGAAATAAGAAAAAGAAAAACCAAAAAAGATAATCCAGTCTCACTACTTCTGCACATGATACGAATTGAAGCATCTCTCATTTTCCTCAGAAGCAATTTCAAGTTCGAACTGAACTTGGATCAGTGGTGCTTCTTGTTGGTCTATCGGACTCGATTTAAGGTTCGCCCAGCATGAGAGATTGAAATATATGGACTTGATTCAGTCTAGATTCTATAGAAACCACTTTCCAGAACCCATTGATGATGGTATTCTCCATGATTTATAAGTAATTCTGCTTAGTTGCAGAAGCAAGAAGAATCCAGCTCGCCGGTTAGGACTGGCATATGATCGGCTTCAAGATGGCATTGAATTGAAAAGCTCAATCTACATCCTATTTATAAAGCAGGTTCAGGGGTCGGATTCATAAAAATGCACTTTTCCCAAGCACAAGGTTTTGTATATGCTAAAATCCCCGTCTAACTCCATAAACAAACTCCAGCTGTTCCACATGACTTGGTGAAAAGCCATAGGTATGTTCCACACATTCTCGCTTGGTACATTGCTTGACAAGGCAAATTCACATCCAAAAGAAGCCTACACATTGGACACTACGAGTTAGCATGACAGTTATCAAGTTCTGATCCATTCTGCCATTATATTTTGCCTCACGTCACCTTCCCACCGAGGATGTGCCTCGAGACAGTGAAACACACATCCAAGGTTAACTATCTATAAGACTATATAACAAAATAGATTACTCTTTATCCCCCACTACAACCAAAAAAAGTGGCTCATAAGATTTCTGGCTCCATTCAACATACCAGCGGATCATGGATGACACAGTTTTGGCTCCAGCAAATAGTTCCACCACTAGACTCCGCCACAGCCAACTCTCCTACAGATCGTTGTTGATGTTCTATAGTATGCTTCTCGCAGACAAACCTCCAGTAATCGACCAGTTTGTGGTCTTCTGGTACCACTTCCTCAGGCTCCCCCACACAAAATATTGCATATGCATCTGCTGCATATCTACAAATGAACAAAAAAAAGGAGAAAAAAACAATTAAGAGAAGACAGTAGCAAGAAGGCAAGAACTAGTCGTGGCAATGTAGGTCTCAATCCATAAAGTACAAAACATGATTAGATTAATCCACTCACTTGCCAACACCATGGAGTTGAGTTATATGAGTTCAGTCACTCTCCAAGTACTGGCATGAGAACCTCTTGATTGATCTGGCCCTCTTCCTCCACAAGCCCAGAGGCTATAGCAGCTTCATTAACTCTTCTGTAGAAACCATGGTGGCAGCTTCTGCATTAGGGCATAGAAGAAACAGATCGTCCAAAATTTGTTTAACCTGCATGAATTATAAAACAAAACCCATTTACTTTCCCACATTCTCCCATCCAAAGGATACCGGAAAAGAACTGGTGATGGAAGATCATGTCTTGTCTCATTGTTAAATTTTGGAGAATAACACAAGAAAATAACTCCCATTTTTCAACGTCATAATTCTTTGCTAAAACTGTGACCTTATTCTTTAGATCTGGTTGTGTTGTTATTGCCAACTTCTTACATAAACTTTCAGAAGCTCTGAATTTGGTTTCACTAACCCTCTTTCTTCTTTGCTACGTTATACTTTTCAAAATCAAATTTTTATAAGATCTCTTCACTGCATTAATCACCTGTTCGAAATCTTCATTCCATCACCAACTCTAGGTAGAGGGTAAGTTATTTCCCTTAGATTATCCAAGCACTTCATTAGTTACCTTTCTATCATAAATAGGTATTCTATTCCACATAAAATTAGTATCATAATTTATCTTGCCATTAGTTTCCTTTATCGTTCTGTCCTCAAAATGCATGATGTCTTTTTTTTTTAAGTTCCACCATCAAATCTTAAGACGCCTACCTATTCTTATCTTTCTCGTCTATTTCTTAATTCAACTATCCAATACCATCAATCCGGTATAAGCTTTACAAACTTGGATGTTGTAACTTGTAAAATTAAGTTACCACCTTGAACACACTTGGTGAAATTCCTTGTGCTAATCCAAAGTTCTCTATTAATAACTCTTGGACAATCCTATTTGTGAGGCATAGCAATAATAGTTCTTTGAGCTTCAAGCTACGTATCTTAGGGTTAACGAGCGGGATTGGCTTATGGGAGTATCCATATTCAATTTTGAGCTTCAAGATGCACGCATAAAATAAATAATAAATACTAGATTTGAAATAATAATATTTATTAATTATTAGTCTTAGTATTATCAAATGTATCTAATTTATCTGACATATGTAATCTCATTTTTTAAGAGGAATGTTAACTAGATAAGTTACTATCTTTTGTTCATCAATTATTCTTCTAAAAGCTGTAAACCCACTACGTGTTGACTAGGTATTTTCCTTGCAATAAATGAGATTACCTTTTTTGCTAAGAGAAATTAAAAATTGAGGGGGGGGGGGGGGGGGGGGGGGGGGGGGGGGCTGTGGAGACGAAGGGAGAAGCACCACTTAGACTTAAAAACAAATAGTATTCAAAAAAAGGGTCTCTACTCCTCATGTTACCACTTGTGCTAAGCTTCCTAAGTGCGATTTTTCATCATCAAGATCCTTTTATATACATATTATTATGTAAAAGTATTTGGAATGCCATACAAGCTTTAAAAATGTTGCAAAAACTGTGTCCACTCAAACGTCAAAAAATTTGCTAGAACTTAGTATGCATGTCCAGTCACACTAGGCGCAGTGTAGAACCAACTTGGGCTTATCAAAGGTTAACAAGAAGTTGATAGGATTACATGTAAAAGAATCTGTTCACAGGCTTTATGAAGCGTTCATGGAAAGAGATTTGCTGAAAATTTAACCATATTCTCTGCAATAAAATGCTAAGATGGCAATGGTGTAATTCTTAGGGTGAGGGGTCATTTGTAGGATAGTTGCTTAATCTTGAGGTTAAACTCTTTCCCATCATAATGGGGCAAGTTAGGAACAGAATGCTAAGTCGTGAATGATTTAGAGGGTTCACCAATGTTAATGACCACTTGTCAATCTAATGCCTTTTCAAACGCTATTAAGTTATTGGCTGAGCAATTATATGCAGGAGAGGTGCCTCTCTGAGGGCCTAGCAACTGCGACAGCTATGGAGTTTTGAGTTTTAGTTTTTGAGGTACAAAATGTACATTGTACATAGTCAAAGCCAAATTGAAATTCCCAATTTTATGAAGCTGCTTTTAATTTGAAGATGGACCATAGATATTTGTGAATACTAACAATAGGACTTGTATACCATGTTCGGATGTCACTCGTGCCAAGTGACATCCTCATCCATGTTCCCATTTCTCAGGTTTCGGTAACAACTTAGTTCAGATGATATATTAGGTAAATTTGGGTATGAATCTCTTTTTCTTTTTCTTTTTTTTTTATTTTGATAATTTATTGTCTGACTGTCAAATAGATACATGCTGACATGGTTTGATAATTGGTCATACTAGTCATGCTCAAATCAGCTCACTGAAAAGATATTTAAAGAAATACCAACGAAACAAAAGTAGAGAAATACTAACGAAACAAAGGGCACCTTACATTGCTTTTTAGTCCATAAGGAACATAAGTAGTTATTATTTATACAATCTAAGTTCTGACAGACTACGCTTAAGATCTAAAGAACAAAGGTGAATAAAAATAATCTCTTTGTGTAGTAAGATTGGTTGTGGTGGGACTGTACATAATTAGACTTGTACTCCCGATATCTTCATCTAATAAAATATTTAGTTAATTAGTACTGTATGCTTGGATATTCTAACAGAGGCTTTAGAAACTGGTCAGCGATAGACCCCTAGATGTCCCTAGTGGCATTAAATAGGGTTTTGAAGGGATTGAGCTCTCACTGGGAAGCACAAGGAAAAATTTATTTCTGGTCCATACAAGCAAGGACATAGATACGAGAAACAACAGCGACAGTACATATAAATTTGTAAAAAAGAGGGCATGGTAATATGGTTATGTATGTTAACCATAATAGCATTACAATTGCGAGCTATAATAAGCTTTGATTAAAATAAAATTAATCAATTATTAAACAACACAACTGAAAATTAGTTTGCTTCCTCAGGTAGCTAATTGGCAATTAGAAGTCACCCTTGTCAATAGGCAAGGTCAAATTGCATTAAGTTCGGGCTGATTGGAAATAAAGAAAGGGTTATAAAGAGGTAGAGGTTTCAAGTGTGTTTTTTCAATTACTGGCTATTAGGTAATCATATTGCAATCTAAAACTAAAATTTCCATTGAGTGACAATACCCAACACGTGTCTAGAATGAGTATATGCATCATGGAAAAGTGTCGATGTTTCATATCTATGAGACAGATACAAATGATAATGGTTAAAACCACTTGTTTTAGATTTAAATAATTGTCACGTTATTATTTTCCATCCATTCATCTACAAACTTAATAGTGCTATTCAATAAGAATAAAGAGGGGACCATATATTATACCAGCTTACATGTATGTCCATACATTTTATTAGTGGACCTAATACTTAAAGGAAGAAATCCATGAAGCAGTAATTATACTATCCTATTAATAAATTGAAACTTAAAGTAATCTCACTAATACTATCCACAATTGTAGGACTCCGAAGGGAATTTACTTTACAAGGAAATATGTTCAGGCTAAGCCTAAAAGATATCAAACAGTGAACCAAATACAAGATTCATGAAGTTGAACATGCAGAGGTAATAAAGAATCCAAAGCCAAAAAACACTAGAAATTCACTCAAACAAAAAAGAGACGAGCAAAAGCAAAATATAACTAAGGATAAGATCTGAAATTCTAATCTGGATACCAAAGATGAGATAAGAAAAAAAAATAACAGACTATCAAAACAAACTGAGACATGCAAAAGTAACTAACTACTAATAATAATTAGTGCAACATCCTGGCCATGGAAACTCTGCAGGCATCACTCATCAAAACACCTTGAAACTACTAAAATAACTAGAACGGATGAAACTTCCAAGGTGGAAATTAACCCAACACCTCACTATACCCAATGACTACCCAACGGCTAGATTTATGAATTCTATGTGTATATAAGGTGAAGATTGTCCTCGGTGCATTGAATCCTTTCTCGGCCTTTCCTTGCTCAAGGTAATTTCTCATTGTCTCCCTAGGAAATTGCTTCCTCGACTGTCGGTTATAAACCGGACGCAAGTGATAGTGGCGCCGGAATGGTGGAACTTTGCAGCTACGGTTTGCCGCTACGGAAGTAGACCTATAGGCGAGGGGAAAACACAGTTTGGATTTTTAGGGATGTGCCACATACAAGGTCAAAGAAGTCCCAGTTGTGGGCACTACCATTGGGTTGATGACTCGAAGAACGTAGGGATACGGCTCAGAAAATTTGAAGAAGACCTCATGTTGCTAGATAACAAGAAGGATCAGCTCCTGAAATTGATGAAACTGTTTTAGTCGTTCTTATTGTAAGGATTATTAGTGTTGTATTGTGACAAGTATGGAACTTTTATGTAACAATAAGAAAGCAATGTACCCATGGCATTTTAGTAGATAAGACAGTGTAACAATATAAGAAACTGATGTATTACTTATGTGTTATAATCATTTCCAAACTTCTGAAGTATATCAAACAGCATGAGAAATATTGCTTATCTGCATTACACATATTCAACATATCCAACAATGCACAACAATATTACCGTAACGCAGTTATCCCAAAGAGATTAACCATATTAATTTACCCCAAATCAACCCTAAAGCCCTTGTGAAAATAGCTCAAACATCTTCCAACATGCATTCAACCCAAAAAACCAAATTTTGCAGCAGCCATACGCGCAGTTGGTCATTCTCTAACTAATTACAAAACATGCAGGTAATAAAAAAGGTACTTTTTACATAATTTACTGTTCAAAGATACCTTCCCATGTATTATGCAGCCTCAAAACAACTACCCACTGCCAAATTATCGCAAAAGATTACTACAATCATTCACACAACCTTCTAATTGAAGGTAGAATAACAAAAAATTACTCCAAAATTGGATATCAAGTTACCAGCGGAGCATCGCCTTAATTAATGAGAACCCTCGCCTTTGGCAAGCCTTCAGCCCTTGCTCAAACTCGTCGTCGATGTCGACGCTTAGATTATGTGGATGCAGCTTGTGATTTCGATAATCAAAGCAAACCCTAATGCAAATTTTTACCTTTCTCCCATTTTCCTACTGCAACTTCTTATTTCCGCGCCAAAATTGAGGGCAATGAAAAGGCAGTTCCTTTACATATTTCAATAAGAAGGGTACTATAGTCGTTGACCATGCCTAATGATTCTCTAATCAGGGTTCATGCGGGTTAATGGATGGAATAGCTGACGTGGAGATTAAATAGGAATAACTTGCTAGTTTTTGGGGACTAATATGAAAAATCAAATAATTAAGAGATCAATATCTAAATTTGAAAAATTTGAGAGATATAAATGAAAAAAACCCCTATTTTATTTTTTAATACTATGGGCATAATGTAATAAACTACACATGGGACGAGTATGCAAAAAGAAAACTGACACCATGATTTGAACTCTAAATTCTAAACCCTAAAGTATGTTTTCCTAAATAGATATGCACATATATTTGACAAAAAAAATGCTACTGTAAGAGTTTAACTAAGATCACACTATATAATTAGAACTCAGACCCTATCAAGTGAAAAATTTAGGATAGAGAGCTCAAATTTAAAATTCAATAGTAGAAGCGTGAACTATGATACCTAAGTAGCAAAGTATATAAACTCATAGGACCTAAGGATGTTAAACCATGAATTAACACCTTTCAATATTTATGCTTTATCATGCCCTTTAAGCTGCACATTTTCTAAGGTCTTGATCCATGTGTACAACTTCTTTAAATCATATGAATTCTTTTTAGGTAATAAAGATGATACCAATAAGACAAATTTTAAATTTGAAGCTCTAGTCTATAGCTTGCAATTGATATAGTCTAACTTCCAAATCATGTTGATAGGAACATAACTAAATTCTAATTATAAATACCCACTGAGACTTGATTAAGATAAAGAGAGATTACTCATGGCTCCTTTTCTAAATAAAATAATGATCCTTATGCCTAAGTGAGTAACAGGTTACAACTTTAAATTAGAAATATAACCTAGGCACAATTATGGAAGAAAGTATCTCTCCTTTTAGCCAATATATTACTATAATCTCTCTCTTGATATCAATGTGCAATATTTTCCGTTATAAGTCTAGCCGAACATATTCCTACGACCTCTCCCTAATAATTACTATTCGCCTAGCCTAACATACTCCTACAATCTCTCACTTGAAATTTTTGTGCAAAATTTCCCTTTATTAGCCTTTCTTTCATACCATGTATAGGCTAACCGTTACCGTAGTTGTAATCAGTTTACTGTGTAATATTTCCCTTTATTAGCCCTTCTTTCATGCCATGTATAGGTTGTCTGTTACCTAATTTGGAGTCATCAATTTCTCTTTTAGTTTGTATTTATACTTATTATCCTATCAATAAAAAAACTCCGTCAGTACTGTGCTTAAAAATTTATTCTTTCACTGTCTGTCCCAATCCAGAATAAAAGAAGGTTGTAATAAGTCGGTAACAGCCAGCGCAAAACATTGTCACATATTATGACATGAGCCAAAATATAAATTTCATTGGGGAGTTCGCTACTGAATGACGCGTTACATCGGAGCCCGGGTGTAGTGAAAAATGTGTGAGGGTTATTAGGTCGTCGCCCATAAGCGACGCACCACGTCAGTGCCCGGATGTGGTATCAAATGTAAGAAGCTTTCCACATGTTAATGAGCGAGTGGGGGTAAAGAAGTTAACTCATAAATATAAACATAGATTTCGGTTGGTATCCTGAAATATAGGTTCTCTTACAGATAAATTAGTAGAGTTAGTTGATGCTATGATTAGAAGGGGGTTAACATTTTGTGCGTGCAGGAGACTAAGTGGGTAGGTGAGAAAGCTAAAATCATAGAGCCTTAGGATTATAAAATTTGGTATATGGGTAGAGATAGAATCGTAATGGGGTAGGTAATCGTAATGGGGTAGGTGTGATCATAAATAAGCAATTACTTGGGAATATAGTAGAGGTTAGGAGGAAGGGTGATAAAATTTTATTAGTTAAACTTATTTTAGATAGAAAGATTTTTAATGTTATTAGTGCCTATGCACTACAAGTAGGACTTGATGAATCTAGCAAACATCAATTTTGGGAGGATCTAGATGAGATGGTATAAGGAATATCTACTAGGAAAAAACTATTTATTGGTAGTGATCTCAATGGGCATGTAGGAACTTAGTCGTAATGGGTTTAATAGTGTACATGGAGGATTTGGTTTTGGAGAAAGAAATGAGGCAGATAATTTAATTCTAAATTTTGCTTTGTCTTATGATTTGATTTTAGTAAATATTTGGTTAAAAGGAGAGTTTCTCACTTGATTACTTTTAAAAGTAGATCAAATGCAAGCCAAATAGATTTCTTTTAAACTAGGAGGGTAGATAGAGCCAGTTGTATCGATTGTAAGGTAATACCAGGTGAGAGTATAGTTATCCAACATAAACTCTTAGTTTTAGATGTTCAGATTAGAAAGAGACTTAGAAAGATTAAGTTAGATTTTAAGATTAAGTGGTGGCAATTAGAAGGTAATCAAAAAGTTTTTATAGATATAGTACAAGAAGTATATTGGAGAGACCATGATGATCTAATATAACATGAAACAAAATGGCTAGCTGCATTAAAAAATAGCTAAATATATATTTGGTGAGTCGAGAGGCGATACTCCACCATGTAAGGATACATCATGATGGAATAAAGAGGTAAAAAATAATATTAAAATCAAGCGAGACCTTTATAGAGATTTGAAGAAGAATAATAATAATGATGGAATAAGTTTTGAGAAGTATAAACTAGCGAATAAGGAGGCTAAGAAAAATGTTTGGGATGCAAAAACTAAATTATATAAACAAGTGTACGAGAAGTTAGATAATAAAGAGGTAGAAAAGGATATATATATATATATAATTGCTCGAATAAGAGAGAGAAAGTAATGAGACTTATGTACCGTAAAGTGTATTAAAAATGATGATAAGACGGTTCTAGTTCGAGACGAAGAGATTAAAGAAATATAGAAAGATTATTTTGATAAATTATATAATGATAGTTTTACTCAAGATTTGTGAGATCTTACTATTCAATGTGAGAATATGAATTGTAGTTTTATGCACAGAATCAAAGAGTCTGAAGTAAAAGAGATTTTGAAAAAGATGAAATCAAGAAAACTGTTGGTCCATATGAAATTTCTATAGAGATATGGAGATACTAAGGAGGAATTGGTGTGAGGTGAATAACAGATCTTTTTAACAAGATTTGACAAACTAAGAAAATACCAAATGAATAGAGGAAGAGCACTCTACTACCTCTGTATAAAAATAAGGGTGATATTCAGAGTTGTTTTAACTATCGGAGAATAAAACTCATGTGTCACACTATGAAACTTTGGGAAAGGGTAATTGAACATAGATCGCGACAAACTGTTAAAATATGGGAGAACCAGTTTGGATTTATGCCGGAACGATCGACGACAGAAGCTATTTATTTACTTCGTCAACTTATAGAGCAATTCCGAGAGAGAAATAGAGATTTGCATATAGAATTCATTGACTTAGAGAAAGCCTATGATAAGGTATTATGAGAGATACTTTGGTGTACATTGATGAAGAAAAGAGTTCCCATCAAGTATATCGATATAATTAAGGACATGTATGATAGAGTAGTAGCCAATGTCAGAACATATGGTGGTTTAACAAGTGATTTTTCTATCACAATTAGATTACATCAAGGATCTGCATTGAGCCCATTCTTATTTATTATAGTGATCGATGAGCTTACTAGATCTATCCAGGATGAGATAACTTGGTGTATGCTATTTGCTGATAATATTATCTTAGTTGATGAGACAAGAGCAGGGGTAAATGCCAAATTAGAATTATGGAGGCACACATTAGAATCTAAAAGTTTTAGATTGAGTAGGTCTAAAACAGAGTGTATGGAGTGTAAATTTAGTAAACGACGGACCATAGAGCATAATGCTGCAAAACTGGATGGGCAAGAGATACAAATGAGCAGTCAGCTTAGGTATTTGAGTTCTATTATTCAAAAAGATGGAGAGATCGATAATGATGTTAACCATAAGATACAAACTGGCTGATTGAAATGGAGGGCAACGGGAGTTTTATGCGACCATAACATTTTGTTAAGATTGAAGGGAAAATTTTATAGAACTACTATTAGGCCAGTTTTATTATATGGC
This sequence comes from Dracaena cambodiana, assembly GCA_036321105.1. Taxonomy (NCBI): domain Eukaryota; kingdom Viridiplantae; phylum Streptophyta; class Magnoliopsida; order Asparagales; family Asparagaceae; genus Dracaena; species Dracaena cambodiana. The sequence goes on along the minus strand of JAYEPQ010000020.1, from coordinate 22,142,936 downwards.
ACAAAATATTGGGCTATAAAGAAATGTCATTCATAGAAGATAAGTATAACAGAGATGCGCATGCTCTGCTAGATATGCGGCAATACTAGGAGAGATAAAGTGAGAAATGAAGATATTCGTGCTAAGGTAGGTGTAGCTCCCATTGATGAGAAGATGTGAGAAAATCGCTTACGATGGTTTGATCATGTGCAACGTAGGGTTACAAATGCACCAGTTCGACGAAGGGAGTTTATCAATGCAGGACAAGTTAAAAGAACGAAGGGAAAAGCGAAGAAAATATGGATGAGGTGATACGAAAAAATATGGATTCTAGAGGTTTAAATGAGGAGATATTACTTGATAGAAATGAATGGAGAAGGACTAACAAAGTGAACGATCCGGCATGATTCTTTTTTTGGTTCATGTAGCCTACCCCAAATACTTGGGATAAAAGGCTTAGTTGTTGTTGTATACTATCAATACAAAATAAAGAAATCTATCCCATATTTGTCGAGTCTTTTTATGGTTAAGGGCAAATTTGTCTCCAATGAAATAATTTGATCATCAAAACAGTAGCCTCTGCTCATACCACTCCTTCGATCATGAATGGTCCTCTCGCCGAACCGACTAGTAGAACCACTAGTTGCTATCAGGTCCACGATCAATTGGAGTTGCAACTAATGCCAACGAATTTTTTGGCATCCCAGCTTGAATATCTTCCTATTGATTATAATTATCTAGAATATCTGGGTGACACTTTCGTGCATCCTGAAAAACATTTTGCTCCTTCTGCGATCTATATCACTAGTTTAGACACAAAAAGCTTATGTTCTCTACTCTTCCTTCAATCTGACCATAAGTGCTTCTCTTGGTTGCCACAACAATCATGTCCTATGAGGCTTGGACGAAAATCACTCGATTATATGCTAATCAATCTCACATTCGTGTCATGCAGCTTAAAGAGAACGACTCATTCAACAAGGGTCATGAAGCATCACCGAATTTCTTCATATGCCATCAAAAATCTTATTTAAAGCACCATGAAACAACCATGCTTCTCTTGTTGCCACAACCAACAAGATGTACTGTCAGCCACAACAAAAACGACAGCGATTTCAACGCAACTGATCCTCTTGCTCACAAAATCAATCTAACCATGACAAGCCAAGAAACACAAATCACCAGCAAGGTCGCAACTCAAATCAATGCTCCATATTGTCTCTCAATTGCAACATACTAGGCCACTCTGCGAGATAATGTCACCTGCATCACGCGGTATTCTGCCTCTGCAAATTGCACCACCGCAGGACAATCCAAAGACACCTATTAGCTCGTTGTTGATTCAGCCACATCTCATTTCATCACTGGAGACTTGTCCAACTTGTCCATTCACTCGGAATATGATGGTAGATATGAGGTTATCATTGAAGATGACTCAGGTTTGAAAGACTCATGTTGGGTCCTCTACTCTTAATTACCTTATGAGTTTTAAAATTACCTAACATTTTGTGTTCCAAATATTAATAAGAACTTGCTCTCCGTGCATCATTTTACCGGAGCCAATAATATTATCATTGATTTTCACCCATTTCATTTCTTTATTTCTTAATGAAGGATCAGAAATTGGGAGAGACATTCATCCGCAGTCCATGTGAAAATGGTCTCTACTTCGTTGCCAAAGACAACAAGGTTTCTATGAGCATTTATTGGCGAGAAAAGTACTCCTGATGGCTGGCACTGCCAGCTAGGTCATTCACCTCCTAAAATAATTTCTCAACTTATTAATCAATTTTCCCTTTGAGTTAAAAAAATTCCAATATTTCTCATAAATGTATTTCATATAATTGCAATTAAAATGCCAAATTCAATTTGGAGAAACTTCCTTGCAGAGCACACATTCTCTTTATTTTATACTTTCATATGTCTAGGTTCCAACACATATCACCGCTCTTAATGGCTATAAATACTGTATTAACTTTGTAAATCACTTTACCAAATATACATAACTTTTTCCTCTTATATTATATCTGATGTGTTGACCATTTTTCAATAATTTAAAGCTATTGTAGAAACCAATTTGGAAACTATTGTTTCAAAAAGTGACTGACCCAAGCCCAAAGGATACGAGGCCCTATAAACACATGTTTAGACCTGCAAAGATCCACCTAAACAAAATCTAGTCCAACACATGCAAGGAAACTGAAGTTCAATACAACAAGAAAGTCTCTATCTATGGGCTACAAAATCTATATCAACTCAAGAAAACTACATGGGTTCAACTGGACTAGGACTCCACCTACAAATAATTGTAAATACATCCCTCCTCAGTGGGGAGGGAAATATCTTTTTGCATACTTAGTATTTGAAACTTATAATCAGAGAGAGGAGAGATTATTCGAGCGGTCTTCCATTTCCCGCTAATATGAATATCATGTCGATCCGTCAATGTTTCCTCTGAGGACGTAGGCCCAGCCAAACCTCGTTACATCTGTGTGTACTTTCTCTTTCATCTTTGATTTACTTTGTTAACAGTTCTACTGTAGTTTGTGATTTTCCTTCAATTTACTCCTTTAATCGAGTCATGCTCGAGTCCAAATATCATGTTTTGATTTGCTAATTGATTCAACTGATTAACTCTTAATTAGTCGACTATTTTTGACGTCGAGGATTGGCATCATCTAGGGTAAATGCAACTGCATCATGGTTGGGACACGATCAAAAACTCACGCGAACCAATGCCAAGCAACTAGGGGAATGAGCTCAATACTAATAAGGCAAGTAATCAGGCGGACCTTAACTCTCTGAGCTACAGGAACTTATCCCCTAACTCACCGGTCAGATCATAGCGCTTACCCAAGCCCTGCTGAATCAACCAATAGCGGGTGACAGTCCTCCTCCAAAAGTGCACCTTGCAAAAACCTCCCAAGATTTGGATGGATGATCTCTACCCAACATCAACCCCATCAAACTTTAAAAAGTTTGAAGAGGCAACTTGAAGACAATGACCACGAATAGTTTTCTGCCTTGAGAAGGAAAATTTCTCCATCAACTTATTTCAGATACTAAAAATTTTGAGGACAACGAACCTCACCAATTCAATCATCTAAAAAGAATCGAAGTTCAAGATCCCGAATCTCGGAAAGTATGATGAGACCGCAGACCCCCACAAGCATGTAGCCAACTATCCATCGATCATGCATCTTCAGGAAGCATATGACGAATAGAAAAGGGATCAGGAAGCAAATGATCAATCATGCGTCTCCACGAAGTCATATGCATGGCATTGTCCATGACCATTGAAAAAGGGGTTAGAAGCTTGAGCACCTCGCTACCTTGTGGGTCAATTTGTTCTTTTCGCCAACTGCACCACTTATTCACTCAGCAGTTCAAGGCGACTAGAACTATTCAGAAGAATCTGGCATCTCTTCTAAGGATAAAGTAGAGGCCTAAAAGAGTCCTTGAAAAATTATCTCAAGCGGTTCACCAAAACTAGGCTCCAAACGAAAGACTATTCCTTCAATGTGGCCTTTGTGACTATAATGAATGGCATTCAACACAAGAGACTACGAAGGTCCATTGCCAAAAGGAAGTTGCGTTCATCAACAAGAACGGCATTGCCAAGGACTCTGAATTGTTGTTCAAGAACTCTTACCAATCTAAAGTTCCAAAAGAGAAGAAGCAGGACAAGTCGCCAAAAAGAAAGTGGAGCCCCCAAGACGTCAACCCGACAAGGAGCAGGGAGATTGGCGACCTAGGACCAAGGAAAAATTCACCCCCTAATACATCCCAGACCATATCCTCAACCAAGTCCATAAAAAAAGGGTTGCTCTCCAGGCCACCTCCAATGAAGTAGAGGCATAAGATGCAAAACTCCCAATACTTTTCATACAGATATTAGCCACACTATTGAGAATTGCTATCAGCTCAGGGGGGGAAAGGAGAATCTCACTAAGAAGGGCTACCTCAAGAACGCCATCAAGGAGATGCCTGATAATCCTCCAACGACTATTAAAATAGCAACTTCATGTCTTGAGAAAGATTTACAAGGTGACAGTCAAATATGTTATACTAACCATCTCCAGGATGGCTCGCAGTGAGAGAAAGAACATATTCCACTCGCAAGAGGTATGCTAGGACAATTAATACCTCCCAGTACAGTCCAAAGCCACTTAGGACTCAAGAGATCACCTTCTTGGCCAAAGACATATAGGGAGTCTAGGTGCCCCATGATGATGTAGTAGTCATTACCACAAGCATAGCCAGATCTGAGGTCAAAAAAATTCTTATCGATACAGGAAGTTCAAGTTCAAGGGATATGATTTTTTCTTAGTGCCTTCAAGCAGATTCCTATTGACAAGAAAAAACTCAACAAGACCTCAGAATCCATAATTGGATTCAATGGGACGTAAACTCCCACCATTGGGATCATATCTTACCATATAACTATGGGTTAAGTCCCTCGCGAGTTGTCTTCAAAAGTCTAAGGATACTATCATGGACATTACCTCACCTTACAATGTCATATTCCGACGACCTCTCAATGTCCTGGGAGTTGTAGCCTTTATTCTCTATCAAGTCACAAAGTACCTAATCGAGTATGGGGTTGGAAAAATTTCCGGTGATCAAAAGACAAATAAAGCTCGAAACTGTTACCATACCACCACCAAAGGGAGAACTAAAGCTAAAGTTCTCTAGATCAAATATCAGAAGACTGCAGAAGTAAACTCCACAATGTCAGAACAGGTACACTCTTGTACTATGGGACGAGTTTGAGGACTTTCAACCTCCTACAGAACAAACCACTCTAAATTAAATTAGAGTCCCAGAACAGTCCAAATTGGAGTATCACTCTGAGATCATATCCGCCTCAAGTTGATATACTTTCTAAGAAGCAATGTGGACATCTTCGCATGGACACCCAAAGACATGGAAGGGATTGACTATAAAGTCATCTTCCATAAACTAAAAGTTGACCCTGCTCAAACCCCGGTAAAGTAGAGGAAGCGTAACATTAGCCCTAAAAAAACAAAAGCTATTGAAGACAAATTTGGCAAACTCCTTGTCGCTAGCTTCATACAGGAAGTGCAATATCCAAAGTGGCTTGTCAAGAAAGCCAATGGCAAGTGGCGGATGTACAATGACTACACAGATCTCAACAAAACATGTCAAAAAGATTGCTTCCCCGCCAAGAATTATCAACTCGTAGACTCTGCACCTATACAGTAAATCCTCAATTTTATGGATGTGTTCTCATGTTACAATTAGATCCAAATGGCCGAGAAAGATGAAACGAAGACTTCATTCATCTTGGCCAACGTGCATACTTATACAGTAATAATACTTTCGAACTACAGAATGTGGGAGCAACCTACTAGCGGTTTGTAAACAAAATTTTCAAACTACAGATTAGGAGGAATGTAGAAGTCTAAGTCGATAACATACTGGAAAAGTCTAAGTCTCTATAAGTCGCCGATCACGTCTCCAACTTACAGGACACATTCTCCATATTGAGGAAAGTACTGCATGAAGCTTAACCCTCCAAGTGCACCTTTGAGGTGACCTCGAGAGGGGAAATTCCTCAAGTTCATAATGATCTTAGAGGAATGGAAGCAAATCCCAAAAAAATCTCTGCAATTCTCAACATAAAGGAGCCGAAGACTATAAGGAAGTATAGTCCCTGAATGGGAAATTTGTCGCCATGAGTCACTTATTGGCCAAATTAGCAAAGAAGGCCCTTCCCTTTTTCAAAATTCTCAGAGACAAGACTCGGAGACTTGCAACACCAGGCGCCAAAAGACATCTAAAATTGAGTGGCCCACAATAGAGGGCATTTGGCGTACTCAAATGATATCTCCAGTGGCCACCTCTCCTAACTTGCCCATAGCCAAACGAGAATATGTACGGCGACCATGCGATCACCAAGGCTGTTAGCTTAGTCTGTATTTGCCAAGAATTCTCGCTCCAAAGGTCAATATACTATATGAATAGGATCCTAAATGATACAAAAATAAACTACTCCATATTAGAGGTCACCTATGCACTGGTACTCACTGCCAGAAAGTTGCACCCATCTTTCATGCTCACTCAACCACTATTATCAAATATACTAAATCGACCCAATTTCACCAATATCCAAAGAGCAGGGCATATGTAGAACTGGAAGGTCGAACTCACCAAGTTCGATGTATGGTAATCATTGTGCCAATCAATCACATCTCAAGCACTAGTCAAATTTCATCATCAACTACAATATTGAGGAAGGGGAGCCAAGTCAAGCTGAAGACTCCATGCCAGAAGGAGATTTGAATCCATCAAAGCCGCCTAAAGACTTAGATACTTGGATAATCTATATGGACGAATCCTCCTGTGAATCTGACAACAAGGCTGATGCCATCTTGAACGAGCCAAATGGCGATGTCTCGAAGCATGCCCTTCACTTTCACTTTTGAGTATCAAGTAATCAAGCTGAATATGGGGCAGTGATCATAGTAATAAAACTCTCAATCCAAGTCAAAGTAACCAAGGCTATGGTACTAAGCGACTCCAAACTTGTAGTGAGTCACATTAACGGAGAATATGAAGGGTAGATGATCCAATAGCTCTCTCATGTTAGAAATTTAAACGAACATTTTAGAAGGTCCAAGTCGAACGAATATCCAAAGACGACACAAAGGCAGACACCTTCACAAAACTCGCCTCATCAACAAGTCTTGAGCTTGAAAGGACACTCCACATTGACCTTGCCAACCCAAAACTCCAAAAGAGAAGCAGGACAAGTTGCAAAAAAAAAAAAGTGGAGCCCTCAAGAGGTTAGCCAGACAAGAAGCATGGAGATTGGCGACCTAGGCCCGACGAAAAATTAACCCCCTAATACATCCCAAACCCATATCCTCAACGAAGTCCAAAACAAAGGGCCGCTCTCCAAGCCACCTCCAATGAAATAGGGGCAAAAGAGGCAAAACTCGCAATACTTCTATGAGTATCACACAGATATTGGCCACACTATAGAGAACTGCTATCAGCTCAAGGGGGGTAAAAGGAGAACCTCATTAAGAAGGTCTACCTCAAGAACACCATTATGAAGTTACCTAATAATCCTCTAATGGCTAATAAAATAGCAACTTCATGTCTCGAGGAAGATTCACAAAGTGACAGTCAAATATGTGATACTAACCATCTCTAGAGGGCTCGCAGTCAGAGAAAAAACATATTCCACTCACAATAGGTATGCCAAGACAATTTATACCTCCCAATACACTCCAAAGCAACTTAGGACTCAAGAGATCACCTTCTTGGCCAAAGACATATAGGGAGTCCAGGTGCCCCATGATGATGTTGTAGTCATTACTACAAGCATAGCGGACCTGAGGTCAAAAGAATTCTTGTCGATACAGGAAGTTCAAGGGATATAATTTTTCTTAGTGCCTTCAAGCAGATAGGAATTGACAGGAAAAAACTCAAGAAGACCTCAGACTCCATAATTGGATTCAATGGGATGGAAACTCCAACCATTGGGATTATATCCTTCCATATGACTTTGGGCGAAGTCCCTCAACAAGTTGTCTTCGAAAGTCCAAGTATACAATCATGAAAATTACCTTACCTTACAACGTCATACTCGGATGACCTTCTCTCAATGTCCTCAGAGTTGTAGCCTTTAATATCCATCAAGTCACGAAGTTCCTAATCAAGTATGGGGTTGGAAAGATCTCAAGTAATCAAAAGACAAAGAAAGCTCGAAATTATTACCATACTGCCACCAAAGAGAGAACTAAAGCTGAAGTTCTCTAGATCAAATGTTATAAGACTTCAGAATTGAACTCCACAATGTCAGAACAGGCACACTCCTGTACTCCGGGATGAGTTTGAGGATTTTCAACCTCTTATTCGAATTAGAGGCCCACAAGAAACAGTCCAAATTGGAGCATCATTCTAATATCATGTCCGTTCCAAATTGATATACTTTCTAAGAAGCAATATGGATATCTTCACATGGGCACCCAAAAAACATGGAGGGGATCGACTATAAAGTCATCTCCTATAAGCTAAATGTTGACCCTGCTCAAACCCCGAAAAAGTAGAGGAAGCGCAACATTAGCCATAAAAAAACAAAAGATATTGAAGACGAATTTGGCAAACTCCTTGTCGCTGGTTTCATATGGGAAGTGCAATATCCAAAGTGGCTCGTCAGTGTGGTGTTAGTCAAGAAAGCCAATGGAAAGTGGCAGATGTACAATGACTATAAAGATCTCAACAAAATATGTCAAAAAGATTGCTTCCCCCCTCAAGAATTCATCAACTCGTGAACTCTGCATCTAAATAGTAAATCCTCAATTTTATGGATGCGTTCTCAGGTTATAATCAGATCCAAATAGTTGAGGAAGATGAAACGAAAACTTCATTCATCTCTGCCAAGGTGCGTACTTATAAAGTAATACCATTCGAACTACGGAATGCCGGCGCAACCTACCAGCGGCTCATAAACAAAATTTTTAAACTATAGCTTAGGAGGAATGTAGAAGTCTAAGTCTCTGTAACTCGTCGGTCACATCTCCAACTTGCAGGACACGTTCTCCAAATTGAGGAAAGTACTGCATGAAGCTTAACCCTCCAAGTACACCTTTGGGGTGACCTCGGGCGAGGAAATTCCTCAAGTTCATAATCATCTTAGAGGAATTGAAGTAAATCCCAAAAAAATCTCTGCAACCCTCAGCATGAAGGAGCCGAGGACTATCAGAAAGAACAATCCTTGAATGGGAAACTTGCCACCATGAATCACATCTTGGTCAACTTAGCAAAAGTCCCTTCCCTTTTCAAAAATCTCAGAGAGGGCATTTGACGAATTTGCCAAATGCCAACAACAACAACTAAGCCTTTTATCCCAATAACTTGGGGATAAAAGGAGTCAAAAAATTGAGTGGCCCACATAAGCATAGAGGGCATTTGACGAATTAAGAAGATATCTCCAGTGACCACTTCTCTTAACTCGTCCGGTGCCGAACAAGAATATGTATGCCTACCATGCGATCACCGAGGCTACTAACTTCGTCTGTATTTTCCAAGAATTCTCGCTCCAAAGGCCAATCTAATATATGAATAGGATCCTAAATGATTCAAAAATAAACTACTCCAAATTAGAGGTCACACACTGGTACTGCCATGAAGTTGCACCTATCTTTCATGCTCACCCAATCATTGTTATCAAATATACCAAGTCGACCCAATGTCACCAATACCCAAAGAGTTGGGCGCATGTAGAACTGGAAGGTCAAACTCACCAAGTTCGATATTCGGTAATTATTGCACCAAGCAATCACATCTCAAGCACTAGTCGAATTTCATCATCAACTATAATATTGAGGAAGGTGAGCCGAGTCGAGCTGAAGACTCCATGCCAAAAGGAGATTTGAATCCATTAGAGCTGTCAAAAGACAGATACTAGATAATTTGTGGATAAATCCTCATGTGAATCCGACAACAAGGCTAATGTCATCTTGAACGGGCTAAATGGCGATGTCTCAAAACATGCCCTTCACTTTCACTTTTGAGCCTCAAGTAATCAAGATGAATATGAGGAAGTGATCGTAGGACTAAAAGTCTCACTCCAAGTCAAAGTAACCAAGGTTGTGGTACCAAGTGACTCCAGACTTGTGGTGAGTCACATTAATGGAGAATATGAAGTGAAAGGATAAATGATCGAATAGCTCTCATGTTAGAAATTTAATATCATCATTTCAAAAGGTCCAAGTCGAATGAATATCCAAAGACAATGACACAAAGGCAAATACCTTCACATAACTCCCTCATCAATGAGTCTTGAGCTTGAAAAGACAATCCACATTGACCTCCTAATTGAGCCCAGCATCGAAGCAAAAAATATCATGTGTCGATCCAACTTTGAATTGGATAACCCCTTTGATCCAATAACTCATACACAAACTGTTACTAGCTCACTCTCAAGAGGCAAAAAAAATATGCAGATGATCATATAAGTATGCCATAGACGACGACTTTCTCCTTCGACGAAACTCCTTGACATACTTGAATCCTTATTTCAAGTGTCTTTGCACTATAACAGGTGGACCAAACTCTTCCTGGCGATCCATAAAAGAGAATGAGGTAATCACTAAGACAGTTGAAGTATCACACTAAAATCTCTTCGACATCACTTATTCTGGACCACGATGAAACAAGATGCACAATAGCTTGTCCAAAGATGCAATCGTTGCTAGAAATTCTTTACAATAATGCTAACTGCTCTAGTCAAACTTATGTGATTATTCAATACCTGCCATTTGCACAGCGTGGGCTCGACCTATTGGATCCTTCCCGATGCCATATGTCAGCTAAAATACCTAACAGTCACCATCAACTACTTCACAAAGTGGATAGAAGTTAAACCTTTGACCATAATCTTCTCACAAAGGTCATCTCCATCTAGAAGTTCATCATTTGCAGGTTCGGACTACCGAACCCTAGTCCACTGTTATTGACAACAGCATACAGTTTCTATCTATGACACTTCAGAGATTTTTACAAAGAGTAAAAGATCTCGCTACACTTTGCTTTCGTGCCATCCCCAGACCAATAGTCTGGTCGAAGCTATCAACAAGCAAATCGTACATGCTCAACAGAAGTGTGTACGTTAAGCAAAGAGTGATTGGTGGAAGAATTACTAGGAGTCTCTTGATCATACTGAATGACTTGCAACGTTTTGCTTCGTCTTCTCAGAACATAGGCAATCACTCAAACAAAAATCGGTGCCTAGTCGCTCGGATCAAACAAAACAAAGGTACAACTACTATATGTTGTCACCAACTCAAGGGAAACTTGATCCTGCGCCTTAGTAGTGTCAGCTCCAACAGTCTTCTCCTCACTTGCTTCCCCATTGGACTTTGGAGGAGCTGTCACCTGTTATGGCTGGCCTGACATCCAGATGGGGTTCAACTTTTCAATGTTGACTGGCCTATGATATAGCTTGGCCACCATGGCATTATAGGCTTGACACCCCATAAGGTACACTCGGCCATATCAGATACGAAGCCAAAACCATCCTTGTACTTCTAGATGATCGAGGCTTCGTATTCATCATATTTCAGGCACTAAAGCTTTGCCTTCAGCTCAGCGATCTCCTTCTCTATGGTGAGTTTGTGAGTCTCGAAGTTGAAGTTCTACATACGCCATTTAGAGGCTTGAAGTCTTCGAACCTCAGCCTTTGCGTTCGCTTTTGTTGCCTTCAGTAGGTCGAACTCCATTTCATGATTGACCTTCTCTGAAGTTTATAGAGCAGCATAGCTATCAATGAACTTTTCCCTAGCAACATCCCTCTCCTTTGCCATCTTCTTGGTGTCGATAATTTATAATGTATCCTTTGCATCCAGTTACAGTCCACATGGAATGAGCCAAGGATGGCAAAAAAATTAGTCGTGTAGCTCTTGGCCAGTAGGAACCGTGCTCCATATCCATGAACAGCAATAGGTCTAAATCCACTGGTAAGAGAGCGTTGTTGTTCATCACCTAGACCACCTCCAATATGCTATCAGTGTTATAAAGAACATCACCCCCCCCCCCTCGGTGCACGTCATCTTGTTCCACCACTAAGGGAGCTTCCTTTAGAGCATCCTCCTGATTCTAAGATGCACCTGGCATCTCGCTCAAACTCTTGAGCATCATTGCTCCAGCCTTATGACAGAAGCTTAAGCACTCTTGCGGTATGGTCCCCTTCGTGCACTTCATCTAAATTGATGATGTGAGTCATTCTTCATCTTCCGCACCTCTTGTGCAGGTGCGGGGGCTGCTCTTGTACTGCTAAGCAGTAGCAAGGGCAGGCACAATCACCACCAAGGCAGTTGAAGCCAATGCAACCGACATATCATCACTTTTCTTCTCCTCAAAACCGGCGAAATGAAGGGCGAATGTAGCTCTCTTATCAAAGATCGACTTACTGTAGATATTATCGAACTCTACATCAAAATGACATGTTAAGGAGTAGTCTAAAACATGTATTCAAAAGACATAAAGAATCAAGGACATACCATCACCCTTAGCCCTACTAATTCCAACAGCGATTAGGGCAAGTTCACAAGTCAGATTCTCCATGTTTCTCCAGCATACAAGGAGTCTGTACATCATCTTAGCATGCAAAAACTCTAAGACGTTCAGATGATCCCACCCTCCTATATCTGACCTGGTCCTATAATACAAAAGATCCATTGAGAAATTCACAATTCTCACGAAGATAAATTTACCATCCACCCTTTATTGCTTAACGGAAAATTGATGAAAAGTTTTTAACCAGGTCGACAAACAAAATAAATCCAAGAATTGTTGACGGATCATAAAAGAAATTCTAGATTTTCGTGTCCGAACGGATTTCATGAAGGGAAAGGACGTTAAAAGAAATGACAAACTCTAAAGCATTTGGTGTTAGTTGATTCAATCCAACATGATAAAAATGAAGGATTTCAATCAAGAAGGGGGTAGAGGAAATTTAAGTCCTAAGCTAACGGCATGGGTTTATACTCCAAAGAAACCTACGGGAGAATTAGTAGTAGAGCAACTATTGCTAGGGCTCGAAAAAGGAATCTTTTTACGGAAGAGATTTACTTAATGGTCAGAGATTTAGGCTTTGGTAATTTTTATAACCTGACCCGACTCTTTAGCTGTTAGATCAGCATTATGGTCTAATGCCTTCATAGTAAGAATGTTGACATTCCAAGAAAATGTGACTACCAGGATCCCTTTACGAAGATGTCTAGTGGACCCACTAGACGCAAAGTAATTTCCAAACATACTTTTAGCAGAAAAGAAAAGAGTTAGATTTCACCTTAAAGTCGGAAAGTTTGAGGCTTGAAGACGACGGAGTAGCTCTAATAATCCTTCAGCAATAACGCAATGGCAACAGAAAAATTCTCCCAAGCAAATGAGCCAGTATTCATCTTCAAACACAGGCATGACTTTACAAAAGTGATGACACTACCTCGTCAACCAATGCTCCCCACTTGGCTGACAACTCACTCAAATCAATCGCTGCAAACTGCCAGTTTTGAATTTCGAAAAACAATCACCCTTTCTAGGTGCCCATTTCGAGAAAAAGTCAAGCACAAACTGCACCTTGGATCTCGAGGTCGCATCTCAACCACTTACATATTCAATGGGACATTTTGGATTTAGGGGTTGCAAATAGCAGAAAGTGCCACTTGCAGTAAACGTGGTTGTAATTGCAATCATTTTACACATGTGAGCAATCAAACTCTAGCAGTAAAAGTGGCTGTAATTGCAAAAAATTTCAAACAGCTGCAACCACTTGTGCTCTTGCAACAATTGCAGTAACTTTAAAAAATGTATGACACTTTTCCTCTTCCATTTGCAAACAGCGATTGTACTAGTATAAATGGAGTATCTCTCATGCCACCTGAAAATAAAAACTTACTATTTGAAAATTTTTGCATCTCTAATCAACACTTACAACTCCCAAACCAAAGATAGTAATACAATTTTCAACAACTTCTATTGTTTCAACTTCAACTAAACTGCAACTTGCAACGTCACTTGCAAGCAACCAAGCAGCCCTATTAACGCACTAGATTCGACATAGATCTCATTATCAAATATGTAACAACCTAATTTTATCATAACTTACATTTTTGATATCAGATTAATCCCAAAATGAATGTGTTGTGTTTGTCTCATTTTTCTATATTTTTGTGATTTTCTTAAAATTTTTAAGATAGTCACTTAAAATAATATTATTTTAATCACCGGTGGTTCCTACACATATTTTTACTAGTCTCTCTTCTTTTGACTTGTAAAAATGAAGTTTGATTTCATTTGGATTAGTTTAATTTAAAATTTTAGCTTTAAATAAGTTTAATAATCTATTATTATTAGTCATTTGTCCTATTCCTATTTTGTTTTTATTCACCCATACCTCATTCACCATACTTGTCCTTTGGTCAAGAATGACAAACCACCATGTTACCCCATATCTCTCCTTTATTATATCTTTTTCTTCCCTTTTTTTCATTTGTTTTCTCTCCATTATTTTTCATTCATCTCTTTCTTTTATTTTTTTTACTCCAAGAAAAGAGAAGAAGAAAAGAGAAGAATAAGGAAAGAGAAGAAGAAAAGAGAAGAAAAAGGAGAACTTCTTTAGCCTCAAAATAGGCTTATCTTCCTACCCATCAAGGCAAGTAAAATCACATCCCCTCTCATTTTTTATTTCTAATTCTAATTGTTTATGGTTAACTTAGAATCTTGATTTGTTAAAACTTAAAAACATAATATCTCTATACAAAAATCTCTATGATTATTCTAAAAAAATAAAAATATGATTTTTTACACTTTACTCTATGTTTATATATCAAATTTATCATTTTATTTATAATCTCTCATTCTTAAACTATAAGTTGTAAAGTTAAACTATATGCTTTATTTTTAAATTATAAAAATACTACCTTTATGAATATCCATCATATTTGGATATACATTTGAATTTTCAATATAAGTTCTTTATATATAATGCAATGACTTTTAAATCATTTTCCACTTGCCATTAGAACATAGGTATATATATATGTATATATGTATGTATTCATAATCATGTTTTAAAAAGAAGATTTCAAATAAATAAGTTTCTACATTAAATTGTTAAAATATTTCTTTCATACGAGATATTATGTTAGGTCATAATTCTTTCTATGCTAATCCATGTTTAAATATACATATATATATATATATACATGTCTAAGATTTAACAAATTTGTTACTTTCTATACTATGAAATCATACTAGAATTTAGAAAATCAATATGTTGTTAAACTAATTATTATAAAAGTGTTAAGCCTATTTAATTTCTGTCCTTACAATTTAGTACCCACTTGCCTAATGTGTTTATATGCATAATTGTATTGCGTGGTTTACATACATGATCATCATTTGCATAACACATTCTAGTATTTTATGACTATCATGTTTGTCTTAACATATACATACTAGTAATTTGTACAACATACATGAAATTATATATGTGTTTATATGCATAATTGTATATGCATGATTCCCATATATGATCATCCTAGGTATTTTTACATCTTAATACTCACATACGTATTTATATGTATACTTGTATTTATGTGTAGTTTACATACATGATCATTTTCATAACATTCATTCTAACATTCTATACTCCATCATACTTGCATTGATACATACATACTAGTTACTTGTACAACATATACGAAATTATGCCGGATTTTCCTTATTAGTACATACATGTCTTGATAATGTCATGGATCCTGATTTGCTTGTTAACTTGATTTTGACATTCCATCATATTTACTTTGACATATACATACTAATTACTTGTACAAGATACATAAAAATATTCCGAATTTCCCTTGTTAGTATATACACATGTCTTGATGGTGTCATGCATCCTAACTTGCCTGTTAACTTGATTTTGACATGGACCGCATCTTGCTTGTTACTAGACATGTATATGTATTAATCTTGACATGATTAGTTTATCATATTCCGGATTGATTTGCATGTAATATAACTTGAAATCTTGGGTTATGGGAGAACTAAAGGGTGGACAAATATTGTATCGTGAAAGGTTTATGATAGGTTGCGCAACCGAAATAGGGGCCCATCCGCGGGGGCGCCCGGATGGTACTGAGCCATCATCTCTTGTTTAGTCCATGTTGATGGGATGACCGATTACTCAATAATCGGTATCTACTTGAGTACTTAGCGGCACGGCTGGTTCAGTACCAGCATCTTGACCGGGTCCCGGGTATGTACGGGTACTTTCACGATACAGGTCTATTTCTTCACCAGTTAGTTCAAATATAAAATAAAATAAGATATTAATCTAGACCTGATATGTATTAGTCTCCGTACTTGATATCGATCACATACGATACAGGTCTATTTCTTCACCAGTTAGTTCAAATATAAAATAAAATAAGATATTAACCTAGACTTGATATGTATTAGTCTCCGTACTTGATATCGATCACATATGATACAGATCTATTTCTTCACCAATTAGTTCACCATGCATGTGCATATGCTTTTTACATCAATTCATATTTTACTTGTTAATACATATTGCATGCTCCCTACCATACGAGTCTATTTATTCACCATTAGTCTCCATACTTGATAGCATGTACATTCTTTCTTGATCATTTAATATTTTCTACACATGCGCATACTTTCATATCCACACTCATATCTAAGCTATTTGTTTATATTACACGCTCCGTACTTCTTATTGTTTTACTTGCCGGGTTTGACCATGAGCTTCCCCACAAGCTCAGGTACTGAGGATGTGAGCGAGGATCTGCCATTGCACGACCCGTACTTTCTGGAGCAGGCTGAGCAGTAATAGATTCTTAGGCCTCCTCTTTTTGTATTTTTGGTTTGGTACGTATCACCCCTTTGGGACTTTATTTCCAACTTTTGTATCAGTATTGTACTTATTGCTTCTTATTTTAGACATGTATATCTTCTCTTTTATATGGCAGTAGACTAACTTGCAAGATCCTGGTAGATGACTAGTATTAAATTCCATTTATTTCTTCTTTTACATACTTATAGGCCTTGTGCACGTCGACTTACACGTGTCCGCCGGTAACGCACTCCGTTTTCACATCTCTTCGGAAAATGGGGCGTTACAGAATAAGCCAAGGTTCGTTCTCCAAGGCATTAGTTCAGTTTAACAAATTGTTCTCCTTACTCATGTAATGGTTAATACTCCATATGGTTGATACAAAAGCAACCTCTCTCCAGAAGTCAACTCAGATAAAACCCCTCTACATGGGGACAAGTTGCAAATTTCCCATAGGATGTCAGCCTCATCCAAGTAGCCTATGGATGGGAGCCAAAAGAGGACTGCCATTCACGCAAGTTATAGCTAACAATGGAGAAAGCCAATCACCAAGTGTCGGATGTCTAACCAACTTGACACATGTATGTATGATTCCCATAGAATTTTGTGGAAGGTCGCCAACATGGATCCTCCACTCATATAATATTGTGTTAAGTGGACAGCGTCAGATGTAAGTTCTTAGGACAATTATAATTCCACAAATATTTATGGAAGAGCACGAAAATAGAACCTCTTTTCATGTCAAAACATTGTTTAAACATGACATGCTAGTGCTTATTTTTAAATCCTCCGAGAGACTATTCATAAAGTCCTTCGAGCATATTAAATCTTCCAGATTTGTTTTATCAAAGTTGCTATACAATCTATTAGCGAGTAGCAAACTTGTCAATACTAGATTAGTGCAGCCACTTCCTTCTTCAAGTAGAAGATTGAAAAACTGAGAGGATCACAAAGATTTGCTTACAATTAGGTTCGAGTCGAACCTTTATCATTTTATACAATTTCTCAAACGCAAATTAGCCAACTGTATCCATAAAGAAATCAAGGCTTACACTCCAAGAGATTATTAGAATGAAGTCAAGAACAGAGGGCCATTGTTGATTGAACAAGTGATAGACCCTACAAGGCCAGATAAATCAATATGTTCAGCATCGCGAAGAGCCATCTAAAGACAATCCAATCCAACACGTACAAGGAAACCGTGTTCAGCTGCAAGGAAGTCTCTCTCTAAAGGCAACATAATCCATCTCATTTCAGAAAACTGCATGACTCGATTACGACTCTACCTACAAGTAACTATAATACACCACTCCTCCATGAGGAGAGAAATCTTTTTGCATACTCGATACTTGAGAACATGTAATAAAAAGAAGAAAGACTATTGATAGATCATATATTTCCTATTAATATAAAGATCATGTAGGTGCATCGATGTTTTCTTTCAATGACATAGGTCTGAGATCTATCTCAACTAATCTTCATTATATATATGCATACTCTCTTTGATCTATGATTTATTTTGCTTACAGTTCTACTATAGGTTGTGCTTTCCATTTAGTTTACTCTCCAGCTCGAGTACAAATCACCGGTTTTGATTCAATAATTGATTCGACTAATTAGCTCGTAGTTAGTCAATATTTTTGGAAACAACAAAAACATTCAAAATCTGTAGTCTGACAATGAGATAGAATTTCGAAAACACAAACTATATCTTGTCAACCATGGAATAAGCTGGTTCACGATAGCCTCTTAGACAACACAGCGAAACAAGACCATCAAACGTCGACATCATCACATTATTACCACAGGCCTCACCCTTCTTCACCAAGCCAATCTTCCGCTCACCTTTTGGATCAATGATCTTGAAACTAAAGTCTATTTGACAAATAGATTACCCACCTCCATTAAAGTTCAAAAGCACATATGAGTTCCTCTTTCGTAGTCGGCCCAAATACACTAAATTGCGAACATTTGGCTGCATGTGTTTTCCATGGCTTAAACCTTACAATAGTTACAAGCTTGAACCATCATCGCGTCCTTGTTTGTCTGTTGGTTACTCCACCCAAAGTGCATACAAGTATCCTGATCTTATAAATAATCGGCTCTATCTCTTCTGAAATTTCAAATTCAAGGCATCTTCTTTTCTATCACCATAGATCAGCCGCCATTGCAGCCCTCAATGACTGCTTCAGCTAGCATCACGTTGTGTACAAACCTGCTGCCTTTGCCACCTCCCTTGGTAACAACCTCTTATCATGGTTCATCGAATGAAGGTATATTTCTCCTTTTCATATATACGATCCAGTTCATCCACAATTGAGCCCCATTCCACCAAGCTATCTATGCCCCTTGCCCACTACCTAGCCAGGCGCAAAATCAAAATGACTCACCTCCTCCAAATATAACCCACTAGGAACTATGTAACTCAAGCTACTAGCCCAATACCAGCCTCTCGAACCCACACCATGACCACTTGATCAATGAATAATAACTACAAGTCCAAAATCCTCAACCTTGCCACCAAACATTTCTTAGAGCAAAGTGGAGCCCACTTGTGTGAATTTGGCCTTGAAGGAACCAAGATAGCACCACGTCATGTCCGAAGAGTTTAATGCATGACTTCGACATGGCACTTGGAAATTATTTCCACCTAATCGGGTCAAGAATCTAGTTGGTTGTAAATAGGTTTTCCATATCAAACAAAAATCAGATTAAGAACGTGGATCGAGTGGCGAATGGTTTTTACCAAAAGCCTTAGCTTGGCTATTCAGAAACATTTGGCCTACATGTAAAACCTATTACTTAGGGACCATCTTGACCCTTGTTATAAAAGGATTAAGGTTTACGAATTTTAGACGTGAACACTGCCTTCCTGCATGACACCCTCACTGAAAAAGCATGCATGACCTAATCGTTGGGCTTTCTTAACTCATCTCTTCCTTCTCATGTGTTCAGGCTTAGAAAATCTCTCTCTAGACTAAATTAGACACTTGGACCTGGTTCCAAGACCTCATAACGTCTCCCACACATTTAAGATTTCAACAAGCCAAGACAGGCACCTCCTTCAACCTCAATAGGGAAGGTAACCATATTTTCTTCTTGGTTTATGTTGATAATGATCTAATCACTAGCAGCAACTCTGTGCTCCTTAACACTATAAAATAAGATGAAGTAAAGAATGATAGGACTAGGTAGATGGTACACTAGAGCACGTCACTTCTAATCACCTTCCACAGAAGGTAAGGAACTGGGACAGAATGTGAGCCAGAGGCAGTGCATCTTTTTCAAGAATTAGTACATGTGGATGTGCTTAGTGAGGAGTAACCACGAAAGTAGGAGCAGAGTTTATTGTCTCTCAATTGAGATCTCAATTTTTTGTTAAGGATATTGGAATTCCAACTTATTTTTTTATGGAATGAAGCCTTGCCATGCACCCAAGGATTATTTCCAAGTCAATAAAAATATATTTCAATATTCTCTAACGAAACAAAATGGATGGTGCACCGCCCCTACCAACTCCAATGGTCATCAAAGTGGCTCACTCTCACCAATGGCTCATCACCATCCGATCCGACACGATACCGACAAGTCATCAGTGCACTTCAAGATCTCACTCTCACACAATCGGACATTGCCTTCTCTGTCAACAAATTAGCACAATTCTTGCAAAAGCCCAACTACAACTTATTAGAAGATGGCAAAAATATTACTATGTTACATAAAGGTCACCATCAACCATGGTCTTCATCATTCAACAAATTTCTACCTCATGGCCTTCTTCGATGCCGATTGGGCCAACAATTTGGATGACCGAATTTCCACCTCTGCCTTTATTGTCTTCTTCAGGCCAAATTATATTGCCTGGAATACATGCAAACAACGTGTTGTTGCCTGCTCATTCACTAAAGCACCATATCGGGCTCTTACTACTGCTGCCGGTGAGCTTCAATGGATTCGTCAACTCTTTCATGAACTCTTAATTTCCTATTCAAGAGTCTGACTATATTTTGAGATAACCTTGATGCTACTTAATTAAGTTTAAATCCGGTGATGCATTCCTGAATAAAACATATTGCCATTGACGTACATTTTCTTCAAGATTTAGTTGCCAAAGAAGTCGTCCATGTTTCTCAAATCAACACAATCAATTGGCCGACTTGCTCGCCAAGCCCCTATGCTAACCACAAATTCATCTTCTCCGAGTAAAAATCATCGTCGTCAATGGATCGCCAATTTGTGGGGATTATTATGGAGACAAATATCTCTCCTTGATATTTAGCCAACATATTCCTATAACCACTCCCTTGAAATCAATGTGTAATATTTTCCTTTATTGGTCTAGCCTAACATATTCTATGATCTCTCCCTAATAATTACAATGCAATATTAGCCTAGCCTAACATACTTCTACAATCTCTCCCTTGAAATTATTATGTAATGTTTCCCTTTATTAGCCTTCTTCCATATCATGTATAGGAAGACCGTTACCTTATTTGTAGTCATCAACTTCTCTTTGGTTTATATTTATACTTACTATTATAATACAATAAGAAATCTTTCCCTTACTAATCTTTGTCTCTTTAGGCACCACAAAAACATGGATCAGAACACAAATAGTTTCCTTAAAGTCAAGGATAATAACACAACAATATTGCAATATGATATATAAAAGTAATTAAGAGTGCATATATACACATATAGTGAAATGATGAAATTGGAACAATGAGGATTCAGATACTGAACATGACAATTCCTTAAAATTAAGAATACGAGGACACTGCAATAGGGATTATGATATCTAAAAGTAATCAAGAGTGCATATATACATACATATATTAACATGATCATGGTACCAAATGTCTAAATGCCTATTTTTACTAATCTACTACATACAATTTTAATTTATATATGTTAAAGATATAACAAAGTGTCCAGTTATATGACTTTCCAAAAAATAATATGCTTTACCTATTTGATTCATATTATCACTGTTCTAAATTCCTGATACGGCTGGTATATTCCCTGATATATCGTTTTATTGGGTCAGTCGAGACGATAGTTAAAAAAATAGGTCATATCATTTTATACGGATATCGACGGATTTTTATAGTACCGCCCGATATATAGGCTCGATATACCACCCCGACATATCAGCCAATATAGTTTATTTTTTAAAATGAGGTCTAAACTTAGAAATAGATTTGGTGTTCATACTAATTTAGAAATAGATTTGGTATTTATACCCAATTTATTCTCATGTACAAGTAAAAATCCAAATTATTTTATCTCTCCTTAACTCAACAAGATTTTTAAATTGTTTTTATGGAAACTTGAGAGCAAGAGATGTAAAGAGTTACAAATACTAGAAATGGACATTGCAGAACTTATTTAAATACTAAAGATTTAAAACCTTCTCCATCTTCCATTTCTCTTTTTACGTCTTTGTTTAGTCAGTTACTCTGATTATTGTTGCCACTATTATCATTATCGTTGATACTACTACTGCCATCAATACTACTACTGCCCGGATCTAAATTATTTCTATAATATATATTTTTTACTTTAGTTGAATTTGTTCTATAGTTTATTTTATTCTAATATGCTTATATACATGATTATGTTCTTGAATTATTTTACTATATTGTGTCATACAAGTTAGATGCGATTAAACTACTTCTAAGATACCATATTTACATATTTGACGTGTATATTTAATGTTTAATATCCCGTCAAGATATAGATCAAAGCTCTATGAAAGATTTGACAAAGTTCTACAAACGGTTGTCAACCTAACATCATCACTCACATAATTAGAGCCAACATCTTGGCCAAGGAAACTCTAGAAGTATTGCTCACTCACATACTACAAATCTATGCTGGATATGGTGTTGATGTGATTTGAGCTAGGGGAAGACTCCATGTTCCCTGTTTCCTAGGCTATTGGGAGTAATTTGAAGAGTTTATTCTAACTTAACGAACTTCATTACAGGCTTCCCTTTTCTTTATAGATCCGCATAATAGGAACTTAATCATTGTTGGCAAAAGGTGCTTTTGCACGTGGGTATAACATGATAATATTGCATTCGAGATGAGCGTGAACAATTGGCCAAAAGATTGAAACGTTAAAATAATGCACATATATTTCATCAAATAAATATGCATATATATTAGATAAATTATATCATTATAATATCTATTGATATTTAATTAAGAAAAGGGGATTACTTAAGACTTTTGTTAAAATTAAAAATCATGATCTATATACTTGAATGATATATATGTTAAGCGGTACTAAGGCTTCGCTTGGAAGCTAAGAAGCATGGGCACAGACATGAATGTTGGACAGAGACATGACAATTTCTTAATAATCAGGACATAAGGATATTGTGCAATGGCATTGTGATATTAGAAATGCAATCAAGAGTGCATGTCTACATGCATACCTTAACAAGGCCTTGCATCCAAGTGCTTGGATGCAATTTTACTAATCAAATAAATTTGTATTATTTTATATGCATAAAAATAAATCATTGTACGTTTTCGTCTGATCTCTGGCTTGCACTATCATCATCATTGGAGCCTTCTCACAAGACGGAATCGGCTATAGATCGAAGCTCCGTGAAGGATTTCATAAAATTCTGCGACCGTCTCTCAAGTTATTGCTATGATATGTACAACTTTCCCAATTCACAAAATTTACATGTCCAACCATGTCAGACATGACACCCATGTCCTTGTTACTGACACTTCTATATGTATTTATTGTTGTTCATATCACAATATTTATAAAGTAAAATATGCAATACCACTGTTTTGTCTTAAGACTAAATAATCTATAGATTGTTTGACTATTATATCTTTTTCAGTAATTAATATCAGCTCATTACAATATAAATATGCAGATTTTTATAAAAAACATAAGTGCATGTCCTTGTGTCTAAATATTGGACTGCAACCGCATGTCCATGTTGGAAGCACGGATCCCCAAACTCTACCTCACCATTCATGCTAAGTTTTATAAGTGATATTTTCATCATCTCAGTCCCATATAATTATAAGCTATTATGTAAAAAGTTTTAAATAACACAAGCGTTAAGGTTTTGAAAATTTTGCAAAACTTAGTATGAGCATCCACTCCGACTTGGTCTAGTGTAGGTCCGTCCCTAGTTTTCTCCAAGGTTAACCTGCTACATGCAAAAGAATTTAGTGAAGCCTTCTGAAGAAGAATTGTGCTAGGAGGCTATAACTTTTTGGTGAAGAAAAACTAGAACGGCGTGGTGGACTTGGAAAAGTGTCGGATTTTAAAGACAGATGCTTAGCCACAGTCTAAGCCCAACGGCCCCAACTAAGTAGATTTTGAAGAATTCTAATCCATGAACAATCTAAAGGTTTGCTAAGTTCAGTGACTAGCTGTCACAACCTAACACTTTTTGAGATGCTGCCAAGTTAGTGACTAAGCAATTATATGCATGAGATGTGCCTCCGTGAAGCTTAGTAGCTCAGTGGTCTTGATCATGGAAAGTTTATACAATGTTTGATGTATCTCACTAAATTGTTACTGACCTAACTTGAAAGAACATCAAAAGAAGAGAGATGATTATTTGCCATGGAATTTGAGTTCCATATTTTGAGGGCCAAAAGCACATGATCAAGCTAAACTGAAATTCTCAATTTCAAGTGCATAGTTCAATATGACCAATATAAGGAACATTTGTGCATACTGTATATCTAACAGTAGGACTTTATAAATATGTCTTGATGCAAATCATGACTAATGGCATCCGGAACACATTCACCAACAAAAGGTTAGATGCAACATTGTTATTTCGAATCATCTGAAAGATAAGTTAAAAACGAGAATTGTTTCTTTTTAATAATTTAATATCTACATGTAAGCATGATATAAGGTCTAAGGCTTGAAAGTTAATCATACTGATCACTTTCATGTTAGCTCTTTATAGGTAAAAAAAGGCTGATCTACTACCTGACCTAGTTTTCTCTCAATATTTCACAACTTAAATTATTTAAACATACAAAGTCAAATTGCCCGGTTAAAACTAAAGAAAGGGGATGTATGGGTTTCAAGAAATTGTAACAATTAGGATAATCATTTTATATTCTAAACTGACTAAAGAGCACAAACTCAATCAAAGAAAGTATTATATCAAATTATCAAAGTGTTCACTATAACTTGATGATGCAGTAATATGCTTAGACCCAATATAATACTAAATAGAAAAATCACCTTAGTGCCTTGAATATGATAATATCTAAATCAATACCATAATTTAACTTATTCTATGTGGGATTAAATCATCTTGCACCAACAATTCTATCTGCCCACTGGATGCAATACAGCCAACCCAATAAGAAATGTCCATTTGTTTTAAACAAGTGTTACCTAATTCACTCCCCCTATCACGATCTAACTCATGCATATCAATTTGAGGTGCGTTCTTGATCAAGATCACCAAAACTGGTAAATCCAAAAAAAAAAAAACAAAAAAAGAAAACTAATGATGAACATATTCAACGAGTTTTCTTGATGCATTTAACTTTCTTGTTAATATTTTCTTATCGACATGTACATGAATAATACATAAATGTTTATCTAAATAACATTAATAATGCTCCCAAGGGTAACCTGACCCCAAATACCTATCAAATTATGCCTAGCCCCTTCATACTGTACAACACTGAATTTATGTACTGTCTCGGTACCCTTCATACTACATACTTAATATTTAATATCACAAATCAAGTAACATTGTAACATTTTCTTAAAACCAAAAAAATTGTATTAGGTTAAAACAGTTGGGTGAGTCTGACATGGTCCTCATGAAGTGTATGAGGGGTGTAAGGACGATAAAGAAGTGTCAAAGCCACATATTATATAACCTCAACAGCGAACAGGCATAGTTTGATCATACACTTGAGGCCCTCTCCTCAACTACAGATTTTGAAGCAATATAGGGCAAATCCTAACACTATTGAAACCAGATGGATACTCAGCTCTACAGTTTATACTAAAATGACTTTAGATTAATTTATGATTAAAAAAAAATTAGGTTCAGCTTGGAGAAAGGAAGAGGTTACCTGCGTGCCTGTTGTCAAGTTGAGAAGCATGCATATGATGACGACCCTCCAAGGATCAGAGAAATGTTGTTCCTGCAGCAATTTGTAAGGGGAAGCAGGAGGCACCCACGCACTGCTTCCATTGACAAGCCTTCTGTAACAATCCTTTCGCTTCTCAGCAGCAGTCAGAACGCTGCGTTGCTTCTTCTTCTTCTTCTTCTTCTTCTTCTTTTTAGTGTTTTCGGCATCGCCATCGGACTCCAGCATCTCCTCAACCTTGTTCTCTGTGTTCTTCCTCTTCCTTGTATGGTTACTAGCAGGCACCACCAGCACCTCCACCTCCACTTCCACCTCCTCCACATAAATGATTATGGCATTGGGAGGGGGTGGAAAGAATCTGGACATGACCTTAATCTCACCATCCACCATCACCACATATGGCATGGGATACGGCCGCCAATTCTGCACCAATGAAGGTGGTGCAGGCAGTGGTGACAGAGTGGTAAGGCAACTAGTAACCGTGGCGGCAGGAGCAGCAGTAAGAGAAGGTGTCATAGGGATGGGAGTGGAGAGATTGTCGACCCAATCTACTCCTCCTTTTTCTTCTCCTTCTAATTTAGCTAGCAAATCATCCATGGACTTGCTCTCATGGGCAGTAGCAATTGGAGCAATCTGTGTCGACCGAAGCACAGATAAGGCCAAGTTCTGGTTGTTGTTGGTAATCTGACTTTGTTGGGGTGGCGGAGGTGAAGAATTGCTAGTACCGACACTGGTAGGAGGAGGAGGAGGAGGAGGTTTAGAGTTAGGATTCCCTTTTGATCCTTCTCCTCCTTTATAGACGAATTGAGCGAATAAGTCGTCGGCAGGAGGTGTCTGCGGTACAGACACCAATTCCTCCCCCGTCGGATTATGATGGAGTGGTGGCGGTGAAGGAGTGGTAAGGGGGGTTTTATTATCAGCGGCCGCAGCATTAATAGGAGAAGAGAGATCCTTCGCCTGATTTTGCTGTGAAGGCGGCGGCAACGAAGAAGTGTCGGCGTTAGGAGGGTTAGGGCTGGGAGAAGAGAGGTCGGTTGGGGAATCTTGGGAGTTTCTAGATGGGCACAGCATATTTCCTAGTGAGCCCACTTAAAAGATCGTTTTATTTACCACTTTGCCATTATTTTTTATGGTCAAAAATACCCTGCCTTCATTTTGGTCAGAAATCTGAAAGACTGATCCGGGCTAACCAGCCCGAATGAAACCTCCCCATCCGGGCTATCAGCCCCGGACAGAGAGCATAGGTCCGGGCTGGTTAGCCCGGATGAGGGATGAGAGATAAAACAAATTAAATTTTCATGTCATAACATGTGCATCTGGTGTAGTGGTATCATATTGCCCTCCTATGGAATTGACTAGAGTTCGATTCCCTGCATGCACAATTTTTTTCTCTTTTTTTTCACCTTGTTATGTTGAATTAGTGCTACTGCCTTGTAAATTTCCTTTTTCTCTCAAAGATAGAGAGAGAGTGAAATTGAGAAGATGAAGAAGATGAAGAAGACAAGAAGAAAATGAAGATGAAGATGAAGAAGATGAAGAAGAAAAGAAGAAAAGAAGAAGAAGATGAAGATGAAGATGAAGATGAATATGAAGAAGAAAAGAAGAAGAAGATGAAGATGAAGATGAAGAAGAAGAAGAAGAAGATGAAGAAGAAAAGAAGAAGAAGAAGAAGAAGAAGAAGCAAAAGCAGAAGCAGCAGCAGCAGAAAGAGAAAGAGAGGGGTATGTTAGGAATTTTGGTGTGCTCACTAGGAAATTCCTCTCTTTTTATAAAAGAGAGGGTGTGCCTACTAGGAAAAGTGGGCTCACTAGGAAAAAAACGGTGCCCATCTAGAAGTTCCCGGAATCTTCGTTTCCTTTCCCTTTTCCTTCTCCTCCTCCTCCGCAGACGAATTGAGCGAAGAAGTCGTCGAGGGACGCGCACTCGCCGAAACTCTTCGTCTTCTCCGTCTCCATCCAGAAACCGATGGCGATGGCACCTTTCTTCAGCCGCTCGATCTCCCTCATCATCCTCGCGCCTCTTTTGCAGCGCGCAATGCCCATCGCTCTCGTCTGGTCTCTCTCCTCGAGTGGGCTCACCGAATCAGATATATATAGGGTCCTGTAATTCGGGAAGAGTTGCAAGTGGCTCGGTCGGGTTTTCACATGATCCGTATCCGACCCATCAAAAACACTTTTCTAAGGGCCCTCAGTTTTTAAATACACCCAATAGGAGAAATAAATAGATAGGCACCCACATTAGCCCCCTCCACACCCCTGCTACTCACCACCCCACATTGTCACCTCCGACCCCCCCTTTCCCCCTCTCCTCTGATCCCCCCAACCCTCCCTTCGCCCCCGCTCCCCATTTCCCCGACCCCGCCACCCCCACCCGCCAACCCTTGATCCTCTCCTCGACAAACCGTGTCTCTCCCCCTCCACCTTTGCAGGGACGGAATTTAATTAGGACAATGGGGGGCATGTCTTCCCTAACCTTTACCTATAAAAGTTTCAATATGGTCCATGGTTCACTTGTCTTAACAATGACTTTTATTGATGGACTAATAAGGTACTAAACATTGATAATCATAATTGATCTTACTACAAAATAAATCAGCACATCACCACCTAGGGTCTAGGTGGCTGATAAAAAAATCCATAGATAAATTCAATAAACCATTTGGCTCTGGGTATGCTAGTCAAATTGCATTTGTTGTTAATGCATTTAAGAATTACAAAAAGTTTCAGATGGAATAAAATTGTGTTTTTTTTTCTGAATCATGTAGGGAGATATTCTAACTCTTTTCACAATATTATCAAAAGATCAGGTAAGAATTTGATGAATCTCAACATTTTTAAGAGGTTGTAGAAAATTTTACATTTGAATAAATTAAAAATAATCTACTCCGACTAAAATATTTACTGATATAGTAAGATTATTTACATTTCAAGGTTGAATTTTTTGCGATCACGATGAAAGTTTTGGTTTTGTAAATGGTGAAATTTTTTGAATTGTTGAATATGTTGGGCCCATTAATGACAAGTTTATTGAAGTATTTCATCCAAAAATTCCTCTTATAAAACACCATTAATTCAAAAAAATCCATACCTTTTATACTAATTAAAGAAGAAAATTCGTGATGAAATTGGTGATAGAATATTTTGTGTAATAATTATTGAAGCTCGTGATGACTCAAAGATAGAGCAAATGACAATTGTGTTAAGATTTGTTGAGCAAATGACAATTGTGTGATTATTCCTTGATGAAATTGGTTTTATGCAAGAGAGTTTTTTTTCTTTTTTTTTTCCTTTTTTCCTTTTTTTTTTTTATGAGCTTGTTCATATTGTGGACTATGGCGATGATTTTAAGAAATGCTCAATATAAAACATGTTGAAAGTATTAGAGAATCAAGGTTACAATGGAGAAGGTAAAATAGGGAGTGAATTTCATGGATTATAAGTTTTGGTTTTGAATAACTATCCACAAGGATACCATACTCATTATTTTGTATATCAATTATAATTCACACTTGTGGCGACTTCAAAAGAAGTTATTCTCATTTATTAATTCTTTACTAAACTTACTTCTATAATCAACATTATTGATGTTTCATACAAACAAAATGATGAATTGAAAAATAGCTCAAGGTAATGAGATTCCACATATGATCTTATTGATGAATTGAAAATGGGAAAGAGGCTTTATCAAATTGGCACTTTGCAACAAGCTGGAGATACTCATTGGAGCTCTCATTTGAAGTCAGTTTCAGACAATAAAAATGGTCGGTGTAACATTTATGCTAGATTAAAAATCTATCATATATTTGGGTTGAGTTTAGATTTAGTCCAACATCGTCTACTGAATTGTTTGGATGGTATCAAGACACCTATATGTATTCCTTGGCTTATAATAGATAGATTAGTTGGCTCTGATTATTTCATAACACGGTATCGGAGCATGTTGTGGAATAGATCTCAACAATTAATTTCAACCATTGTAATCAATGGCCGAATTTGATTCCAACGCCGACTCCAATTTTGACTCTGACTCCACAATCGTGTCACCATTCGATGTTGACTTCGATTACGACTCTGTAATCGCATTACCAATTCGATTCCATGTCTACTTCAGTTTATGCTTCTTCTGCGTTTCGTGATTGCAGGAACTTCGACAGGTCCCTCCTTCACTGTAAGGGTGTACTTTAGATTTAATGCAACTTATTATTCATTCATTTACTTACTACTACTACTAAAAAAGAAGTTTATATGTTGCTTACTACGCTTCTAAAGAAAAAATTTATCTGCTACCTAATATTGTTTCTAAGAAAGAAATTTATTTGCGGTCTACTACTGCTTTAAGAAATAAATTTATCTTCTACCTACTACTGCTTCTAATAAACAAGTTTATCTGCCACTTACTAGTTCTTCTAAGAAAGAAGTTTATTTGCTAATTACTACTGCTTATAAAAAAGAAGTTTATCTATTACTATTTCTAAAAAAAAGTTTATCTATTATCTACTACTTTTTTTAAGAAAGAAGTTTATATACTGCTATCACTGCTTCTAAGTAAGAAGTTTATTTACTGCTACTCGGATATGGGTGTGTTTTGATGATTCAAGTGATTCATCTACTAATACTGCTACTACTGTTATTCATCCACTTCAAATTAATCTATACTATTGAAGAGAGAGATAGTATTTTCTAATTTGTGTAACAAGTTGGGTACAATTAATATTTATACTCTAACCTAAGAGGGAGTGTTAGATTAGAAAACTATCATGTATTTTGGCTGAGTTTAGATTTAGTCTCATATCATCTGTTGGATTGTTTATATAGTATTGAAACACCTATAAATATATGTATTGCTTAACTTATAATAGATAGATTGGCCGGCTCTTATTATTTCATAACAATGTACAGTTTTGCCTAATATCATAAATTATGGAACTACTCCTTCTCAACGAGGGTATGCTAATCCGATTTGAGACATTAACCTTATTTGACTTTATTTTCATCTTACATCTTATGAAAGGAATTAATGATATCACTAACATATATTATTGTAGACTAAATCTCAAGGCATTTAAATGCCACGCAGATTGTTTCGTTTATTAAAGCATTTATTCAAGAGTTCAGATATAATAAATGGGGGTGATTTACTTAGTAGTGCGAAATTATTTTGTGAGGTACGCAATATAGGTATCCTAAATATGAGTGTTCGATATGTTGCTAAATGGGGTCAAGGTCATCATCAATAAAAATACTTTAGAATTGAGCATTATTATCGAGTGAATATTTTTTATGTAGCAATATATTCCCATTTACAGAACTAAATGGCTGATATGGTGAGCATTGCAACACAACTACTAATTCTTAGCTCAACGTTAAATTCATGTATCAGAGTCTTTCAAAATAAATGATATTTGTCAGCTAGCAAAAAAATTATATCGATAAAAATATAGAATATGAGAAAAATTATTTGAAATTATAACTTTCATTATTACAAACTTGACGTGCTTCGACATAAAAACTATAAGAGTTTGTCAACCATCTTTTAATTTTGCTAATAGTTGGTAAGAACCAAAAAGTCAGTAATCTATTTACTTGTTTATAGAGTAATTATGCTTACCCTACCAGTATCTACTGCAAGTATAGAGAGGTCGTTTTCAACCATGAATTTATCAAAATTAGACTTCGCATAAGATAGAAGATGACTTTCTCACAGACTCTTTGATTACATATATTGAATAAGAAATTAGTAGAAAATTCAGCACATATGCAATTATAAATTATTTTCGAGATCTAAAAAAGGGACTTGTTCCACTTTGATAGATGACCACACTAAAGTGTTTGAAAAATTATAATTATTTTATTAATTTTGTTATTATTTTTCGAATGAATTGTATTATTCTTTTTATTAATAGAGTTTCAAGTAATTTTGTAACAAATCATAATATGCTTTTATTAATACAAATTGAAACTCTTATTATTGGCCCCTCTCATTCTCGAATCCTATTTTTGTCCCTGCATCTCTGCTCCCCATCTCTAAGACTCTACCGCCCCCTCCTCCACCACGCTCCCCCTCACCTCTACCCGCTAACAGAGCTAGTGGCTTTTAGAATTGTGACTCCTAATAAGCCTTCGATCAAAGACCAAGTTATCCAAGTTGATATAGGTGATCAACAAAATCCAAGGCCCAGTTTCATTAGTAAGAGTTTATCTGCGGAGTAACATGTCCTCATGTTTCTCATTCTAGACTATATTGATGTCTTCACTTAGTCTTACAAATATATGCCAAACCTGGATCCGAGCATAGTCTTTCATCGACTTAACATCAAACCTAATACCAAACAGGTTAAAAAAACATCAACATAAGTTCAAACCGGAGATGCAAGAGGCCATTGAAGCTAAGTTTCACAAGCTCATTGATTTTTGTTTTATCCGTGAAGAGAAACATCCAGAGTAGCTGGCAAATATTGTCCTATTATGCAAAAGAATGACAAGGTTTGAATTTGCATTGACTTTCGAGACATTAATGTGGCCTATCCCAAGGACGAGTTCCCACTTTTGATCACTGATGTCATGATATATAACACCTGCAATTCAAATGCATTTCCTTCACGGATGGCTTCTACGAGTATAAATAAATCAAGATGTATTCTGACGACGAGAATCACACATCTTTCCAAACACTGCAAGGTGTGTACTACTATACCTTAAGCCCTTTGGCTTGAAAAAAGCTGGGGGCTACTTATCAGCATGCAATAAAGCACCTTCCGCGACCATCTGTACAAGACCATGGAATGCTATGTATACGATATTACCATCAAAAGTCACTGCAAAGAAGATCATGTCCATGACCTGAAGTCGATGTTCGATATAATATGGTCTCATCAGCTAGACGAATCTTGGCATAGTCATTCTTGGGAGTATTAAGCAATAAGTTCGTAATGACCCTAATTCTTAAGCCATATTATCAGTTTATTTCGTATCATGTATATCAGTTTGGTAGTCAAAACACTAATACAAGTAGTATTATATATTTATTTCTAGTCTTCAATTTCAAATTCTGCAGAGCAAGGATCTCTCATCTTATTATTTTGGATTTTTTTCATGGTTTTCTTAAATTATTCTAGATCGATCGATTTTTATGCAAATACCGATTAAAATAATTATTTTAAATCTAAAACTTCAATTTTAACCCCTTCTCTATTTTAGTTTTATCTGCAGTAGCCCAACAGTTTTCTTTGACTAATTTTGGATAGAATTTGAAGCAATGGCAATTTTATAATTATATGAAGTTTAACGGTTTTTAATATTGCAGTATATCCATTTTCCACCAGCTGTTAAACTATTTAAATAAATTTTAAAAAATATAAAAATTGTTAGGCTTATTCCTCTCATATTCCTCTTCATTTTCTCTTCAGAGACCCAACCTTAGTCCCTTCTCAAATTTTCTTACATTATTCCTTAGATAATTAGTCTAAGAATGAACTGAAGATCTTCTATATGGTTACATAAGCCTTGTTCTTGAGTTTAGTCTCTTCAAATAAACTATAATCTTCTTCACCAATGTGCAAACATCTTCCCCAGCACCTATCCATTATCTCCTATTTGATTCTTGAAAAATTTCTCAGTTTTTGAAGAGAAATCACATCAATATTAGTTCTTTTTTGATATGGGCTCAAGAAGAGGCAATAATACACACTCAAATTCTTTAAAGGTGTGATTTTTTTCATCCAGTCTCCTTGTATATGATACCAAATATACTATTAACCTATTTTTTAAGATATACAAACTCAAACTTGCATTTATCTTGAGATTCATTACATGTATCATGCTATGCATGTTATATATGCACATACCATATCATTATCCAAAGCCACATAGCAGTCCATCTTAGAACTATTATAATTTTTCCATCTTAATTCCGATTGATCTTATTCTAGTACAATTAGAAAGATAATTAACTAAATTATAAATTTTCCAACTAATTCAGCTACTTTTTATCCAAAAATAACTTGGAAATTCTATTAATACTGTTGTACCGGTCAAAAATTTAGCAACAACAGATTTATGGTAAAATGACCATAACTTTTGCTCTATAACTCCAATTGAGCTCATTCAAAATTTATTTGAAAGATAATTGAATTATCTACAATATTTCAGATCTTATGTACTAAATTTAAATTTGCCTTGGTCAAAAATAACCTAAAAGTTTCAGTTGTTATACCAAGTCTATAGTTTAGCAGTAGTAGGTCTTTGGAAAAACAATCATAACTTTTATTTTAGAGCTCCAATTAGACTCATTTAAAATGTATTGGAAAGATAATTGAATTTTCTAGAACTATTCCAAATGTTAGACTCCAATTATATTTTTACCTTGCTCAAATAAGACGTGAAAATCTGACATGTCCATTAAATTGCAGCAATATAAACATGTATAATATGTCTGTGTATATACCGTTTGACTTATGATATGATACACATTTACACATATATAATTATTTTTGTTTTTAAGTGTACATTGGTAAGTTCAAACCTGTTATAACTCATGTCTAGATATACATGTCATGTTTGTGTATATACTACTTGATTAGTGATATGCTATACATGTACACATGTTAATTTATACATGTTCTTACTATACATAGTTTTTTATGAGTATCATATATTGAATATTTATATCTCTCATCTTATATATTTTTGTATATAAATAATACTAGTCGAGTGTGTTTAATTATCTTTTACAGGTTAAGTCTATTGCAAGAAGGATTGTTATAAAATCAGCAGAAGACTAAGAAAACCGAGTCCAGAAGGAGCGAAAAAGGAAAAACTACAAATTTCTAAGGTAGAAACCATAAAATTGGAACATGAAAATAAGAAGAGAAGAGCTAGATGACTCAGTACTGCAAAGCACAACTCCAGAGGAGCTGCTTTTACTGCTAAACAACGACATTTACTGCTGTTTCGAAGCAAAGTGGGGCCCGCTTACCTTAGGATTTTTTTGTGTGGACTCAGACAGATATTAGGAGTTTATTTAGAAATTTTGACCATTGCTATTTGGTGGTCAACACCGCTATTTGGTGGTAAAGACAAAGAGTGTATCTGAAATTTTTATGAGGAATCTCTTACAATTCTATGACTTTATGGTCATAATTGGATTAGGATTTTCAAAACCAGAAGTCTATATATTGGTCATATCTTTATAAAATAAAGCTTTATATACTTTTAAGAATAAATAGAATGAGGGTTTGAGATTTGTCGATTGACGGCTGCCATACCAGACCTCAACATCCTCAACCTCTGTTCTTTGCTGAATTATTTGTAGGTAGTTTTATTTGCTTATTTAATAAATTTATTTGTATTCTAGAGCAGAATTTTAATGTCTTTCTAGGAATTTAGGATTTTTTATATATTTTGCATAATAAAAACATGATCTTTATAACTAAAAGTATGCATAACTAATCACTATAGCTCTAGGATACAGATGAAAATAGGGTAACAATTGTATCCTAATTTTTATATATCATTTTTCTATAGAAATTATAAAGACATGATTTTTCTATGATAAGATTAAAAGAAATAAGTTCACAAATCTAAAGCTTTAATGGTTATACTTAAGCTTACTTTTGATAGCCTATATTCAGATAGAATTTGGAATTACGTCTTGGAATTTTGTTTATAGAAATTTCTATTGATATAATTTGATTTTTATAAAAGTCAACACCTTTGATAATCTATTCTTGCACAACACTTGATAGGTTATACATAGGGTGATTCAATAAAAATTGAATTAAAAATATCTCCTTTTTTATATGATCGTAATTGTTCATGTTAAAATGATAGGAAGGTGAGAATAAATTAAGTGTTTGATAGTGAACTTAATAGATTCAATGTCCTAAGCTAATTCTAAATTAAATAAGAACTCATCTTTTCGAACTAGAATGTCATGGTTAACTTGTTAGGATTATAGAATAAGTAAGATTGCAAAATATCCAATATCCTTGTCACAACGAATCATACAATATTACAACTACACTGTACGCTTGTAGTAGATATTTTACATCAAGTTTTTGGTGATGCTGTCGAGATTCGACGGTATTTTCTTACTTTCTCTTATATTTTACGAGTTAATAGTGTGTATTGAGTGTGTAGGGATCTTAAAGTATAGGCACAAGTAGCTTAAAAGGACCAGAGGAGGAACATGGAGCCACTGCAAAAGTTAGGGAACTAGCCCCTGGTTTTGCTGCCAAATAGTAGTCAAAGCCGCCAATCAGTAGTAGGTATGCCTCTGCCTTTGCCGAATTTTTCTCATGTTCCGTGTTTTGGGTTCCTGATTTTTCTAAAGTAAAAATAAATAAATAAATAAACTATAGGTGCATCATATTATATTTGATCATTTTCTTCCACCTTTCATCTCACCACACCCCATCCGACGTTTCTTGCATTAGTTTTAGGAAACTCACATTCATCCACATATGTTGATTTATGCCACATTGGACTTATGATCAATTTGGTCGATTTGTGAGATTAGATTCTATTATGGATGAGACGATTGAATAATTGATTCCGATCCTTCAGGATCATCAGGATCATTGTTATCTATTGCACGCATCACTACCACCATGCATCAAATTTCCACAAGTCGCGGGTAATAATTATGAGTTGAAATCACAATATATCACCATACTTCCTAAATTCACTGGATCTGATTCTGAGGATATATATCTTTATCAGTAAATTTCAGGAAGTATGCATGATTATCAATTGCAACATTTGTTGGAGGATGCAATAAAACTCTGCTTTATCCCGTTCACCATAAAAGATAATGCCAAAAAGTGATTATATAACATGCCTACTGATTCAATTACTTCTTGGAATTGATTTGAGACAGTATTTCTAAAGAAGTACTATCCCACACATAACAAGACAAAGATAAGAAATGCTATCAATCAATTCTGTTAAGTGCAGAGAGAATCCTTCTAAAAGTACTTGGAATGATTCAAGGATCTATTAGTATAGTGTCCCAATCATGCAATAGAAAAGTGGTGGTTGTGTTAAATCGTATTCGAAGGACTCGATTACACTTTCGAAACTTTTCTCGAGTCTATGTGTCAAAAGGAGTTTATGAGAAAGAACAAGGACGAAGCATAGGATTTCTTAGAAGACAATATGGAAAACTATACTGTGAGATATTCTTGTTGAGAAGCCCAATACATCAACCTCTATGAATAAGGCCGGGATCCATAGTGTCGATAACTCTATAGCTGCCAACTAAAATTACAGGTCTCATGAGGAGAATCGAGACATTGGAAACTTCTAGTGCTCCACAAATAAGTGAATCAATTGCTAACTCCCACATGCTTTAATTGTGGATCTCCAAATCATGTAATGGAGGAGTGTCCTCTCCTAAATTTGTGGGTTTGAAACCTGAGAAAGCTAATGCTTTATACCCATGACTCATGTATAATCCATATGCTCCTACATACAATCCAGATTGAAGGAACTACCTACATTTTTTTGGACTCAGGAGTAATATCAGGGAGCCTCCAACTCTAACATACCTCCTCCAGCCACTGGTCAGTTTTCAAGATCAAATGTGGGTGTCTATCAACACCCAAACGCTACGAATCATGGGAACAATCATATTAGACCACCCCAATCAATCTTGTTGTGGGTGTAAGAGCAACCACGAAAAGCAATTTTTATCACATGAGAAGAATGTCGAGAACCTTCTGAAAGCTTCATCCATCCTTACACTCACATGCAAAATCTTATGAAAGTGTCAACTAACTTCATTCAAAGACTGACTAGCACATGCTTGTAAATTCGCAGTTGATTAAAAGTTTAGAGCGATAGGTAGGACAATTAGCGAGTACAATGAGTGAACGTGCTACAGGAGGTAAAAATTTGCCTACTACTAATTAAAACCAATGGAAGGAAATTCACACATCATAATGTTGAGTTTGTAAAGGTACAAGTCATATCAATGGCCATTCTTGCCACACAAAGGATCTCAGCCTCGCCATATAAAGAGTTTCAAATCAACTTCACCAACAGAAGAATCCCAGTTTTGCCAACTGGAGTAAATTTCCTTACCAATTAGAACCAAACGAAAAAC